>CM022756.1:16416300-16731300 GCA_012411365.1 Ameiurus melas
ATCTGGACCCCTCACTGGCACCCATACTTAACAAATCTCTCAGCCATGTTGGTCAGTCACACACATGTACACACACGCGCACACATAGTGCACTGTGAAAAGACCCATCAGAACCAGGGATATTATAGTCAACAGAGGTTAAAGCTGTATGAAATAATCGAATAAACTAAAAGTTGCTAAATGAAAAATTCCATATAGATTAAAACATGGGAACTAAATGGAAACTTGGTGGGGGGGTTTTTCCATACAAAATGTGCGTATAAGTATATATAGTGTAATGTGGAAAATTGTATGAAAATATCTTCAATTTAACTCTTACATAAAAAAATACATTATTGGTAACAAAACAAACCTTACAGTGCAGAGGTCAAATTGTTAGAAGCACCTTTTTGAAAGTGCACCTGCGCATCCACAGCTAGGTAGACGTATCTCATAGCTGTACCACAAATAGTAAATCTGAAAACTCCCCCCTCTTGTGTGGGATTCAGGGTGTGTCACAGCTCATGATCAGCTAACTATGGCAATACAGACCAAACCATAAACACATCTCGCATGAATGAATCCCTATTTATTTACATATATATATACACACACACACACATTTTAACTTCATTGACTGCCAATATTAATGTAAGAAGCATTATCTGGTTAGCCGTTATTCAGTATTCAACTGGAATGCTCGAGTTCTATGAGTGCCTGCCAGCTGCGTGATGCCTCTGCTTGGAATCACAGTATGTAGCAACCCCTGGTGTGTGTAGTTGAGTGGATTGCTGTGTGTATGCAGGTGGGAGGCTCTTGATGAAGCTGGGAGATAAAGAGGTCGAGTATAACCCAGAGTTCCGTTTCTACATCACCACTAAACTGTCCAATCCACACTATACCCCCGAGATTTCCAGCAAAACCACCATTGTTAACTTCGCTGTGAAGGAACAGGTGTGTGTGTGTGTGTTGGTTTGACTTGTTGTGCATCTCTAAAAATGCATTTGCCATTGCGAAGCCACATTTTTGTTTTATAGTGCTATTGTGTGTGCGTCTTCCTGTGTGTGTGTAGGGTCTGGAGGCTCAGCTGTTGGGTATAGTGGTGCGTAAGGAGCGTCCTGAGCTGGAGGAACAGAAAGACTCTTTGGTAATCAACATTGCCTCAGGCAAGAGGAAACTACAGGAGCTAGAGGATGAGATTCTTCGGTGAGCTTCTCTCACACACACACACACACACACACACACACACACACACACACACACACACACACATACATTAAACGCCTCCATTAAAACATGTCCACATACTTCATAGCACTAGATTAACACCTTTTATTCAAATCACATTTAGAGAAAAAGCAAAATTAACACATTTGCTAAATCCATCAGTCCTTTAGCAGCATCATGCTTATATGCGTGTGTGTGTGTGTGTGTGTGTGTGTGTGTGTGTAGCTTGTTGAATGAAGCAACTGGCTCTCTGCTGGATGATGTGCAGCTGGTGAACACTCTGCAGACCTCCAAAGTCACAGCCACGGAGGTGTCAGAACAACTGCAGACCAGCGAGCAGACGGAGATCAAAATCGATACTGCCAGAGAGGTGACAGAGAGAAAGAGTGAGAGAGTCAGGAATAGAAGATGATGAAAGAAGAAGGAGGGTGCAGAAAGTTTTGCCACATTGGATTAATTGTTGACAGTTTAGGGATAAAGATAGCAAGCCCTGATTAACGGTTCTGTCAAAATAAGACGATCGAACGCTGTGTGTTTAAATTACAGGCTTATCGCCCCTGTGCCCAGCGCGCTTCCATCTTGTTCTTTGTGCTGAACGATATGAGCCATATAGACCCCATGTACCAGTTCTCTCTGGATGCCTACATCGACCTGTTCAACCTGAGCATCGAAAAGAGCCTCCGCAGCCACAAACTGGAGGAGAGGATCGCCAAGCTCAATGACTACCACACCTACGCAGTTTACAGGTCACACATTATTACTGTATACCCAATAGCGATTAACACACCTACATCACCTACATGTCTGTATACATAAGAACGCATGCCCTCTGATCTGTATTCAATTTTAAAATCTCTTCAAATCAATTTTGCCAACAGTCCATAAGCTTTCCTAACCTGTTTTCCATTTTTAGAATAAAAAGAGGTCACTAACTGAACAGGTTTTATTGTTTCTAACGGTATATTTATATGAACACAGACGATGAGCATTGTTAAAAGTGATGATGTAGTGATCTGCTCTGCAGTGGCATATGGAATTAAGGGGAAAGTCAGTGTAGACAGCATTGTAACCCGTAGCAAAAGATTAGTGAGGTCCACGTTGCAGAAATGTGCCTGGAGTTAATACATCACCACGCTGAATGCGTACTACATCAGTCGCTCATTTCGAATGTCCGATCCTTTCGTTTCATCGGATTTACTGTATTGCTTTACAATTCCGCCTGAGTTACCTGTTGATTTCAGTCTCCAGAAATATGAATTTCTAAAGTTTGGCTTCATATTTCTTTTAATATGAAATTGTGTATGAAAACGTTTCTAGTGTCTACATCTTAACTAAAACAGGCTAGTGGCGGCTTTTTCCACCAAGCACTTGATGGTTAGTGTAAAATCCCGTATATACATGCAAAAAAACCCACAATTTTTGAAAACTATAAAGGTCCAGAAGTTTGTGTCCTCGTAGCTAGTTACAGCCATGAGTGTAGTGATAGTCATGACCTGTCCCCTAATTCAAAAACATATTGGTAATAGTCTTATCTTTATAACAAATCACGACTTAATGACCGGTGTAGACGAGTGAAAAGTTACTGGTTGATGTCATGTGTCGCCGGACCACTGTGTAGAATTCAACAGGACGTCGTTCATTTATATTTCTCTGTCACTCAGTCTGTATTGTAGCGTATGTATTGTACGTGTGAAGTAGTCATAGGAATATTGAAAGGAAGTCGCAACACTCGCGTGTGTAAATGCGTTTGGAAGAGTGATTGGCAGTCATTGAGTTTCTTTGAGCTTGAACATGATGTTGGTCTGAGAGTCATCAGTGGTCCATGTTTGCAGGTACACTTGCCGGGGCCTGTTTGAGTGTCACAAGCTCCTGTTCAGCTTCCACATGTGTGCAAAGATCCTGGAGGTGGCCGGCAAGCTCAACATGGACGAGTACAGTTTCTTCCTCAGAGGAGGGCTGGTGAGCACTGATCTTTCTTCCCCATTAACCTAATTAGGCTGGTGTAATAATAATAAAAAAAGGATTCATTACATATGCCATATATATATATCATAAATGCTATTGTTTAGCATTTCATTATTACAGCGTGAAACCATGATATATTTAGCACGTTAACTCAAAGTGCTCTGTAATACAAGTCCATCCACACCCACGATACTCTATCTCACCAAAGCACACACCATTTGCATTACTCCTACCATGATTCTATCACACCACTATGAATAATCACACCCTGCTCCTAATTCAGTTCCTATGAACTAATTGTATTTCTTGAAATATGCAAAAAAATTAAAATAACGTTGTTTTTTGGTTTTTCAACAATACAGTCAGTGTTGAGTTGTTTAGATCAGCGCAGTCAGACTAAATCAGTGGGTCCTTCATGCTGTACACACTGTATCACCTTCAGCAGCAATTCACACAGATCTGCACACATGCGTTTTCCTCACTCCATAAACAAGAGTAAAAACGTTCTCCCGCAGTGTTTTGCCCCTGTTTCTGGAGTAAAGAGGTTTGTGACAAACATATTCTACACTTCAAATGTGTTACATATATGCATATGGCCAAAAGGCTGATCCAATTAGGTGGAATGTGCAGCGTGTTTTCTGATGCGTTTTGCCTTGTATTATTTATATATTTACTTTTTAAACGTTTGTGTAGGTGTTGTAAGTGAAATAAAGTGATCAGTATGCCATTGCTAAGGTCATTGGAACAAAATCTAACAAACCAAGCAATCTGGATATAACAGTACTAGATAGGAAGGGCATGACTATAATATTTAAAAATTACAGGTAAAATTTCTAACTCCGTGCTTCAGACATTACATATAGGCCTATTTTTTGTAAATTCACCTATATAGAAAAGGTACCAGCAATACTCAGAGGTTTGACCTGGACATTTCAGGACATTAACCCTATTTTGTTTTAAGCCGAGACATGCAGCATTCCCAATCCTCTCACACCAGTGCTACTTCAGTGTGGTCCTTGGTGTATGTTTTGTCTTATCATGTTCTAATATGATTCTTCTAAGTCCCAGACTGCAGTGTGTTTTTCTTTCAGTATTTGGAACTAATCAGTTCCACACATGTTTCCTTGTAACTTTGAGTTTCTAGTATTTGCTTCAGGGACACGTTCCCAAATCATGATGCCGCCAGCACCATGCTTTACTCTAGTTATGTTATGTTAGGTTTGTGCCTAAGGTATCACTTCTCTAAATTCATGGATAAACTCTAGCCAAGGCGTGATATGAGTTTATGTTTATATTTTTAAATAAAAGCTTAATTCCCTCTACCCTTCATTACAAGGCAGATTTGCTAAGTGTGTGCACTACTGGAGCAAATATTTACCTCAGAGGTCATTTAGATGTGAATATTTATGAATCGAATTATTTTCAACAATAACAAACCATCAGGTTTTAACAATTTATTTCGAAAAGTGTCTGGAACTTTATCTTAATGCGTAGCAAAATATTCACAGTTAAATATCTTGTGATTTCCAAGCAGTTTTCCAAGGAGTGTTAATCTTGCTGTCTGGCAGCCAAACCTGCAGAATCACTTCGAGAGCAACTGCTCTGCATTTAGAGTGTGTCAGTTCTTGTAAAGACTTATGTTTGGCTCTTATGGGTAACATTATTTCTCATCACCTGCAACAGTGACAGTACATAGACTACTTTGCTGCTTAGCGTTTGAGACCGCAACGTTTTGAAGCCTTTCAAAAGGCTTAAACTGTTTAGTTTAGGACATCGCCCCATGTTTTGCTGGTATTAAATCTTGTTTGGGGTCTCTTATGGAACCCTTGGGTGTCCGTCTCATATTGTGATGTCTGTGGGTGTGTGCTGCTGTTCCAGGTCCTGGATAAGGAAGGCCAGATGGATAATCCATGCTCAAGTTGGCTGGCTGACTCTAATTGGGACAACATTACTGAGCTAGACAAGCTAGCTAATTTCCATGGGCTTATGGCCTCGTTTGAGCAGTACCCACGAGACTGGAACCTGTGGTACACCAGCTCAGAGCCAGAAAACGCCCCTCTACCTGGTAATGTCTATGTGTGTGAAAGCACTTTAGCTGTTCCTCATCTTTGTGAATCATACTAAATGAGCGTTTTTATTCTTTTCCTTTTCATTTTTGTCTCGCTTTTTTTCTCGGAAAATTACTACAAGGTGAATATGTATTTGTGTCCATGTCCTTCATCTTTTCCTCCCTCTGTCTCTCTCCGGCCACATTTGCTAATGTCAAACTCTTCTGACAGTGCTAGTCTGTCATTTCCTTTGATTATTTTTCAAATCTAATTATATTACCGAGCGCTCTGCTCAATATTAATACAATCTATGGGAGACCATGCAGCTCTGTGAAAATGTTTGTTTAACTCATTTATGTAATTATGAATTGTAATTCTGTTTAAAACGCAAGCTCTCAAGAGGTCTTCATTTTTAAAAAGGTTTATAAGAGAGATAATATTTGCCTGTCACTTCTCTTGTGTTGAATTCATTTCCTACTTCATCTCACTTATCCTTTTTCTTTTTTTCCACCTTCTTTTTGAACCCGTCCACCTTCTCTCCTCCTGTCTTTATTTCCAACATTTGTTCCACTCTGCAATGTCAATTTGCAAACCACCATTCTCAATTCTCTCTGCCACACACCACCTTTCTGCTGTCTTTCTCCCCTCTCTGCACGTGTCCTTATCGCTCACTCACTTTAGGGGAGTGGGAGAACGGGTGCAACGAGTTGCAGAGGATGCTGATAGTGCGTTCTATAAGACAGGACCGCGTCTCATTCTGCGTGACTTCCTTCATCATCAACAACCTGGGCTCCAGCTTTGTAGAGCCGCCAGTCCTGGACATGCAGGCTGTGAGTTACAAACACGTACACGGTAGAGAATACAGACATGTCGATATACATCTCAACATCCTCAGCTCCATCTTATAAACACATTTAAACAGCGCCAAACACAGGGCGAGTTCTCTACTGCAACGTCTGGGTAGCTGTAAGCATACAAGCTGATTATATTCGTTTGGCTGAGCCCTGTTATAAATATAAATGAGCGTTCGTGCTAGAGAGATAATACGGGAGCACGCCTGAACATTTTGTTAGCTTCTGTCTTACTGAATATGTGTTCTAAGGAAGCCGATTCTCTAAACCTGATTAAAGTTGACTAAAGATGACTCAAGCAGTCATGACGCACTACCTGAAATGATTCGCAGCGTAGCTTTTAGCTCGTTCCATTGAATCACAAGTCACAATGCAATTTGGACTGCTGTTTGTGTTCGACTTCTCCTGGCAAAGTGTACTACCATATGTGACACACAGCATGCGACACAAGAACCTGAAGTATCACTTTAAAGGAGTTGTCTCTCATTTTTAGAGCCTTCTGCTACCAGGAAAGAAATTCGCAATTGCAAGGAAATCAGTGACGAGCCATTTTTTGAACAGGAGATTAAAACGTTTCCTGGCCTTTGGTGTTTGTGTTATAGGTGGTAGAGGATTCCACTACTAAAGCACCACTGATCTTTGTGCTGTCCCCTGGTGTGGATCCCACTGCTGCCCTGGTGCAGCTGGCAGAAAAGTCTGGCATGGGCCACCACTTCTATGCCCTCTCTCTGGGACAGGGACAGGCCCCAATCGCCACACGCATGATCAAAGAGGGAGTTAAGAACGGTGAATCTTCACAATATGTCTCATCTTCTCCTCTCTCTTTTTTTTTTCTTCTTCTTGCGAGTCCTGTTATTCCTCTCTCCCTATTTTGCAGACCCAGCAAATTAGGCATTTGGTTGATTAAGGGTGTTTATCCCAACTTAATGGATCGGAAACCATTTGAAAGTTAACTTCTTCTTAAAAAACAATGTCTGCAATTTCTCTAAAGGCCAATTGAAACAAAAAAAAAGCATTTTTAATTGTTCATCTCACACCCATTTCACAGACCAGTTGAGCTTCCATTATAACATTTCTAAAATGCAACCCAACCCTTCCTATACTTCAGTTTGTTTTTTCTGGCTTGCTCATATGAGTAAAGCATGAGCATTACAGAAATCCATGTTGTGATCAATAATATTCCACAATAATCCACGGGAATGTTGTCATTGTCTAGCCTGTAGCAGAAGTCTTTGTAGCAGTAGGGATACTCATTAGACCATCCTAGATAACTCGAATAAACACAAATATCGTTTGTTCATGTCTGACTGTCTCATATCATATTATAACGTACACAGTCGTACATAATAAGTACAGCAAGCCCAAATTCCACTGCCGTCAACCACCCTCATGTTCCAGCCATTGACATTGCTCTGCATTAAAGTTCAATAAAACTGTTGATTGGTTCCCACCGGTAGCGCTTATAGAAGAGAACATAGTCACAAATGACACTGATTAAACAGAAGGCTGCTTACACTGCACAGATGCACACATATCATATTTTAGTCATTGTTAGGTTTGGTCTAAACTTAGTTGTTGACAGGTTTATTCTATAAAAGTTAAAGGTTTTAGTCTTTTTTTCCCCTCAAACTTCACAGAAAATGTTCTTTTTATGCTTAAAGAAGTAAATAATTTCCTACGTTTTCATTCCTTCTTAAATTAAATGCCTTAATAAGCCATTAGAGACTTGCCGAAACCTTCCTCCTTGTCGGATGTGCTTTGATATGGTCTTAGAAGGTATTCTGTAGTACAGAGCGAGTTTATCTAGCAGTGTGTGGGTGAATTATTTACCAGTGAAAGCTATTTTTGGACAATCTTGCTTTCTATATATGTGGTAGGTCACTGGGTGTTCTTGGCTAACTGCCACCTGTCCCTGTCCTGGATGCCTCAGCTGGATAAACTGGTGGAGCAGCTACAGGTTGAGGATCCTCACCCAGATTTCAGGCTATGGCTCAGCTCCTCCCCTCACCCAGACTTCCCCATCTCAATACTTCAGGCCGGCATCAAAATGACCACTGAGCCACCTAAGGTATATGATACACACACACACACAACAGAAACGGACACACATTCGTACATGTTTTTGCCTGCTGGCTTGATCATATGCACACACTAATACATGCCTAGACATATACCACTCACACGTACTGCAACACACTATCTACTGTATACCAATGTAGTGGCTTCCAAGGGGGCCAAGCACCCAAGAATATTGGGAAGAAATAAAGGAAAGATTTCAGCACACTGTACAGTATATTTAAAAGGGATACACATACTGTCCACGTCATAAAATACTCTTACACTTGTACAGTGTATGCAAAGGAATATGTAATACCTGCACTGACGTTTAGCGAGAAAACATGATGAAGAAATGATTTAAAGAGAACAGACATATTGTAGATAACTCAAAAAACCTATAAAATGGAAATTTCCCAGTCGACATAAAAATGGAATTGCAATAACAGACACAATGTAAACTGAGCATGAAGTAATATTTGTTGAAGTAATATTTATAGTGAAATATGAAGTAATATTTGTTGAAGTAATATTTACCATGAAAATTTTGTTGAAGTAATATTTAGTAGAAGAAATAAATGATATATGCTGTCTATGTATTTTTCTTGGATGCAGCCATTTCCCAGAATGCATCAAGTTGATTATGTAACAGAGAGAAAAGAAAGAGTACATAGGGATTCATATTATGTTTAATGTACAGTTATTGGATTTTTCCCCCCATTTTCTGTTCACTTTATGATATATCTGTGCGGACCAATGATGCACCAATGCCAAAAACAGGAGGGAAAACAAAACGCTTCTGAGTGATCAGAAACCTGTCACATCATGAAATGGACTGTCTTTACTGAAATATTGGATTCGTGGGGTTTTTATTTGTCACATCTTTTAAATCTTTTAAAGAAAAATAAACTCCTTTGTGCGCTTATTGACCGGGATTCAGGAGAACCGTTCTTAAAAGGCATATTGATTCCTGTAATGCGAAGGGTGGCACACACACAAACACACACACACACACACACACACACACACACACACGTAAACGCACTGTAGATAATCATGCACAACACACAACCCTTCCATGTTTCTCATTGCAGGGAGTGAAGTCGAATATGAAACGGCTGTACCGGCTGGTGACAGAGTGTCAGTTTTCACGCTGCACGCAGCCCATCATCTACCGCAAGTTGCTCTTTGCCCTCTGTTTCTTCCACAGCATCCTGCTGGAGCGCAAGAAGTTTCTCCAGCTCGGCTGGAATATTGTCTACAGCTTCAACGACTCTGACTTTGAGGTACGGAAAGAGAGATGTGGTTGAGTTAGACTTGCTATTGCAGAATTGTTTGATTTTACCCATAAAAGTGTGCCTCACCGAACACTGTAGGTAGAAGCAGTTCACTGGTGACATATAGTTGCAATCAAAATTGTTCAACCACCATTGCAAATCAGGTTTATTGTCAACATTTACAGACTTTCAGCTGTTTGCATTGAACAAATCAAACAAAAGCAACTGAAATAGTTCAACACAACGAATGCTTCAAGTGGTTTCCCCAAATTCAACTGAAAATGCAACTTTTAATGACTTCTCCAGTTTCAAAATTATTCAACCCCTTCATGGTAAGCATCTTTAGTACTTAGTAGAGCACCCTTTTGCTTTTATGACCTTCTGCAAATGAGATGCGTAGCCAGACACCAGCTTCTGGCAGCGTTCCTGAGGAATCTTAGACCATTCATCATGAGCAATGGTCTCCTTTCAGTAATATTCTTGAGTTTGTATGCTGCAAAAGCCTTCTTTTCTATGTTCAAGTCCGGTGATCCTGTAGAATCTTCCAGGACTTCTTCTGCAACCAAGCCTTGGTGGTATTTGAGGTATGATTGGGATCATTGTCCTGTTGGAAGGTCCAATGATTCCAAAACAAAGTTGGGTCAGTAAGGGTGTACGTCTTGGAGTTCTGGCATGGAAATCTCCTGTGTTTGCACTTTGGTATCCTCACTGAAACCTCAGCGCCTGTTGCCACCAAGTCTTGTTGCAGGTCTTTTGCAGTCACTCGAGAGTTTTTCACAACCAACCATTTTTTCTGCCCCTAGTTCAGGTATTTCATGTGTTCCAGCAACTAATGAAGCCCTTGATTAAATGGTAAATGGCGCACTTATATAGTGCTTTTATCCAAAGCGCTTTACACTGTGTCTCATTCACACTCACACTCACACCAATGGTAGCAGAGCTGCAATGCAAGGCGCTAACTTGCCATTGGGAGCAACTTGGGGTTCAGTGTCTTGCCCAAGGACACTTCGGCATGTTGAGTCATCCGGGCCGGGAATTGAACCGCCAACCCTACGATTAGTGGACAACCCGCTTTACTACCTGAGCCATAGCCGCCCCGATTAGTTGCATCAGGTGTGCTTGAGACAACACCTGTTTTCATATTTGTGCTGTTGAGAGGGATTCTATTCAGGGGTTTGAATAATTTTGATTGCAGCTGTATAGGCAAAGCTCTACATGCTTAACACACAGCATACCTCTTCACTTTGCTACTACTTCTATCTCTCTCTCTCTGTTTGTTTATTTTACAGGTGAGTGAGAACTTAATGAGTCTGTATTTGGATGAGTATGAGGAAATCCCCTGGGATGCTCTGAAGTACCTCATCGCCGGCATCAACTACGGAGGTCACGTTACGGACGACTGGGACCGCCGTCTCCTCACCACATACATCAGTGATTACTTCTGTGAAGGCACTGTCAACACTCCTTTCTTTAAGTGAGTCACACACATACACACACACACACACACACACACACACATTCATTTGGATGCAGAAACACACATGCAAACTCAAACATTAACATTTGGCACACAGGTAGTACCCTTCACGTCTTTCAAATTTTGAAAACACACTACTTAGTCACACAGAAGAGCAAGAACCCCACCATGTGGATAGATCTAAAATCACACATGCCCACTATCACACAAACACACACACACACACACACACTTGACAAATTCAGCACACACCCAAGCCTGACAAAACACCCAAGTGATTTAATGAAAGAGTTAGGTGCTGTGTCTAATCTTAGTGTAAATGCATACAGTGCTATAGGAAAGACTCCTCAAGTGTCCCTGTGTCTAGTGCAGTGTTTCTAAGTACTTGTCTTGCACTGAAACTTTTAGTATTTGTCATGCACATTGACGAAGACACAAAGCTGATCAGTTGTACCAGTTGTATCGGGATCGTGGGAAGTGATAGAATGTGTAGTGTATAGATACATGAGCTTTAGGATTGGACACACTGATCTAGTGTACCACCGCTGTGTCGCAGTTTATTTGTAACAAGGTACAACAGCTCCCCTATGTGGTGGATGTTTTATTTACACTATGTCAAATTAACAAGTAGCTGGAATAGTTATAGTATAAGTGACGTGACTGAAACACTAATATACAGTGTGATATATATCAACATCCCACCATTTTGTTTCTAGGGTAGTATGTTCAGCCCTTTTCCACGTTCAGTAAATATAACAGTGCTTATAGGTTATTGTTATTCTGTTTCTTGTTTGAGCAAATAAGTGTTTCACTGTTGTTTTTTTCACTAATTTGATAACCGTGCTTGGTCCCCAGTGACACAATTCCTGGTTTGTCTGTGTATGTTGTTGCTCAATGTCATGAGAAACATGAATAATAATTTTTTTTCAAAAGTACATTTGGTTCTTTTTCATAACGTTATATAAATACTGTGTCTGTATGTGATGTGTCCTCTAGACTGTCCTCCTTGCCTAGTTATTATATTCCTCGTGATGGGCCTCAGGCTGTGTATCAGGAGTATATCAACCTGCTCCCAGCAGTGGAACATCCAGAGACATTTGGCCAGCACCCAAACGCAGACATAGCCAGCCAGATCTCTGAAACACGCGCACTCTTTGACACACTCATCTCACTCCAGCCTCAGGTCACCAGCACGGCAGCCACTGGAGCAGGACCCAGCCGTGAAGACAAGGTGTGTCTTTGTATCTCTTAGCACTTTTCTACCCAATCGAACTGTGTGTTACAGCACGGTCCAGTTACTAATCTGAAACCAGAACTGCACCCGTGTCTATTTCCCATTGCAGAACATTACCAGTAAAATGAGTTCTATGGTGGTTGGGGAGGTGGTATTAGTCGACGAAATGAATACTCATTTAAACATATAACTGAGTAGCATCTATACCACTTAAAGTTCTGAACACGATCTATGTCATAGAGTTTGTTTGACGTTGAAACGTGTGCGCCACTGTCAATTATCTACCTCACAAGGCTACTAGTAAGTAGGATGCGTGAGCAAGTTTGTGAAACGGCAACTAGAGAACCCCGAACATGTGGGTGGAAAAATACAAATGAATTTGAAACCTAAATCCACCAGGAAATGAGACATTTCAAAAGTGAAAGAAACTGTAGCAGACAATCACTGCACAAACACTAAACATCGCTCAGTCTTACTGGATTACTGCATCGCTAATGCGCTTTCAAAAAGTACAGTCTGTCTTACTCAGGTTACAACTCAGGAAGATTTGGTCGTTGTTGTGTTGGACCGTTATTTCCGTCTCGGTTTGGTGCTCTTGCTACCCTAGAAAGAAAAGTTGCCAAATCCATTCACATTATAAAGAAAATAATGAAAACGTAGGGGGATTATGGATCTATTGCCACATTATACTACACTGTCTGGAAGAGCGCTATGTGTGTTTATTTGGATGATTGGAAAAAAAAAACGTTTGCCATTCCACTGGATCAAAATTTAGAGGCGTATTATTTGTATAATTCAGATAGCAGTAATATGTGTGTGTGTGTGTGTGTGTGTGTGTGTGCGCATGAAGGTATTAGAACTCTCAGCTGATGTGCGTCAGAAGATCCCAGCAGATGTGGACTATGAAGGGACAAGGAAACTGTTGCTGGATGATCCCTCGCCTATTAATGTCGTGCTGCTGCAGGAGATCCAGAGATACAACACTCTGCTGCACACCATCAGGTCTGTGTTTGTTTAAAAGACTGAGTCACAGACAGATACTGAGAGTTGTGAGTGATACACAAATATAAGTGTGTGTGTGTGTGTGTGTGTGTGTGTGTGTGTGTGTGTGTGTGTGTGTGTGTGTGTGAACAGGACATCTCTTACAGAGTTGGAGAAAGGCATAAAAGGTCTGGTTGTGATGTCCAGTAGTCTGGAAGAGACGTTTCAGTGTATTCATGATGCCCGTGTTCCTCCCCTCTGGGAGAAGGTAAGACAGAGTTCGAGTACTCCATCATATACTCCACAGTGCTCTTAAAAACGCAGTAGCAGTGCTGAAGTTCAAGGAGCACTTGTCCCATGTTGGTGGATTGTATACTGCTGACATTATTTTTGGACAACAGCAAGATTAGAACATGGGTTCTGTTGTTAACAAAGATTTTAGCGAAGGCTTTTTTTTATTTTTTATTAAAAACTCACGATACTTGCATTCAGGCACGGTGGCTTAGTGGTTAGCATGTTTGTCTCACGCTTCCAGGTTTGGGGGTTTGATTCCGCCTCCGCCGTGTGTGCACAGAGTTCGCCTGTTCTCCCCGTGCTTTACGGGTTTCCTCCTCCAGTCCATAGACATGCGTTGTTGACTGATTGGCTGATCTCTAACTTGTCTTTAGTGTGGATGAGTGTGTGTGTGTGTGTGTGTGTGATTGTGCCCTGCGACGGGTTTGCACCCCATCCAAGGTGTCCCCCACCTTGTGCTCCGCGCCCCTGTGTAGGATAAGCGGTACGGAAAATTGATGGAATATTTCCATTGTAATACCTTCAAGATGGTCTCAAAGAATATCTTAAATATTTGTTTACTTGTTTTACTTGTCCGCTTCACTCAGTTCACCGTTTTAAAGATGAAATATAGAAATACACTAGAGAAACAAATCACTTTATCAGTATGGCTCACATATAGCAACGCCGGATGATTTATGTTTGACGTTCTATAGAGAAGACTTCGCCTGATTGGACACTACTGTCAGTTGTGGGTTTTCAGGAATATTTTAAATCTTAATTTGAATCAGTGTCCATTTGTGATTCATCATGTTGAATATCCTCGGTTGTGTAGAGGATGCTATCGCAGGCTGGAGGGCTTTTGTGATTGGATAGAAGCAAATTTGATTACATCTAAGAGCTCTTGTATTTTTCTGAGTGCGTAAGCTCTTAACCTTTTGCTCCTGGTTCTCAGACAGATATTTTTACTTGATTTTTTTGGACTTGAACTTTAAACCACCCAATTAAAATATGCAGCCCGGAATGTCGCACCAGTGTCCACATCCAGGTATTTTTGCATGGTATACTGTGTATATTATACATATATACCATCTGTATTTGCCAGTTGAACTTAATAATTACTGGTCATGTTATGAAAAAGTTGTAGTGTGGCCACTTAGCCATATACACACCATGGCTGTAGTAAATCATTGAGTGAAGTGTGTGAAGTTGTAATCTGTGAGTGCAGTGCCCTGTGTTGGAGAGGAGCTGGAGTGGACTAAATGAATGGTGAAGTGCTGGAAGGTCACAGTGTTAGAGGAGAGGCCAGTGCACTCGCTACACCGCTGAGGATTGGATTGTGGTTTTATTTCTCTCTTCTCTCTCTCTCTCTCTCTCTCTCTCTCTCCCCTCTTTTGTCTTTCTATTATAGACACACAAACACACTCTACTGGCACACACGCTTTTGAAATACAATCTCTTACACACACTTAGCCTTTTCAGAGCACTTGTCTTACATGCTTATGCATACGCACACAATCCAGACCCTGTCCCTCTGTTGAAATATTCTTCTCATTCATCAGTAGCACACTGCTGCTCTCTTTATGGCCAGGAGAAAGCCTTGGTCAACTAGGTTATAATTTGTGTGTGTGCGCGCTTATGGAGGTCATGTGTAGGTCATGGGAGTCCTAACAATGACCCTTCTTCGGGGTAATTGCACTTCAATAAGCAAAATAAATATTTCTGTACAACTGAAGGTTTAAACCGTACATTGCTTGTTGCTTTTCATCTGCCTTGCTCATCTTCTTTTATTAAAATATTAGCTCCAGATGCCATGCATTCACTCATCACTCTCTCTCTCTCTCTCGCTCTATCTCTCACACACACACACACACACACACACATCTCTCTTTCTCTCTCCGCTCTCTGTATCTCTATAACTCTGTTGGTCTGTGTCTCATCAATTCATTGCTTTATCTTTGATCTGATAAAAACACAAACGGCTACGAGATCATTCAGTCCTTCTCACGCCAGTTACATCCCTCCTAAGATGCCTAGCTTTTCATTTCATCCGAGCGCTCTCTGTAATCGTTCTTGCCCTCTTTTGTGCGCACACACAGACACACATACATATATACACACACACACACACTCGTGATGCATATATGGTGTACGGACGCTCTGTTTCATATATTTTTTTCATTATGCCAGAATCTTGTGTATAATGGTTATATTCATATATTCAGCATATGCACATGTATGGATTTTAACGGATTACCGTAGCCATGAACTCAGGTTCAGGTTAAAGATGTAATCTGTTTACTCTTTTAAAATCATTCAATACAGATATACTACATAATATCTGTATAAAAGGCCTCAAGAGAATCTGCTTTATGTATTAAAGCTCATAAGAGTAATAAAGTTCATACCAGACACTGAAATACTCCATCTCTCTGTCCTTGGCCACTCTTATCTAGCTTTGAATAGTGCATGAAATAAATAACAAGACTTGAGATTTCACTGTTTTTTTTTTTTTCCTACCTGTGTAAACGCATCTCATGTCAATCTGTCTCTCTAACTCCAAACCGTTTAGGCATACCCATCTCTGAAACCCTTGGCGTCGTGGACAAGAGATCTGTGCCAGCGGGTGGAGCAGTTTGCACGCTGGGCAGAGACAGCACATCCTCCCCTTCTCTTCTGGCTCTCAGGCTTCACCTTCCCCACAGGCTTTCTCACAGCAGTACTGCAGTCCTCAGCACGGCAGAACAACGTGAGCACAAACACAGACACATGTTCATACACACTCATACAAATCCAGCCGTATATACATACTGTATATTAACTGTTTTATATTTATATATATATATATATATATATATATATATATATATATATATATATATATATATATATATATATATATATATATATATATATATATATATATATATATAACCATAATACGTAAGTACAGGTGCGTGTAAGCGTTTGGCAGAGATCGAAGCCCATTTGGCGCCAGAGGCCTGTGAATGACATGAGCAGATAAAGCCAGACAAATGTACTTAACCTGAACCCACATGTAGAATACCAGAGAACGTGCATATAGATCGTAGCTGGAAAATATAAACATGAGCCAGACAGTATAAATCAATAAACCAAGGAAGTGTACAGCAACCAGCATAGACAGAATGGCTTCAAACTCAAGTCTAGTAACAACAGTAAATAGTTGGGTGTGTTCTGCAGGTATCTGTGGACACACTTTCTTGGGAGTTCACTGTTTCTACAGTAGATGACAACAACCTGCTCTTCCCTCCCAAGGTGAGTAACTAGTGCTAGTCATACTCCATCAGGACCCTACTGTATTTGCTAGCAAGGGCACTACCTGTTGTTTACCACTGGGGCATTAGGGCCTGATTGGTATTTTGCTTGTCTTCTTTCACTTATTCCATCCCATGCACAGCAGACAGGGATGGGTGATCTGTATTTATTTTTTATTAAAAATCTACCATATGAGCTCAGTGTTGTTATTGTGACATCACTTGCTTAAGACTAGAGTGCTGGACCCACTTATGCTAATATGTCCTTGAGAAGTCTCTACTTATCAGAAAGCTTGCATTTTAAGCTTTAAAAAAAAACGTATTTCAATTTGTACAAATGCCCAACAAAGGAGTAAACATGTATTTCAGGGCAAGACAGAAGGTGGAAGCTTCTGTTTTCCATGGAAAAGTGTCATCTGATGAAATTTCTATGGATGCATATTGTTTTTTCATTTGGGATGTTACATTTTTACTATATGACATTCACTATATTTTAAATTTTTTGCATTTATTGTTGGCACACACCATTGTTCGTCTTATTTCAGTGTATAATATTTAGTGTAGTGCCAAAAGATTAGCATTTGGTAATCCGTCTGTGTTTAATCTTATCCATAAAAGGTCACAAAAGCCACAGGTGACCAAGCAGGAAACATCTGGTGAGTTGCATCTGTTTGGTCGGAATGGAAACCTGCAAGCCCTTTATGGATAAGATTAGACACCTCTGTGCTGATCCAGTGCCATCCTGGATGCTAATCCTGATTAGCATGCGTGCAAATCTTTTACCTCACTCAATGTTCTTCTCCATTCTGCATCCTTAATAGGTTTTCAGCTTGGTTACAACCCCTCCCTCAGTTTTCCACTCTTTTCTGTTCTATCTTTGTCTCCTCTCATTACATGCTATACCACTGTCCTGCTTTGACAGTAGGAACAATATCAAGGTTCTTATTATTTGATAATTCTCTGCTGCTTTCTTATTTTTCGTTCACTGCTTCAAAAATGTGTTTGAACTCTGTTTTGACTAGATTTATTTAATCATAAGGATCAAAGAGCTATGTGTCCTTGCTACAATGTATTTCTATGTACAATGTGCATTTTTGCAGGTCTTACTAGTTCCTCTGGGGTTTCAAAATTGTTCCATTTTCTCCAAAGTACTCCCCTTTCTGTGGTACCATAAGCTTTCTTGAAATCCAAATAACAAGGAAAATACACATCTGATTTAACCTGAGTCATGGTTGCTAAAAAACCATGAAAAAGGTTTTCTTCCATATATGGTGTTTGTTGTTTAAGAAGTATTTGGCTTTTGGGCTATTTTATACGCTATACACAGTACTACACTACCTCTGTAGTTTATATGCAGCCTTGAATACACCCGTTTTATTCATTTGGAATGAGTTAATATTCCTAGATCATGCTTTTCGAGTTTCGAATCACATGGGACACACAATATTCATACTTCCTTCACTCCCCGAAAGCCTTTTGTTAATTTGTCCGCTTGTTTGATTTTTATCATCTTATAATATCTCTATTAAATAGTTTATTACTTTAACGCTCTCTTTCAGGTTTCAGAATTACATTCTTTTTTTTTTCAGCTTAATTATTTTCCCACTTCTGCTTCCAAAACTGTACACCTATTCTTTAAACCTCCTCAAAGGGACAACGTTAATCTTGTTCTTTTTTTCTTCCTGGGACATGATGTACAGATTTGGACAAATCTAGGCATATACTAAAATTTGATACAATTTGATTTTTGTTTCTAGACAACTTCCATTATACTTGTGTATCTTGTGTTGTCTAATAGATGATCACGTTGGTCATCAGAATGATCACTCTGTTTTTATGTGAATATTAGTGTGATTAATACCTCTCAAGTAGCATTGATGCTGCTTCTACATATCATGTATGATTTCATTTCCTTTTGATATCTGTCAACAATACATTGGCTTCAATATCAATGCAAATAATGCGTTGACGGTCATCATGCACCAACAGATGCCAAACCGTGCAATTTGTGCTCCTTCAACTATTTTATATTTGATTCGATTATTATTTGAGATTTTTCATACAACATCTCCCAAATAGGCAGGGTGAAGGCTAACACGTGCTTCCCTCAAAACACATGAAAGCCAGCCAGCCACATCACAGAGTGGCGTTAACACACTTGAAGGAAAACACTACTGCCCTCTTCAGCATACATGAGTTCACAGACTAGTGGCAGTATGATTGACAGGGGAGAGAGGGTATGCCATCTCAAAACTGGAGAGCATGGAAAGTTTTGCTCCCTTGGTTCCTGGCCACGGACGACTGAGGCATCTTTAATAAAAAATAAATAAAAAATAAAAAAAGGTTCACTGGAGATGATGGAATGTACTCTGATGTGACCATGTGTCAGTCAATAGGAGACAATTTTCGGACATTCAGGTCGATGGTGAGGGAGATATGGGAGAAACCAATCACGGTTGTCAGCTTACATACCGAGCCGTATGATCCAGTGCTAAAACTCCATAAGAACAGCTTACATTGAGCCTTGACTCTGCACGTTATCAGTGAGAGATTTTACCTAAAATCAATCTTTTTCTGAAGGGAAATTCCCTTGCGATCCTAACCTATACTTAAAGTCATTTTAAGCCAGATGGCTCAGATTATTTTCATTTATTTGCTCAGCATCTTCCTCCTTGTTGACTAACTGTGATATGTATTTGGTTGCATTAACAGTAAGGTAATTAATTATGCAGGGTTTTTTTTAAAAAAAATACCTTGGAATCAAAACAAGCTGATATACTGTTGACAGAAGATCGTCGCTGAGTAGGTGGTGCATTTAATGGCTGATTAAGTTCTATTAAACACGTACATTCTTGTGTCAAATAGTTGACAGATTGCTGCACATTGGAATCGATTCCAAATGCTAATGTCTTGAAGCAGGGGTGTAAAAGCCAAACCCAAGCATATGAACTTTCCCCACTGATCCACTTCATCTTTGCAGAATAGTTTGAGTTAAAGGGGGAGCTGGGAAGGCTGTGGGATTTTCCAACTTCAGGCTTCTTGTATCAGCCTAAAAAGTGACCTAAATCATTTAAAGTTGAAATGTTATTGAAACAATGTGATGACCTTTTTTTAAGCAAAGCTTAGTTCTTTTGTTGGTGGTGGTTCAATGGAAATTGAGCACATGGTTGGAACTGCTGCTTTTTTTTTCTGATGAAGAAACATTTCAAAACAAACCCTACAGTTCTGCTTGCCTGGATATTTAAGTTCAGTTGTCTTTCGGTTGGACCTCACACACCATCATGGGCACAACATGCCAAAGAATACTGGACTCCAAACAGAGCTCTAAAGTAAGTCGGCCATATTGTCATCACTGCCAATGGCAAAATGCCTGTCACTATATTTCATATCTCCCAATGTGACTTACAGTAAGTATGGGCCTTGGAGAATTTCAGAAAGCCCTGCAGTCATTGTTTTAAAGCTGAAATTTGCATTAATAAAATGTCCACTGACCCCTAACAAAGCATGTGTTTTAAGAGATGTCAGAGCAATGTAATCTTGTTTTCTTACATGTTTTCTTTCAACCATGGCCTTCAGGGAATGTTTGGATGGAAGCATATATAAGCCAGCTTGTGGACAAAAGCACAAAATCATCCACAGTGAAAAATGGCTATAATCTTTTAAGGATACTCTCACTAATGTCTCACTGAGTAAAATAAGTAGGCTGGGTGGCTTTATATGTAAAAATGAATAAATTATGGCAGTTTTGCCCTGGTGCAGGAGCACTGTATACCCATTAGTGATGTAACCAACATCATTCAGAATAAAAAAAACTAACGTGTTCTAAACAGATCTAAATAGGATATGAAAATAAGAAAACACACTGTTCCCTTTAGTAATTTTAGTCATCTTTAGTAACTGCCTGGTCCGGATAGAAGTGCTGTCATTTAGGCAACTAGTTTGTTTATATTTAGGGAACTAGAGCCAACTAAATTTGTTAGAATGGGCAGGTACTAAAAAAATAATAGCTGTGTGAGTGGGATTTAAAAACAAAACAGTCATTTGTGAAGTTGAGTGACGTAACTGAGGTTGAAGAACTGTCAGAATTCACATACTGCTGCCAGTACTGGGATTTCCACCTCTGGGTTTTTCCCGTGGTTCTCGGGGCATAGAGGTTGGGTTCATAATGTAAAAACAAAAACACTTCTGGTTTATGCCATGCCCACTTCAGAGCAAAAGCTGCATACATACAAATACACATATGGATATTTGGAGCACTGAACAGATACAGACAGTGGCACTGTTACACCCCTAATATCAACATATTATATTATTAGCCTTATACATCATTTTACGTTTTCAAAGTTTTATAAATAAAAAAAAAAAAACTTTTACATGTTCTAATGATGTTACAGAAGTGTTTAGAGTCTTTCTCTCTCAATCTCAATTTTTAGTTTTCATGTGCTTTATTGGCAAGAAAAAGAATTGTACATTTGTATTGCCAAAGCAAGTATAAAGGAAGGTTAGTGTAAAAATTAAAATTAAAAAACCTCTCTCTCCTTCTCTCTCCCTCTCCATCTTGCTCTCGGTTAATTGACATGACTTTATTAAATTCACAGGTCACTTACAATAGACTGTCCCAATGGATTCAACCACATATAATGCATACATTTTTTATGTATGCGTGAGCAATATGAGCTGTATGTCAATGGAGAACATACTATTTTCAGCAGAAGTTTGCCAGTTAAATGCCAGGAGTAAACTTTGGTATGTAATTTATTGTATCCAAAAGCATCAATGGAACAATTCTGATTGCGACCATTTACCAGCAGCTGAATTAGACTCGTGATAATGCAGAGAATGTGCACTTGCTTCACGCACAAGGGTTGAAAACCGTGTCATCATCATCATCATCATCAACCCTAATATGTCATATTAGTGTTTTACAGTCTTTCAAAATGAAATTTTATTAAAGTGGAAGACAAGTGACTCATCTGGGGTTCTTTTATCAAAAACATTTATCAACCCTTTCTTTTTTTAAAAGCCATAATTAGAAGAAACAGGATACATTCAGAGACGTTTATGCCTGAACATTGTAGCACGATATGATAGCCAGTCTGACCAAAAATATTGCTCAAAAGTGCAAAATCACAATACTGTATTATATGTGTATTTTCTAGAATATATACCACACAGTATGTGTCTCTGTCCCATAGGACGGTGTGTTTATTCGAGGTCTGTATCTAGAGGGAGCTGGCTGGGATAAGAAGAACTCGTGTCTGGTGGAGGCAGAGCCCATGCAGCTGGTCTGCCCCATTCCGACCATTCATTTCAGACCTGTGGAGAACCGCAAGAAAACCGCGAAGGGTATATACCCACACAGACATGCACGCACATATATATTTTATATATTCACTCCTCTTTTCATGTTTTTCAAAGCACATTTCAACATGGTTTAACTGTAAAAAAAATAAATAAATTGTTGTGATACTAAGGATTTGTCACATAATAGTCTTTAAGAATTAAATAACCTTTAAATAAATGTATAATTACACACTGCAAAAACTCAGATCAAATAATTAGCAGTGGTATATCAGATACCGCTTTTGGCTTTACTCTCCTTGGACTAACTTCTTACTATGGCACAGTTACAAAACTACTGCACTAATACAAAATGCTAGAAATTCCACACGCTTGCAAAATAAAGGTTCTCCAAAGAACCTTCTTCTTTTCTCGAATCTTTTTTCATTGTATAGGGTTCTTGAGTTGAGCTATATGATTCTTTGGAGATTAAAGAAATTCTTTGTTTCATTATAGGTTGTTCAGAGCAGTGTATTGGTCCTTCAAGGTATCATCCCTTAACAGGTTAAAGTGAACCCTATAAGGTTCTTTGAGAGACTGGAAAAGGTTCTCCTGGCATCAATCTTAAGAACCTTACTTTGGTTCCTTAAAGCACTAACTTAGGGTTTTTATTAAGAGATCGTATGATAACATGGTTCCTTGTGGCGTTGCTGTGAAGAACCATTTCTGGGTTCTTTAAAGCACCAGTAAATAGATGGTTCTCTAAAGAACTTCAGAGTCAAAAGTTCTTTGGCTCTCCTTTGGCATCAGGCTGAAAAACCCTTATTGGTTCTAATTGGAACCTTTATTTCTAAGAGTATATCTAGGTACAATTCCAAGCACAGAAAGGTTGTTAAATAGAAGTGTATTGACGTCTCTTCAGTTTGTGGCACTGGAGTAGCTGACATACAGACAATCCTATATCTAATGTGTACATCGGCTCGATGGTAAATAAATCACACACCTGAAAAAAAAAAAAAAAGATAAACTGACAGAACCTATCTATAACCAACAGTTCCTGAGCAATAAACCAGAACAGCAGGACATAATAGAAAAAAACAATAAAAAAAAAAAAATTCCATTTAAATATTTTTTTTTTTTCCAAAAAAAAAAAATTATTTCTTTTTTTTTTTTTTTTTTTGTTTATTTTTTTTTTTTTTTATTTTTTTTTTTTTTTTTTTTTTTTTTTTTATATATAAAATATAAATATTTATTTTTATTTTTTTTTATTTTTTTTTTTTTTTTTTTTTTTTTTTTTTTTTTGTTTTATATTATATGTTTTCTTGCACTTTGTGTATGTTTAGGTATGTACACTTGTCCCTGCTACTACTACCCTGTGCGTTCAGGAGGAGCTGGACGACCTTCATTTGTGGTGGCAGTGGACCTCAGATCAGGAGCTGTGCCTTATGATCACTGGATCAAGAGAGGAACGGCACTACTGATGAGTTTGGACACCTAGGCGGGCAGCACACACACACACACACACACACAGTTTTCTAAAGTTCATAGTTCCTAAAACACACTTCTTACATGGGTATTAAGTTTGATACCTTTATTTAAGCTGATCTTTATATTTGTGTATGCCCCCCCCCCCGTGTTATTTTCTAGTTCTAGTCTAAGTTTAATAGTCTATGTATGAAATCTGAAATTTCTTCCTGAAAATTAAAACTTGAATTCACTCTGAGAAGACTCGCAGAAATGATGTGTTTATTTCTTCTATTTTATACACCCGAGGATTTAAGAACGAAAGCCTTTCGCTGTTAACAGCCTATGGATAGAGAGAAAGGAGGGAAAAAAAAGACACTAAAGTTCTCAGGATGGTCTTTAGATTCTACACGGGCTGGGGTGAATTCCTGAAAGAAGGAGGAAAACAAGAAGGGAGTGCAGAAGACGTGAAACTGAAGAATAGTTCTGAGGGAAGCAAAGAGGGAGAGGCTGTGTGTGTGTGTGTGTGTGTGTGTGTGAGAGAGAGAGAGAAAGAGAAGGTGGGGGCCTCACTTCAAGGCTGCATTCAGACAGCCCTTGTCTGAAAGAGTGAGACTTCCTCAGAACTGTAAGGGGCTCTTTACTGGCCTCCAGGTCTGAGTCAGTGTGTACCACTAACTGGTTGTTGGGGCGCTCATAGCAACATGTTGAATTCACATTTAAATTGGGCCTCCAAGGCACTATTGTAGTTGCTCAAAGTACTCCAGATTTTTTTTTAAATGGATGTAAAGCGCAGAAGGGAGGGAATGACATCTTTTGAGTCCCCAAATGGAGAATGAAGTTCCCTGGGATTATTCATTACAGTTGTTGAATGTTCCCACCTCTGATCCATCCGGGCCACACAAAGAATATAAAAAGCAGTGTGTGTGAGGTGACCAAAGGAACTTTTCTCTCTCTCTCTCTCTCTCTCTCTCTCTCTCTCTCTCTCTCTCTCTCTCTCTCTCTCAGGCTTGACCAGTCCTATAATCATAGGGATAATACCAAGTTCATCTGTTTATGATTGAATGTACTGGAAGGAATCGGAGTCATTTTCGCTAACTGTGCTGAAATCTGGGTTTCCAGGTCGTCTGTTTTGTCTATAAGACACGCTGTAATCATACAATCTCCTGCACTGCGAATGACCACGGCAGTAAACCAGAAACATCATAAACATCAATCCTGTTCCAGCTAGATCGGAGCAGAGAGCTCTGCGTGTCAGTGCGGGTAATTCCAGATTCCCGGGAAAGAATGGAGCAATCCTGGAATTTTGGGAAGTCAGTTGTGTGTGTGTGTGTGTGTGTGTGTGTGTGTGCTCGCTCTTGAGAAGAGAGGCGGGGCAGTGCAAAGACTCCACCGAAAATAACCTGCCTGGGAGAAGCAGAGAGAGCGGGGATCTACTGAAACATCACAGCGCCAGGCAGAAGCGTGTCCTCGAGCTAAACGTAGACCGAAACGTGAACCCGCACTCCGCGTTCTGACAGGAAATCAGATGTCGGATACACGCCTCATCGGACCTGCATGCGGGACCACGGATTTCTTCCTTTCTCAACTGAGGCGTACTTCTTTTCCAACACGAGACATTGCAGTTCCTCAGTGTCGGGTGCACGATGAGGATGAGGATGAGGATGAAGGGCCTTTTTTTTTCTTTTTTTTTTTTTTGGAAAAGACTAGATCGTTGTGTCACTCTGATGTTTGTGCATAGCCACGTTCACATCCGTGCTCGGTGATAGGAGTGAGTGTGCGTGTGCAGAGTTGAGCGGAATAGCAGCAGCAATAGCGGTGTTGAGATCCAGTGCAGGTTATGTGCATTGAGGATTGTGACTTTGGAGCCGCTGAGGATTTGTACCGCGTTCACACGGCGCGAGAGGAGGAACTGCGCAGCTGCGTTGGGTTTTTTTATTTATTTATTTATTTATTTATTTATTTTAGGATTTTTTTTTACAATGAGAAGCAAGTCGCATCCCGGCTCCGAGCTTCATTGCGCATTAGCAGGTAAGAGCAACACTTACTCTAGGCTACTTAAAAGAAGCCGCGCGTGAACGTGCACTCGTTGTATCCCCTTAACAGCAGGCTTTTTTTCCCCCCAAAGGCTCGGCATGTGACGTAACGCCGCGCGCTAAATACGCAGCAGAATTTTCTGCAAATTGTAACAGCGCGTAGATTCAACATTGTAGCGTCAATGCGGGTGCGCGCGTGGAGCGTGTCGTTCAGACGCGTACGAGACTGTGTAGCGTTCGGAGCTGATGTTCGGTGTGATTGATGTGAGATTCGGAAGTTCACCCGTTCTCAGTAATGTGGAAACTGGTGAGCTCATGGTGAACTGCTGGACAGGAAGCGAGTGGGACGTCGCGTTACGTTGCAGTTTCTCTCTCGGTTTTAGTGCGTTATGAGCGGAATCTCCCCGCGGTCATGGGCTTAAGAACAGCATTTCACACACACATTCATGCTCACGTTCTCGTGTAGGCTGAAATGTCTGGTGTGTGTGTAAATAATTCATTGTTAAGGTAAACACCAGGCAGAGGATGAGACTCGGGCCTGTTCATGCTCGTCACACTGTGTCGTATTTTCTTCCCTGAAATGTCATGTGGTGAAGTTGTGGCGTGTTCGCTGATTTTCCAGGAAGGACATTTGAATTATTATTAATTTTTTTTCCTGAGCCATGTTCTTTTTTTTTTCTCCCCTCTGTACGTCACCGCCCCCTTTTCTTTCTACTAGTTCCTTTTGAGCAGCATAAGGGGGCGCTGCATCACCACGAAACACTTTAGCTCTGCCCACACCGCTCACTTTATAGCAGCAACTCTCAAACTTTATTATAGATACTGTAGAGGAGTGTGACACCAACTCTGTTCCTGGAGATCTACCTTCTGAAGACTTTAGATCCAACCATAATGGTGCTCACCTGACCATCTGAGCATTGCATTAAGAAGTTCTTGATCAACTACAATAGGTGCATTGGATTTTGGTTGGAGATGAAACCTGCAGGAAGGTAGATCTCAAGGAAGAGGGATAAATGGATGGATCGATAGACAGAGGGATGGATGGCTAGATGATAAATGGATAGATAGATGGCTGAATGGATGGATAGCTACATACATTAGATGGATGTAAAGATGGATGGATGGACAGACAGGTGGATGGATGGCTAGATGATAGATAGATAGACAGATGGATGGGCAGATAGATGGGATGGATGGATGATAAATGGATGGATAGAGAGATAGATACCTTAGATGTATGGCTGGATAGATAGATAGCTACATACATTAGATGGATGTAAAGATGGATGGATGAACAGACAGGTGGATGGATGGCTAGATGATAAATAGATAGATAGACAGATGGATGGGCAAATAGATGGGATGGATGGATGATAAATGGATAGATAGATACCTTAGATGGATGTATGGATAGATACATGGATGGATAGCTACATACATTAGATGTAAAGATGGATGGCTAGATGATAGATAGATGGATGGACAGACAGATGGATGGATGGCTAGATGATAAATGGATAGATAGATAGATAGATAGATAGATAGACAGACAGACAGACAGACAGATAGATGGGCATATAGATGGATGGATGATAAATAGATACCTTAGATGGATGTATGGATAGATAGATGGCTGAATGGATGGAAAGCTACATACATTAGATAGATGTATATATGGATGGATGGGCAGACAGATGGATGGATGGCTAGATGATAGATGGATTGATAGATAGACGGATGGATGGACAGACGGATGGATGGCTAGATGATAAATGGATAGATAGATAGAAACCTTAGATGGATGTATGGATAGATGGCTGGATGGATGGATAGCTACATACATTAGATAGATGGATGGATGGACAGATAGATAGATACCATGGATGGATGGATAGATATACCTTAGATGGATGGATGGATGGATAGATGGATGGATAGAAGATAGATAGATAGATAGATACCTTAGATGGCTGGATGGATGGATAGCTACATACATTAGATAGATGTAAAAATGGGTGGATGGACAGACAGATGGACGGACAGATAGATTGATGGATGGATAGACAAATGTATGGATAGATAGATGGCTGGCTGGATGGATAGATACATACATTAGATGGATAGATGGTTGGATGGACAGACAAATTGATTGATGGATGGATAGACAGATTGATGGATGGATGTATGGATAGATATGGCTGGCTGGATGGATAGATACATTAGATGGATGGATGGATAGATGGGTGGATAGACAGAGGGATGGATGGATAGAGAGATTGATATATGGATAGATGGATGGATAGACAGACGGATGGATGGATGGATAGAGAGATTGATATATGGATAAATATATGGATGGATGGATAGACAGATGGATGGATAGAGAGATTGATATATGGATAGATATATGGATAGATGGACAGACAGACGGATGGATGGATAGAGAGATTGATATATGGATAGATATATGGATGGATGGACAGACAGACGGATGGATGGATAGAGAGATTGATATATGGATAGATATATGGATATGGATGGATGGATGGATAGAGATTGATATATGGACAGACAGACGGATGGATGGATAGAGAGATTGATATATGGATAGATATATGGATGGATGGACAGACAGACGGATGGATGGATAGAGAGATTGATATATGGATAGATATATGGATATGGATGGATGGATAGAGAGATTGATATATGGATAGATATATGGATGGATGGACAGACAGACGGATGGATGGATAGAGAGATTGATATATGGATAGATGGAAGGATGTATTGATGGATAGCGAGATGGATGGATTGATGGATAGAGAGACAGATGAATGGATATAGATGGCTGGATAGATTTATTGATGGATAGATGGATGTGGAGCCCATGCCAGCTAGAGTGTACACTGTCATTAAAGCAAAGGGGGACAAACTAAATACCAAGAAGCTCAAATATTCTACTTTTCACTCAAGTTCACTGTAATAATATCATGTGTAATGAAAAGTATTGTCAAATTAGAAAAGAATGCAAAGTACAAGCATTTTCACTGTATATGCATACACACAACATGGTCAAAAGTTTGTGGACACCTGACCATCACACCCCTATGTACTTGGTGAACATCCCACTCTGAGTTATTCCCTTTTTTTTGGCCATATAGCATTTAAACCTTAAAGTTTAGTTTTTTGGCCATATATGGTAACCCATAAAGGTTCTATTTATTGGGAGGGTTCCCATTAAGAAAGGGTTCAAGTAAAATCCCTGTGGATGGAACCTTTTTTATTCCGTTATCATGTTTTGTTCATTTAACCATAGAACACAAATCAGTGACCCACTGAAACATGTTGCTTCATACTGCAACGGTTTTATTACAATTGGAGTTTGACATTAATTATGCTTATTATTGAGATACTCATCTTTCTATTAAAGATATTTAACTCAAATAAGCAGTCAATTCAGCTAAGAACTGTAATACCTAGAACCTCTCTGATCGTGGGTGATACTTGTCAAGTTGCCGCTTCAGGAGGACTGTTGAGAATATGGTTTCATACAGGAATCAACACCACAGAGTTGACATTAGTGTTAAGATAGATTAAAAACTCGCTCAGCTTTCTTCGTGCTTTTGCGTCTATGCTTTTGGGACAAGAGAAAAAACAGAAACGGCATCAGAAATCACTCGCAGACATTCCGCATCATTCATCACCCTTGTAGCTCCTGTTAAGCCACGCCTCACCTGCTTAACGTCACTCAACTTTCTAGACCTGTGGCAGTAACCTGAGCTTGATCACAGTATAAGCAGGATTCGAAACCTTCACCTCGATACCTGATGAGTAAAACCTTCAAGTATCCAACACGCATCTTTAGAAGAAAGTCAGTTATACACAACACACTCCTGTTCAGTAAAAAGCAGCTCATATGATGAGAAGTGATCCAGTGCTCTTTGTCAAATTTAGGCTTAAGCATATTTCTGATCAATGCATTAAATCTACAGGGTGTCCCCAAAGTCTGCATATACAGAGCACATACTGCAGCATTGCACCCCCCCCTCCCCGTCACAAATGACTCCTTAAATGATCCATTCTAGAGGATTCGTTCTACACTCCTCCTTTCAGAGAGCGTACTCTGCTCTGATTGGTCTACCGCTGTCAGCGTGTGCCAAAAGGAAACGCCCACTACCATAACTAGTTTCAGCTTCTTCTGTTAGCTAGCAGCTGATGCAGAGCAGAGGCGGGGCTTTTTTATTACAAACCTATGTATGTTAGTACAAGAAGTAAGTCTGGATTGACTAACGACTCGTTTCAGCCGTTCAGAATCGGTTCCTTCTTTTGGGAGTCAATAACTCTGTCATTTACATCAGTTTTTACATTCACAAACAGCTCTATAACACACTACACGAAGGGTAATATTTGAAGAAAAAAAACAGTATAGGTGCACTTTAACACTTTTTAGCCAAATATATTCATGCTTAGTTAATTATTTACACATATATAGATAGATAGATAGATATGTATATATATATAGAGATATAGATATGTATGTGTGTATATATATATATATATAGATAGATATAGATAGCCCCCTGTGTATAGAGACCTTTGGGACACCCTGCATTATTTAGTATGTTGCTCCAAATGTCAAATCTTAATCCAGAAGAATCATCCATCCATCCATCTTCAACCGCTTATTCCTGCTTCAGGGTCGCGGGGAACCTGGAGCCTATCCCAGGAAGCATCGGGCACAAGGCGGGGTACACCCTGGACAGGGTTCCAGTCCATCGCAGGGCACAATCACATACATACTCACACACCCATTCATACACTACGGACAATTTTACCAAGCTGCCAATCAACCTACCACGCATGTCTTTGGACTGGGGGAGGAAACCCCCGCAACATGCAAAGAACATGCAAAGAAGAATCATTTTAGGTTATATTTGGTGAACAGGCAAAATTAGGTTTAAAAAACTATCAATGACATCCACTAGATGGCGCCATTTGCATGGGGAAAGAACATTTAATTCCACCTCAATGTGTTTGCATTATGTAGCACTATTAAAGTTTTATTAGAAACTTCACATCAGTAATTTATATAGTTTTAATGGTCTATATAAGTCTACTTGGATAGCATTTAAAGTATTATGTAAACTGCACTTGTGGTTATGAGGTAAAATGTCATCAAATTAAAACATTTTTCATCTACTAATAAGGAGATTTACACCGGCGAGACAACACAAGGTGTAGCGCATGTACTCAGCATACCGTCTTTTACCTGAAACTAATTGGACTGTTATTCTTTCCACAGTCGATGGTGGGTCAGCATGGCTAAAATGTGGTTGGCCGACGTGAGAATCGCTCTGGATGAAAACCTCCATCAGACGCCGTGCAAATCAACCGCTCAATCAGGAAACATGATCAGAAGCTGCACTCCAAGGAAAGGCGTGATTGGAAAGTGCTCGAGATGGCGTTACACAGGTGCTCTTTGAGTCTCCCTTTAAATGATCGATGTGTTCAATATCGTTTTAACATGTTTCCAGAACTGTCATAATCTTTCGACAAGCCTGATCTTTCCAGTCAGTGTTTGACGTGTAAATAAGTTTACATACCTAGGCATCGGTGTTACTTCTACATTGTATGTCTAGATGTTACATATTGGTAATCATTTTAAGGTAGTGCTGATTAGGGCTAAGGAAGTTATGTCATAGTGGTTCAGTGTATCTGGGATTTCTGTAAACATGACCATCTTCATAAGCGCACACGTATGTGTTCATAAAGATCAACACCTACCACAAATAAGGGAGTAATATTTGGAAAGACAGAAGGAGGAAGGTGGATTAGAAGTCCCAAACTAATTGGGGCAGGGATTCAAACCCCCAGTTGCAGCCAATCTGCCACTGTTGGGCCCTTGAGCAAGGCCCTCAACCCCCTCTACTCCATGGGCAATGTATCATGGCTGACCCAGCTCTCTGACCAGGTATGCTGGGGTATACGAAGAAATGAATTTCGCTCTGCTGTAATGTATATTTGACCAATAAAGACTCATTATCATTACTACTGGGCAGCTAATACTCATAAGCTAATATTTTTCTGAATAGGTAGTGTTGCTACCTCACAGCGCTAGAGTCCCCAGTTCAGTCCTGAGCTCGGGTTACTGTCCGTGTGGAGTTCTGCATGTTCTCCTCGTGTCCATATGAATTGTCCACTTTCCTCCCGCATCCAAGCCAAGCCAAAATTATTCTTTAAAAAAAAATCAAACCTCTTGAATAAAATGTCAAGTAAGCAATAGCATCACCAATTCAGTATATTTCACCTCTGTGAAAGGTCTCTTTCTTTTTTACTTTTTTTGACTATCAAGTTTGTAGCTTTTTTCTGTCCTATTTCTCTCTCCTTGCCATTATCGTTCAGTGTTCAGAGAAAGAGACCACGGCTCTTCTCCTTGTGAGATATGAAAACGAGATAAAACTTTTTTCTGCATTTAGTCTTATGGTTCCATTCATCTGCTCGTTATCAAAGCGAGACACGTATACTATTTCAAGTGAAATCTGTCAGTAACATTAATAATCGTATGACTTCAAAGATACCGCAGATATTGAGTTTTTCATGACTATGTAATAGAAGGCAACTCTCAACATGACTAGTTTAACCAGAAGGGGAGGGAACAGTTGAGCTCAGATGAGGGCAAGGTGAAGGCTTGTTAATGTTTCCGTTGAAATTGCAGTTCACCTTTGAGGTCGAGCGATTTAAAAATTGCAAACTGCTCCTTTAATTGTTAAAGATATAAAAGATTTTTGCTCAGCCGTAATTTTTATCACATTCCTGTGTTGGTTTTATTTTTAAAGGTGGCTGGAATGAAGCCAGTCCAGTAGGTTTGTTTGCATTTTTGTTCCAGAGCTCAAGTGCTTGTTTTAGCAGGTGTTTTTGGCCTTGTAAACAGCGTGATGACAGATGATGATGATGGATGATTAAGCTTTGCTTAATGCATCCCTGTTTTTCTTTCTGCATTGGTGGTTGTGACCAGCACCCATTACACTCGCTTGGTAGAGACCAGAGATTTTATTGCAATGACTGATTTAAAGACGCTTTGGGAGAGCAGAACTGTTCAGTTCTATCATGCCACGCACGTTTTCACACACCTCTGTACATGAAACGAATGACGCGATATGGTACGTGTGTGTCTTGGAGAGTAAGTCGGCGAACGAGAGCAGAAAGACGCTTTGTTCGGTAGCAGTACTGTTTTTAAAGGGATACTCGTGGAACTTGGAAACAAAAATACACACTCTGAAAGAAACCACTGCACACACAACTCAACGTGCATAGGCATATTTTAAGGAAATGCTTGAAGTGATGCCATCTTGTCCCCTTCTCCCTGTAGCTGCTTTCTGAGATACGTGAGGTACGACCATAATGGACTGCTTAAGGACAGAGTGAGTGAATCAGGCTAAATACACACCAAAGGTTTTGGCTGGCGTCTCTCACGTGTCAGGATTTGTTGCAATGTAATTGAAGGTCAATCCAATTAAATAAAGTTTTGCCATCCTAATCTACACTCATGGTCGAATGTTCTTCATCATCCTTCTCGAGAACCCTTAAAGGTTCTGTGTAGAACTTTACATAGAGAATAACTGATTGGATTGAATTGATCTTTTTGTCTGGAGTTCTGCAACATGTGTTGCACTATGCTTCTATATTCTACTATATTCTGCACAAATGATTCATGATCAGTCCATACAGGATTTCACCGAGTGTTTATTTGTGTGACTGTTGCGGCACAGAATGCTTGATTTTTACTGCGGCTTTTTAAAGAAAAGAAAAAGAATTGGCGAAAATGCACTCGCCACGAAATAGTTTTGTCTTTCGCAGGGTTTTTTTTGCTTGTAAATGAGACCTTTCAGCTGTACTCATGTTCAACACACATGAATCGAGGGCCTGATATGACCAAAATCTGTGGTAATTTTTGAAAAATTGGAAGCTGTTCTGAATATTGCTCTGAGTTTGCGTTCATTTCTGCAACAACAACAATGAGTGCATTAGAGGCAGTAAGTAGTAAATCTACCCAGTGTTATCAGGTTGAAAAAGGCTTAAACGTCAATCATTTAAATGCGATGAAGTGTGCAACCCCAAACTCTCCTGATGCCCTTCGATGCTCGGATTTCGAATCCCTTCCTAGAAAAACAGGAAATGGTGTATGGTCAGAGTAAGTGATGGTGCAGGGTGTCATGGGTATGAGTTATCTCATCCTTCAGTCCTGCAACGTGAGATATAAATTCACACGGAGGATTGCATGTGTATTACAGGAAGGATGGTGAGTAGAGGATGATATTTTCAGGGTTAGAGTCTATCGAGATTGGATTGGCAGGGCGGTGTGTGTGTGAGGGAGACAGAAATGGAGTTATAGTCATGTTTCTGGTAAGTACATTTGCATCACGTCTCTATAAATAGAGAGATGGTGTAAATATTCGTGACAAGGCCGTCAGTCATGTCCCATCTTCATACCAACATTCTGCTGGATGTCACGTTCATGCACTCACACGTGTTAATGAAGAAGCCTTGAATGTATACTGCACAAGTAGCAAGATAAATCTTTGTGAGCCAATTAAAGGGAGAAAACAAGTGAATGGAAACTGTTCGTGATAAATTCCACTTGTGCTTGATTCCTTTTGAAATTCTTTGGCAGCACATACGTAGAGCTGATTTGATTCTGAATTGTCTGAACAGAGACAGGAAAGGCATGCTGGGTAGATTCGAGGCAGTAGGAGGCCTGGGGAAGAGAGGAGGAGGAGGAGGAACAGGAAGAGAGGCAGAAGAGTACATCCTTCACACTCCTCCTCACAGCGTGGAGAGAGAGATAGAGAGAGAGAGGACATCACGCCACTGTGTGAGGAGAGAGAGAAAGGAAGGCGGAAGGACAAAAGGAAGGTTGGAGTCATGCAGTTAATCCACCTGCTATGTGTGTGTGTGAGAGAGAAAGAGGGCGTGAAAGGTAGACAGATCATCATTAGAGAGCCTGGACGGTGCACGACAGGCATGATGAAACCACCAGTTACAGTCTGCTGCTGATGAGAGAGACCGGATAACGAGGATCTTTTCTGAGTTAGCGTGAGCATCAGTATTGAGAACGTGTCCTGAAACACAGAAGTGAGTTAGCATTTTAGCACTTCCGGTTCCACTGGTCCTTAGTCAGTGTGTGGGGGTTTTTTTTTTTTTTTTGGTTTTTGGGTAAAAGCCTGAAAAAGGGTCTGTTGTTAACACACACTCAAGATATTTTCATGTTTTATTCGACGACTTAAAATACATCATTAATACCCCACTCGTGAATTTTTTATTAAGCTTTTCCATGTCTTGAAGATGGTTGCTAACAAGTGGGACGACAGAGGGGAAATTAAACATCACTGACGAACATGAAAACGTGGAACTCTACTAAAGCCACGTTGTGTTTATACTCACACTCTTGCAACTTTCCAACTTGTAAATGTATCAATTTGTAGTATTTTCCAATTATAGGTGTTTTTTTTCAAATTGTAGTACTATAAATTTTAGAATAACCAATTAATTTGTTTTCCTATTTTTGTTTTGCCCCGAGATACAATGCATGTTTTATTGTTTATGCAAAAACATTATATGCAGTACTGTGCAAAAGTTTTAGCCACCCTATTTTTTTTTTTTTGGTTATCTTTGTTATAGGTTTTTATGTTATGATTTCTACAGTATGGAGTCAGTACAAAAACATTTTAGATTTCCAAACAATAGTTTTCCAGAACAAAATTAAATGTAACAGAAACATGTTTGTATGTTGGTAAAGAAAGCAGCAAATTATGTAAGAGACATTTTTCAGAAAAAAAAAAAAACGCTATGAAGGCTGTTGGATTTTTGCTGCAAAAATAAAAAGCGAGTGCGACAGTCAAAATCTCCAGAAGAACCGTGTCTGCTTCTGCAAGATTCTCAATAACACTTACAGCTCATTTCCTTATAAAACTGCACTCATTCTACCTGAGATTACTATTAAAATTTTTTTTTTGTTCCACCAAATACTGACTTTGTTTCATTTACTACCGTTTACGCCATTTTTAAAAAAAAATACAGAAACATTTCATTTCGTTACTTTGAAGGCATCTTTGCTCTACAGCATTTCTGTGCACGTGCCTAAAACCTTTGCACGGTACTGTATATTACACACTGACATGGATTTTAAAGCTTTAGAGTTCCTGCAGGCACATTTATCAAAAATAACCTAACCTTATTGTTTAAACTTTTATCAAAACTTCGGAAGTCAAATAAAACATCTTTATACCACAAAGGAAACCTATCCCAAAGAGACATGCATATAAACAAAATAATGCAGCATGGACACAGTCCCAAAAAATGTTCGGGGCAGATTCATACACAGAAAGAGCACAGTGGATATTTATCAGGGAACATGTTTTTGAAATAAAGTTATCGGAAGCTTCGTTCATAGTGGTGACGTTGATGTGACCATGGTGTAGTTAATGTATAGCCTAACTTTTAGCTTTCTGCTTTCTGGCCATTTGTATTCAGACTTGAAAATTCATAAATGTTCTTCATTTGTGAAGATAATCTTGATGACCAAAGCGTGTAAGAATCATTAACTTTGGTTGGTCACAGAGCTTATTTTCTACAGTAATCCAAAAGCCAATGGAAAAATCCTTTTGGCTTTTTGTTGCTGGAACCAGTGTGATGCTAACTTCCGGGTTGGCGTACAAAAGTACGTCATCCCTGCAGCACTCTATTTGATGGAGACCGCAAAGTACTTCTGTAAGTCACGCTGGATAAGGGTGTCTACTTAATGACATAAACGTGAATGTAAATGAACAAGACCATGGAAGTAATAGGGTTATCGCTACTCTGTGGACGGCAACAGTTTCTAGAATAGTACATTGTAATAACATTCATGGAGCTTGAAGATGTGTCTCATATTCCTAAAGGCAAAAAAATATAATTAAATCAAAATTCAATTTGTGAAATTACCCCAGCACAGGGTAAAGTGGGGCTAACATTAGCTGGGAGCAGCAGGAGCTTTCAGTTAAAGGTGTCTGGAGCTGCAAGCGCTCTCGCTGGTCAAAACGTGTGACGGGAGTCTCTGGAAGTCTCCAGAACTGTACTGGAGAGATGAACACCATTCTTCCAAAAGATATTCCCTCATTTGTTGTTTTAATGATGGTGGTGGACAGTGCTGTCCCGTGGGTGTTCAGTTGGGTGGAGATCTAGTGATTTTATATATGACTTGTACCCTTTACATACTCATTAATGTGAGTGGGTGTTCTGTGGAGGGGGGCGGGGTTATCCTGAAAGAGACCACTCCCATCAGGAAAGAAATAATTCATTATAGGATAAAGACGATCAGTCTGAAGAACTTCATATTGCTTTGCAGTGATGCTTTTCTCTAAGGGGATAAGCGGAGCCAAATCATGCGAACATCATTCCACCATAACAGAGCCACCGTTTTTCCTTCCACTGAAAGATTCTTTAAGCACCACTGTTTTCACCTTATTTACATTTCTGACAAACTGTAAACAATTCTAAGTTTACAATGAGAAATGAATTTTCACTTTCATTGTCAGCATCATCCACATCGGTATCTCTTCACTCCGCCGATTGCCGTTCACACTAACATCAGTGAGGAAATGATTGTTCATTACTTCAGTCTTTATTTATTTATTTATTTATTTATTTACTTACTTACTTACTTACTACTATAGTTGAATGTATTTTTATTAACGTCTTTGCTTTAGAGTATTTAAACATTTTAAAATCTCTGTTTGTCTGTATAAAGTGTGTAAGGACTCTTCTCAGTTTTGATGATGTGAATTCACTACGCTTATGTCCATTTCCACATCAGTTTCCACAAACAGTTCCATGTCGTTTTGGTTTAGAACCAAAGAACCGTTGTTAGCATTATTTGCTATAGATGGTGCTGTTACTGTTTTCGCACATCTACAGTGTCCTCTGCTAATGTTGGCACCCTTGATAAATATGAGCAAAGAAGGCTGTGAAAAAATTGTCTTTATTGTTTAACCTTTTGATCTTTTATTCATACAATTCACAAAAATTCTCTGCTCTTGTGGATATCAAACAAGTGTAAACAAAACACAGGTTTATCAAAAAAAACAACAACAGTATCTTTGTTAAATTTGTCACAGCCTTCTTTGCTCATATTTACCAAGGGTTCCAATAGTAGTGGAGGGCACTGTACATTTTCTGATTGCATTATGTAAGAACAAAACAATTACTCGTGATTGAGAATTGTTCATGAAGTTGATAAAGTTGAGTTTCCTTTTTTTTTTTTTTTTTGCAATACCGCCCATCACTAGCACTCACAATGTTTCTGTCATGAACTGCTGTTGTTTTCCTTGGCCAACCTGTTCAATGTCTGGTTGTTACTACACCAGTGGTTTCTTGCGTTTACAGGGCGTTCCAAATTGTTGTACTAGCTATGCCCAGTGCTTGTGCAACGGTTCCAATCGATTATCCATCTGGCTTGCTTGCTTTTCTCCTATACGCAGCTTTCTGGTCTTTGTGTTGGTTTATCCTTTTTAATGACAAATATAGTCTTCACAAATGAAACCCAGGGCTCAAACCGATCTAGATGTTCAGAGTGATTACTTGTTTAAACAATCAATATAACAGGGCACTCCTGGGCAGCAGGTTCCAGTATTTTTGATCATTTGAAAATGGGTTGTGCTCAAACAAACGTTGCCATGGTCTCATATTCATCTTTAGAACTCGAACAAAAATGTCTTCGGTATATAGCAAAAACCAAATAATTGCTGTTCCAATACGGTCCCCTCTGAAAGTATAACATAAAATAAAGAAAGGACGTCCGTTACACTGAGGTACACTGGGCCAGTGGGAGCTCAGTGATTAAGATGTTGAACTACTTATCAGAAGTTCATAAAGTCAAATCCCAGCACTGCCAAGCTTCTACTGCTGGGCCCTTGTGCAAGGCCCTTAACCCTCAACTGCTCAGTTGTATAAATGAGATAAATGTAAGTCGCTCTGGAAAAGGACATCTGCCAAATGCCATAAATGTAAATGTAATGAGCTGCCAAAATAACCCAAACAGAGACAAGGCTCTGGATTTGCCAAAGAATCAGCTTAAGGGACACAAAAAGAAACTGTAAAGCTGGGTAAAATTTTAACCTGTTGAAGATAAGTGCCTAGTCAACACCTATTAAAGATGACCTTATCGTCTGAGACAGTACCTTGTTTCATTTTAGATAGCATGAACCTTCTTCACATAATTTAATAAATAAATGCAGTAGATGAAATGTTTTGCTCTCTACTAATGCTGCAGTCATGTCAGTATGATGGACTACTTCACTTTCTGTATTATTTGATTAACTTATAGTTCATTTGTTTCATATTTTTCGGCTGTTTGTGTGTGTTTGCAGAGGAAGTAGGCTGTGACTGATGTGGCTCATGTTGGATAAGAGAGAGAGCAAAGAGAGAATGCAGAGAGAAAGAAAGCGTGAAGGATGGAGAGAACAACCAGAGGAGGGCACAGGTGCAAGCCATCATTTAGCGAGGCGGTGAAAGGAAGATGAATGAAATAGTTTTGTGTGTTTATTTGTTAATGCAGGGCAAGTTTGTTTCTATTACCCAGGTTATCCGTGAACGGAACGGAACGGAACGTGCTTTATGTAGACAAAACAAAGAAACTTGTATACATGCGCATGTGTATTGAAATAAAATACAGCGGTTAAAAGTCTGGAAATTTTGTAGGCAGGAAAAATGCACGCAGGTTGATCTGTTACACAAGATATGTTAGTGTTTTGTCTGAAAAACACCAAAAAGTGCCAAAAAGAAGCGCATCAAAAAAAAACCGAACCTTCCGCTTTATTGCGTCCCCTCCTCCTTTTCACCAAAAGAGTGAGCTAATCACCCTCTCTCTCCTTCTCCGGTTTGGGTCATTGCCCTCAGCTCTTTGTTGCACCAGGCTTTTGTGTGTGTGAGGGGCCATTGCAGGGAGAGCGAGTGAATGAATATGGAGGAACCGCACATAAGATGGAGGACAGGGTCGGGGATCGGGATTTGTGAAACGATCCGAAGAGTAGAGTATCTCGACAGCGCTGCCAAGATTTGCAATGTGTTAAGGTTATGTGGACAAACACTGAACAGCGTGACACTGTAATTACACACTTCACATTCCCTCTGTCTTTCACTCTCACACACACACACACACATACATACACGCATACACTGTGTCCCCTGCCTCACCCCTGTGCACACAGACATTACCCAGATGCTGCTTCACCCAGTGGAATCAATCATGGCCTGCCATCTCTCTCTCTCTCTCTCTCTCTCTCATTCACTCTCTGTGTCTGTCTCTCCCTCGCTCTTTCTCTTTTCCTATAAGAACTCATTAACCTCTGGTCGGTCTGTGCTTTGAATAACTGATCATTGGCAGAGTGACATGGGTAATAAGCCTTTCCTAAGTTGTGTGTGTGTGTGTGTGTGTGTGTGTGTGTTTGGGGGTGCAGCAAGGGGTCTGTCTGGAAGGTTTTGTCCCCAATACAAAACCCAAACATTAACGTTGAACATGTCTCGGGGAGCAAGATAGAGTTTGTGTTTGTGAGTGTGAACTGTCAAGCAGACATTGGACTATGGTATGCCATATAATAATACTGAGTCCTTTAGTGTGTGGAAGTGTGTGTGCTGGAGATCATTGGGTAATATAATGAGCGTGTAAGACGTATAGAAACTAGTGGAGCATAACATTTTTGTTTCTTCATATCGAAATCTCTTGACAAGTTTTTTATTTATTTATGTAATTAAGACGGTGGAATTAATGTGGCGTAACGGTGGCGTTTTCACTTTCAACAAACAAAGAGGGCATTGGTTCAACTCTTTGTTAGTATTATGCTGCTTTCGAGTAGAGGTGACGACTCGTAATTTCCAAGTTCAGTAAAGTGATGTCAAATCATCACAGAAGCAGCAGATACCACAGCAGCACTTCTGACCTTGTAAATGAGTCACTATGCTGAATATATAAATAAAAAGTATTTGCTTTAGATCAAGAGCTCATCAGTTTCTGTGTGTGACGGGGAGCGTTTTAAATTTGCCTGTTCATTACACTATGTGTAGGAGCTTCTATGATTTATTTGATTTTTATTTTTTTGTCTAATGATTTTTTTTTTATTGTGGCACCAACATGTGAAGTGTCAATTTATTTATTGTGTGGGTTAATAGAATACAAATGGTATTTAAAACTCCTTTTCTAGCTAGCGGACATGACCTGTACGTATGTGTGCTTGCGCATACACACACACACACACACGTAGCTTTAATTAAGCCAGAATTTTCTTGATACTGTTGGCGTCCGAGTTATTTTCGGGTTTAAGTCATAACGACGTAATTGATGTTCTAGCCAATCGGTAGGTCTACATGGTTTCCAAGAATTAACATTTAGCTGCTAGATGATATTGCGCAACCGTGTGGTTTAAAAAAAAGTTGCAGCTGTAGACCTCGGTTTGTCTTCAATCGCAGCAGAAATGCAATCACATGATTTTAAGAGAAAATTAAAAGAAACGACAAAATGGCCAAAATAATTCAAATGTTTACTACTAAAAGTCAGGTCAGGAAGGTCCACCATACTGAAATCCCAAAACAGAAACACAATGCATCCTAGTATGTCTTTTTATGATCTAGTAGTTAGTTTAGTCTTTTTTAACGCTTAGACTTTTTTAGACTTTAACAAGACTCATTTAGTTCTTTAAATCTAAACGGCAAAGTTTGAAACTTGTGCAGAGTTGACTTAGTGGTTATGTTTGTGAGTTAGTGTGCACTAGAATACATCCGTCCATCCATTTTCTATACCGTTCATCATTCAGGGTCACGGGGAACCTGGAGCCTATCCCAGGGAGCATGGGGCACAAGGCGGGGTACACCCTGGACAGGGTGCCAATCCATCGCAGGGCACAATCACATACACACTCACACACCCATTCATACACTACGGACACTTTGGACATGCCAGTCAGCCTACCATGCATGTCTTTGGACTGGGGGAGAAAACCGGAATACCTGGAGGAAAGCCCCGCAGCACGGGGAGAACATGCAGACCACTAAGCCATATGTATATAGCTTTATGTGCCTCATCTAGTATTCATACACTGACTCTATTTACAAAGACTCGATGTGTGTGTGAGCATGTGCATTAAAGGGAACTATTCATTAAGCTCAATTGCTCTTTAGCAAATACATCACCCGTGCCACCTTTTGTTATACTTCCTACAAAAACCTAAGTGCCCATATGTGATCTAACTCCATATTGAGAAGGTAATTAATGTAGAAGTTAATTAGCTACCAAGAGTGGCCCAGTAACCCAGATCCCAAGAGACAAGCTGCAGTTACTTTTAATTACCTGCTGTTAATTTTGATGGTCTTTAAAATGGTTTGGGTGAGTGGAGATGAATGACATGCATTCTCACACACACGCACGCACACACACACACACCTCCCTCTTTGTCTCCATCGTGTGTAGACAATGTGGGGGATTGTGATGGATGGGTCACTTCCATGTGCAAACAGACACACTTTATACACGCGCACACACACGCACGCACGCACACTTCACGTGACTGTGGAACTGGAGTCATTTGTGCTTTTCTGAAGTCCTTTCTAAAGTGCCTTTGTTTTCTGGAGAGATACTGAGAGACTGTAACTCATCTCCTCTCCAAGCCCAAGAACAAAGAACTCTCTTTCGCGTGCGCTCTCGTTTTGTTTTTATTTATTTAATTTTTTTTATATAGATGTCTGCACTTCTTCATGTTTTTCTCAGATAAGAGTCAGTAATAGGCTTAAGGCTAAAACCCTTTTCTCAGATTTTCACAGTCCCTCTGTTGTTCAAATTGTCTCTGTGCATTATATCCTTCGTGTGTGTGTACAGCTGGGTGTATGCAAGGGTATATCAGGACAATATCCATACACACAAAGGATCATTCAGATGCTTGCTCATTTGCAAAGCCTGTGCTGGATGTTTGGATGAGATGATGCTGTAATTTCTGATGCAACGGTGTCAAATTTCACCCGAATGTGCCGTAAACACAGCCATGCAGTACATGTTACTCTTTGTGCTTTCCTCTTTGAACACTTTCTGTACCGTATAAGATACTCAAATGTGAAGTGGATATTAAAGATCAACTCCGTTTCAGTGTAATTTTATTTATTTATTTTTTTAAAGCATAATTTTAAACTAAACTAAATAGATGTGTGTGACACACTGTGACTTCAGCTTGTCCTGGGTGGCAGGGTTTATTTTACTCTCACGCTGTCAAAATACATCTTTATGCTACACTCATTGATCCCACAGTGATTAATGAGAAATCACTGAAAATCTAGCCTTCAACGTGCACAGATTTAGAGGTCAGGTAGAGGTGGGGGGTTTTACCTCTAAGCTGTAACTTGAGCTGCTGTATTCGTTTAGTCTATTGTGCAAGTCACACTTTTCAACTCGTTCTGCCCACGATTCATTCATTTAGTTCATAATGGCTAGAATGACTTTCATTCACTGCAGCCCGAAGCTTCAATAAAGTGCTTTCTGACTAGGAGTAACTATGTATAGGTTTAATATGAACATTTTAAGAAATTGCGATAATTGCAAAATCACATGAGAAGGAGTGCAGTTGTACTGAATATCAGCACGGCTGTGATTTATCCCTGTGGGAGAGTACTATAATTAATCACAGCCTTGCCAGTAGTCGCTATAATCACACAATTTCAAGTGCAATGTTGCTTTTATACAACGGTACCAGAAAAAAGAAATGACATTTAATAATATTTGGTGCCATTTCAGACACAATATGGCCAAATGTTCCGATAGCTAGCGCTGTGCCGGTGGCCATGACAACCGCACCGCTGCGGTGATAGTTTCCCACCACAGTGGTGGAGTGCCACCTGCAGTAGTGTCACAACACACACCACGTTAATGTTTCTGCTTGAGTGGGCACTACAAAGTACAACGTTTTGTATGCAGGTGTAATAATAATAATAATAATAATAATAATAATAATAATAATAGTTGCTATAGACATTTGTATTTATAGTCTACCATACAGCAGGAGATTTTATATTAATACACAAATGACGTAATCAGAATCCAACGCCTTATATGGTGTTGTCTGTTAGTTTGGCACGGAATGGTTTGAGCTCGGCAAAATCCAGTCAGGCGAATTCTGTGGTTTTACTTCGGGTTCTGCCGCTACGATGGATCTTGCTGGGAAACCAAATGTTACATGGGCGATCTGGGAACATTTGGATTCGTGCCCAACGATGGAGAAACGTGCGACTGTGTCCACTTTTCCACTGCCTCATTCCATTTCTTCTATAATAACCTCCACTAGATTTTGAAGCGTGGCTGTTGGGATTTGTGTTTATTCAGCCCCAAGAGCATTACTGAGGTCGGATGAGGAGGCCTTCGGCATAGCTGGCGTTCCAGTTCATCCCAAAGCTGTTCAGTGGGGTTGAAATCAGGACTCTGCTATGTGCAGGCCACTTGAGTTCTTCCACTCCAACCTTAGCTAACCATGTCTTCCTGGAGCTCGCTTTGTGCACAGGGGCATCATCATGCTGGAACAGGTTTGGGCCTCTTAATTCCACTGAAGGGAATTGTAAAGCTACAGCATACAAAGACATTCTAGACAATTGTGTGCTTCCATTTGTGGAAATAGTTTAGGGAATACTCGCATATGATCAGGTGTCCACAAAATTTTGGCCATATTGTGTATCTTTACCTAGGATGGTCAAGTATTCTTAAAGCGTTCTTCAAGCTAATCAAAGGTATATCATTGGTCTCTAAGGTCCAATAACATACCTCAGTTTATTTTTAAATGTAGACTGTATTCACGTTTTAGGTGTAAGATACATACTAATGGTACAGATGTGCCCTTTATATTGCCACTAGCAAGTTTTATACATTTTCTTCTCAGAATGTTTCCAAGTAAAGTATTGTGCTATATTGCTATCTTGGGTAGATAAATAAATGTTTTCATGTAACTAACTTAACAAATTAGTTCACTAATGAACTATTTAAGTTTGCAGTCTCTACTGACAAACCCGTGTTGTACTCCTAGCTACCTTATAGCTACGCTTGTGTAGGTATTCTTGCTAGTCTTGCTAGCCTGACTTCTGGCTTTCTCTGGAGAGTTTGCTACTTTTTGTCAAATGTTGGTTAGAACTGACGACTTTTACATGAATGCTTGTTTTATGTTTAGCGAACATATTGCCGTGAAACCTTCAGTTTTAAGCAGTTCAAAATCTTTCCATCATTTTAATCTGGCACACAAGTATGACAGCCTGCTGATGCCATGTGACCGTGTGTAAGCAACACCGTGTAGCTAACAAAGCGGGTGTGTTCAGCCAGTGAAGCGGTATGTATGACATGAGAGTGAACCAGCTCAGCATGGGGAACCACCACCATCACCACACACAGTCTTATGTGTCCAGATGTTTGAGTTTCTGAGGCCTGCTGTGGGTTACCAAAGTGCTAAACCACAGAGTTGATCGACTGGAGGCCCAGTGGCGTCACACATTACTCCTTACCCTAATTTGACTACATCAGAGATATTCAGTGCGGTTTAGCAAAGGAATGCGCCCTGTAGTTTAGTCCCATTAGCTTTGTGCATTGCTGAGGCCGTGTGCCTTGATCTTGGCCCGGTGTGATGTGTATGGGTGATTTTATTTATTTGTTTATTTATTTATGTTTTTTGTTTTGTTGTATTTTCGCATCTGTTCTTGAATTCGGTCCAGAGGACACTGTAGGCTTAACCATATATACTCACAGTAGTGGATGAGTGTGTTTTCTTCACAGGCCACCTCTAGGCCAGGACCAGGCTTTAGTTGCCATGGTGAACATGGAATCATGAAAGCCCAGCTCCCTCTGTAGCTGAGAGCCATACCGGTGTCTGATTGGTTGAGGAGTCCAGCATGGGTTGGTGATGCGTGCTGTCAGCTGTCCAATAGGGCACAGTGTGTGTTAGGGCTGTTGCTAAGGGGAGTTTCTTGGAAAGAAGTCAGCTGGATTTTTTCTCTCTCCCTTTTCCCTCATCGATTTCATCTCCCCCTCCCTCATCCTCTCTCTCTCTCTTTTTTTTTTTTTTTATTTTTTTTAACACTTCTACACATACAGAGCACATGTTAGAAAATTCACTGAATATTTTATGCTGCTTTTTGGTGCATTTGTCTCTGAGATGTGTGTGTGTGGTGTGTGTGTACTCTGAAATGTGTATGGTGTGGGGGTTTTTGTACATAAATCTGCACACTGGGAGGGGACCTCTGCTGTGTGCTGCATGCATGTGCCTTTGAGTGAATGTGAAGCAGAAAATAAAGGTTAGGGCTTTTGGGGGAGGGCATATTAGGGTCCATATTGGGTATGCACAGGGTGTCACGTAGGCAATGTCCCCTCAGTCATTCTGTTCCCCTTCTTATAGCCTGTGTCCTTATATACAGTACCTTCCACTAATATTGGCACCCTTGGTAAATAAGAGCAAAGAAGGCAGTGAAAAATTGTCTTTATTGTTTATGCTTTTGATCTTTTGTTAAAATAATTCACAAAAAAATACTCTGCTCTCATGGATATCAAACAATTGCAAACAAAAGACAGGTTAATCTAAAAAAAAAAATCTTTTAAGGTGTGCAACAATTATTGGGACCCTTTTAGTTAATACTTTGTGCTACCTCCCTTTGCCAAGATGACAACTCTGAGCCTTTCTTCAGTTCACTCCACAGGTTTTCTATGGGTTTCAAATCAGACCATGATGCATGTTTTATTTATTTATTTATTTATTTATATTTATGCTTTTATATGTACATTTACATTTATGGCATTTGGCAGATGCCCTTTTCCAGAGCGACTTCTCAGCATTTGAGATTTGAACTCATGACTTTCCGATCAGTAGTCCAATGTCTTAACCACGACAGCTACCACTGTTCTCCAGTTTTGGATCAAATTGTCCTGCTGGAAGATCCAACAATGGCCCATTTTCAGCTTTCTGGCAGAGGCAGTCAAATCACAAAAGCACAAAAGCTGTTTAAAAGGTGTTACCGTGATGGTGCCACATTTGTCATAAGATGTTGTAAATATGGGAAATAATTTTGCATGAAAATTGTCAGTCAATAACATATTTAAGTCACAGTTTTAAACAAAAAGGTGGATTTGAGAAAACTGGCCAAATCCAGTCCAATGCCCAACCCTTCTCTTTTCAGTATGCAGTTGCTCCTGAAGACCTTGATTAGCTAGATCAGGTGTGGTACATTGTTTTTCTGCCAGAGGGTAGATATGCAGGAGCAGGAAAGTGTATCAGTGGTGTTTAACCTTCAGAGAATTCATGTTGAAGCTCATAGTGATGAGTGGAAGGTTTTCCCTAAACTGTTTCCACAAATTTGGAAGCACTTAATTGTATATTATGCCTTTGTATACTGTAGCGTTACAATTTCCCTTCACTGGAACTAAGAGGCCAAAACCTGTTCCAGTATAACAATGTCCCTGTGCACAACGCAAGCTCCATGAAGACATGATTTGTTTTTAGTGGAAGGATTCAAGTGTCCTGCACAAAGCCCTGATGTCAACCCCACTGAACACCTTTGAGATGAACTGGAACACCAACTGCACTGTGACACAACTAGGTGTGGTGTTCTAGAAAAGCAATTAATGACAAGGTGTGAAGGTGAAGTAGAATAAATGTCACCACCCTGTTGTTTTTCCAATAACAGCATGTCCCAAAGTTAACATAGCAATTTGCCAACGATTGTATTATTTTATTTACTAAAGCATGTCATACATTTATCCCTTTATAGTTATGTTTAGAAAGATGTTGTGAAACACTAGTTCCTGCTATGACTTGCTATTATATTATAGCAGCTATAAACAGTCCTTTAATTACCAGCCACTCTTTTTTTTTTTTTTTTTCCTTTTTCATTCCTCTCTCATAAAATTAATAAGGGAAAAAAAGTGCTACTGCAAAACGTTTCCATGTCGGAGGATTTACAGCTTTACAGTAGTTTATAGCATCTCTGATTGGTACAAAGCGCTAATACTGGAGACTCCTTCCAAAAAATTATAAATAAATGTCGTCTCATAGAAAACTTCAACATTGGGAGGAATCACACACATTTTTTAAAAATCAGTTTATGTGGAGTGTCTGTCATACAAGTCCAGAGCTATCATAGCTACACCTTTATCATATCAACCATGGTAACGTCGTCGTATATAGAGTAGCAATCATAGGTACGTTAAGCTACCTTGGCAAGTATCAGAACTATAACAAAGTACAATATAGTAAAATATAATATATAATATTTTACAGCACCATGGTTTAACATTTTGTAAGTGTACAGTAATCATTAAATCCCAGACCAAAATCAGAGTTAACCTTTGAATAAACTTATATGAGGGGTAAAGAGTTAGAGAAGAGGTGCAGAGAGGGCACTGGGATTTTGAGTACAATAGGATTGATCAGTTCCTCTACAGCGATGCAGCTCCTGTTACATAAGACCACCTGGTACATCTCATCTCTCTCACACAGTCTTCACAATACTTTAGAAGTTTAATATTTGGAAAGCCGTTCTGTTAATTATGTTTGATTTAGCTTTTTGCTTTTTTGCTCGAAGATGAATGAAACTGAGATGCCGGTGAAGTTTTGCATGTGTTCCAGCACACTCCTGGGACTTCCCATGCTGCAGATTAAAAATAGTCTGAGGTGCAGTGCATCTCTAGATTTGGGAAGTGCAGCACACTCTGCCTCACACACGCGTTATAAATGGCTATTTGGAACGCACGGCCATCTGAACTGTTCCCAAGGATTTATTTTACTTGCTCACATGGGTCTCTGTTTTTCCGTTTTCACGGAAAACTTTTTTTTCCTTTCATCTTTATTCCTGAAAAGCAGAAGTTTCCATCGTCTGCCCTAGCTTACCTCGTGCACTAGACCAAGTGAGAGAGAGAGAGAGAGAGAGTAGTGAGAGAGCAAATGAAACCGCAACTGACAGGTGAGACATGATGTTCGTTAAGGATTAACAATAAGGGGTGTGTGCGAGCGAGAGAGAGAGGGAGAAAGAGAGAATTCCAGAGATGTATTTTGTCACCTGACATGTTAAATGTGTGAAAGCGAGTAAATACCCCCTAAGATAATTGAATGAGTGACAACTTGTCTGGCATTTTATTCTATATGAAGGGCTGGCATTTTGAAAGAGTGTATCTGACAGAAGTTGTGCAGTATCTCTCTTTCTTAGCTCAGATCACATACTAGCTACATTCATTTCTGAAGCTAGTAGCTGCACATTTGAACAGACTTGACTGCTGGTCAGCATTTTAAATGAAAAGGAACCTCGAGCGGTGTCGCATTTCAGAAGTGACCACTCACTTGCATCGTAATTTTCAGCTCGACAGTTATGTGACATTTCACATCGCCGACTATAAAATAAGCAACTCGCTTACATTGGTAAAAATCCAGTATGTCTCAGTTACATTTGCAGTTTGGCCTGCTGTGTTTGCCGCAATGTTCATAGAACTCATAGAACAGAATGAAAATGATGTGAAGGATACGCAATACTGTTGTGAAATTTGGCCAAAATGGAGCACCTCAGAGGGCAGCTGCTATCTGAATGAGCCGGTCTTTACCTCAGGATTGCTCAACTGCTGCGCAAAAATGATGACCTTCTGTGTATGCTTTTATACTGATTGAAATGTAGGAACTGTGCCAAATCAGTACCCATATGCATCACATTGTAGGTGACCTATTTTGTAATTTATGTTCTTTCTCAGCATAACCATTATATGTTCCTTCTAGTGGTGTAACAATTCAATTTGGATATGGTGGTGTATTGATACGATACATTTTTGATACAGCATTGCCTGACTATTTGTCTCAGGTTTCCATTTTCAATTGATAAAAACATTCCACATTGTGAAAGTCCAATATTTGAAACTTAATAATGACACAGTGTGATTTTATTAAACATGGCTAAGCTCTCACTGGTGTGACACCACAGCGTGGTGTGTCTGAAGCACAGAACTTCTCTTTGGCCCTGTTTACGCTAGTGTGTTTTTGTTTTAAAATGAAAACCATCCTCGTCCACACTGGCGTTTCCGCCGTGTTTCAGAAACGATCTCCATCCACACTATACGACCGAATACACATGTCACATGACCATTCATGCACACTGGGCATGCACATACAAGTGTAAACAGGAAGTTGGTCGCTAATCCAAACCGATGCTCCATGTAGGGTTTACGCCACTCGAAATGAGATTTGTTGGCGATTTGCTCTAATCGTAGCTCGCCTCTTGCGCATGTAGGCAGCTGCCGTATTATAAAATACTGAATATAACTGCACAGTGACTGTTAAGAATGACAACAAAGCCAGCAATTCTTGCGGTTCAGTCTCCGTGTTGTTGTGTATACGATCAAGGTAGTGTAATGGTCATATGGTAGGGGCTTGACGAATCAGGGAAGGATACGAAATGATCCAGAAGACCCAATCATGTGTGTGAAGCCACGCCTTCATTTTCAAAAGTCTTCCCTTTGGTCTGTTTACACTGAAATTCGAGCCCGGAGTTTTCACAGTAAAACAGGGTCTTCTGCTTTTCCGAAAGTCTCGGAGTAGTAAAGATGATGAGTGTAACCGTAGCAACAGTTATGTGTTTTAAAAGGAAAACACACTAGTGTAAACGGGGCCAGAGTGTGCTGTTAGCCTGTTGTGTTGTCCGAGTCGAACGCAGCTCTCTGTAGCCCTAGATGTGTTTTTGCATCCTGTATTCTCCACTACCAAATATGAACTTCCCAATCGCCATGGTGATTTCTTTTACTGAGGATGAATCAGTGAGGACAGGCTGTCTGAATGCAGTAGAATGAGTTTACTGTGTGTGTGTGTGCGTGTGTGTGTCTCGTTTTAAAGCCTGGTACTGGTTGTTGCAAAACAAACAAAAAAAACGCAGCATACGCAGAATTGTAGGCTTTTTGTTTCTCTCCTGTTTCCTCTCCTGATTTGATATAAAGAAGGCGTGACTTGATTGCACAGAAAATTTTATTTCACCTCATGTAATGTAATATCAGTGGTATTCTGTGAGGTATTTCATGATCCTTATCGACTAAAAGTTAATATTCACTTCCTCCATATAAGTAATAGGGCTGCACCATATATGGTGCATTAATGACCAGAAATTGCCTCAAATCATGTTGCCATCACACCTTGTGGTGTTTTACACACTTTGGCAACTAACTCTTCGAGAGAGCCGGCTTATGAGGTTGTCAGTGATACATCAGTAACAGGAACCAGCTGATACTCAGACCTCTGATATCCTCATTTTATCAAAAACTGAAGCCTGGCCTTAGCTCTGTGAAGGTCTTGAACTCATAAGTGGTTTGCTTTGAAGCTCTTCTCTCCACACTACAGCTCCTGACCCAGAAAGAGCAGAAAGCTGGAAACTACAGAGAGCAGACACGCACACACACACACACACACACACACACACACGGAGTACACTAAGGAAGGAAAAGATTACAAACTGAGACTCTGAGAACGAAGATGTGTTGGTAGAGAGTAGCTTTACGTCTGGCCAGGTGTTCATGTGTCTCTGGCACTTTGAGCAAAATCGAAAATTGATCAAAGGAGTAAAAATTACAGAAGGCTGTGTGTGTGTGTGTGTGTGTGTGTGTGTTAACTCGCTTTCATCTTTCTGTTCTCACATTCCCTTACTATCTCAGTATACAGTGCTCTCACTCTCAATTCATTTGTCTCTGAGGTGCTGTCTGCGTCTCGTCGCCGTGTGTCTGGCTCTTTGTTTAAGTGTAGCTGAAGCTTAGGTGTGTGTGTGTAGGTAGAGCATCCTCCCTCCCTCCCTCCCTGCTGGTATTCTGTCTTTCTTGTTTGTTGGATGCAGGAGGTGTCTTTAAGTGTAATTCCTAGCGGTTTAAAAAAAAAAAAAAGTGTGTGTCTTTGTTCAGGCATACCTTTTACTCTTATGTTGTGCCTGATTTAGAAGGAAATTTTTCATCTGCCATTCCATCACAAATGAATGATTTATTTATTTATTTTATTTTTTTACATTTTTTTTATTTTCATAAAGTAGCATGAGCATATTTTATATGGAGTATTTCTGTATTTCCTGTAAACCTGATGTATTTTCACAGAAAGCCATTTAATTCACCTGCATGTGCAAGTGTGGTTTGTGTATAATTCTAGGGTAACACCTCAACTCGTTTCTGTGAAACACTTACTTCCTGTTCAAGCAGGACCTGGGCTTTAATCTCTGCTGTTTTTGGTGTTACAGGCTGGAGATTTGATAACTCTCTGCTAAATAGCACGAAACTGACAACTTAATCCCCAGCCATGATGGATCTGACTCGTAAAACAAACAACATTCAGGCTTGTCAGCTTAGAATTATTGGTGTTTTACAAAACCGTAGCCTGGAACGTAATCCTGCTGACTCGGCACCCTCGAATGTGCTCTTGAGCTCATCTTTTGAAAATCACATTTCACTCAATACTTGGTCTGATTGGATCTGACCTATCTTGTTCTTCGCATACCCCAGCATGTCAGGAAGCTGGGGTCAGAGAGGGTTAAGGGCCTTGCTCAAGGGCCCAGCAGTGGCAGCTTGGCAGTGCTGTGGCTTGAATCCCCGACCTTCCGATCAGTACCCCAGAGAGTTAACCGCCAAGCCACCACTGCCCCGATTTGGCCAATCATTTCCTAAAACCTGCGTCTCAGCATTGTGTGGACTTAAGTGTTGACATCAAATTCTCACAGTTGTCTTCTCATAGAGGCTTCCCAAAAATACCCAACGAAATTGAGCTCTTCCTTCGTGTATCATGTGACTCCACGTCTTTTGTTCGCTTGGTTCTGTCCATACTGGATGTCATAGTGGATTCTGGTGACATGCTGAGAGGATGCTCTATAGCCTGGGCCTGATGGACAGCTGTAGTTTTAATTAGAATGATGTGAAGTGTTGAAATGTCTCTTTACTTCTGGCTCTGCGGGAAGGATTGTGCCAGATGAACAAATGAGCTCGAGTGCCCTTCGTGAACGCAGTAAGCGAAGTTAAAAATAATCGAGTGTGTTACTACACCTGTCAGCTGCTACTCTGTTTGTGTGGTATAGTGATGGAACAGTGCGCTTGTCGGTTAGACCCAAGCACTCAAACACGTGAGCGCGTGGTTTGAGAGACACTAGATTCATTATAAAATGTGATGGAGGTTTTTGCTTTAACTCTTCCTTCCTTCCTGTCTAACTGTGTACTGGGATGTGTAAAGTTACAGAAACGCAACACGGCTCAGTATCAATCTGCCTAGAGGATCTCTGAACATAATTAATAGCCCAATTCTGCCATATTGATATTTTGCAACAAAATAGACTTTTCATTCAGTATTAAAGATCAGTTCTTTCAATATCTACAAAATTATAGCGCAAACGTACCATATTCAGTAACCCCGTGATCGATGATCTCTTTTTGGCTGAAGGTGGAACCGTTGGCTGGGAATTATGTCCGAGAACCTGAGTGGGAAATAATGGAGGGGGATCATTTAAAATTGACAAAACCCAGATATTAGAAATCATTCATTGTCATCTCCTGTATCCACTTTAAATGGTAAATGGTAAATGTGCACTTATATAGCACTTTTATCCAAAGCGCTTTACACTGTGTCTCATTCACCCATTCACACACACACTCACACACAGCAATGGTAGCAGAGCTGCCATGCAAGGTGCTAACTTGCCATTGGGAGCAACTTGGGGTTCAGTGTCTTGCCCAAGGACACTTCGGCATGTGGAGTCACTCGGGCCGGGAATCGATTATCAAAACATGTATTTCATATCTTGCATTTAATTGTTTCCTGTATCGGTTATCATGTTGAAGGACTGGTCCATAAAATACAAAGCCAGAAATGATTATTGTTAAATAAAAGCACACAGTCTGCCATGTTTGTTATTTTTATGCCAAGTATTCGGAAACACCTACATCTGATTACACAATGGTTCAGCTCTCACTTTATCACAGTGGAAAAGCGAGCGCAAGGTGGGAATATACCCTGAACTCCACACAGCTCAGGATTGAAGCCTGGGCCCTGGAGCTGTGAGGTAGCGACTGTACCCTCTGAACATTACAAATGTCAGACACAAACTCACATCGCTGTATTAATATAAACTTTGTGCATCTGAGTTGTTCTAAAATGCCGTTCTCACACTCGCATGCAAATTCACATTTTATTTTAGCTACTACATGCAAAACTTTTTGTTGATTTTCTGCAAGACTTAAGATAACCCTCCTAGCACACGCAAACCTTTTTCCACCAACACAGTTCCGTTGCTGCAGACAAACCCGTGCCGGTGGCTGGTTCACTCAACCCTTCTACCAAACAGCCCGTGTCTCTGCTATTTTGAGAGCTGAACCATTGTGTAATCAGACGTAGGTGTTTCCGAATACTTGGCATAAAAATAACAAACATGGCAGACTGTCTGCGTTTATTTAACAATAATCATTTCTGGCTTTGTATTTTATGGACCAGTCCTTCAACATGATAACCGATACAGGAAACAATTAAATGCAAGATATGAAATACATGTTTTGATTGATTGATTTTATTTCTCCAGCAAAACAGTTGTTTCTTCAACAGAACATTGATTCACTGTTATGGTATTGATTTTGCTGCAGGGTTGTTGTTTTTTTCCAGCAATAATTTTGAAACACTCTCACATCGATTGTTTTAATTGTGGCCTTATGAATGTCCAGGTTGCTGCCATGGTGACAAAATGACACCTCTCTCGAGATCTAGTATCACAGGTTCCTTGATCGGTGTAATGTGTCTGATTTTATTGACTGGTGGAAAAGCACAGGACCGGTTTGAAATTAGGCACCAGTTCCTGCACCGTGTTGGTGGAAAAGCACCAAGAGTGGAGACCTCTCTCTCTCTCCCTCCCTCTCTGTCTCTCCCTTTTCCTTTCTGTCTGTCTGTGTTGGTGTCTGGAAGTGAGGGCAACATTACTGCCTCTGTCTGGAGCCTGCGGTAACCCAACACCTGACAGAAACAGACAGCAAGAGAAAGAGAGGGTGGGAGTAAAGAAAGAGAAGGGGGGTGGGGCTGGGGGGAATGGGGTCACTTGCTCTTTTTGGTTAGTCTACTCAATACAGAGGTCACTTGAGTGTGCACTAAGCAGTAGTCCACACACAAATACACACATCCACATACACACACACACACACACACACACACACACACACTCATAAACACTTATCTGAGCCCTATTCCCTTTGCTGCGATATACAGAGTGATGATGTAATCCTCAGCAACAGCATACAGAGTAATGGCAATGCTTTCCTGGCAATGTGGCCTATAGAGTTATGGCTTATTGAATTGTCAAGGCAACACAAAAATGGAAAGAGAAATGCCAGCTCCCTTTCTTTCTTCAGGCACTGAGACCGAGCGAGATGCAGAGTAATAACAAAACATACTTTATTATGAGATTAAGAAACGTAATACTGTGAAATGAAATTTGTCAGTCGATTAAACTTTCAATCCCTCATCCTGTCATTGCTGGAGTTTGGGATAATAATGCTTAATGCACTTCTGATTTGGATGGATGTATGTATGTATTTTTTAAGGTCCAGCAAATGTAAGTACTCAAGTGGATTTAAAATGAAGCAGGCATCTTTACCGTCTATGAAGTTGTATCTCAATAGCTCAGATGGTGAATCTTACTAATAATAACTAATCGAAAGCTATGAAGTAACAGACATCCATGTTTGTGTTTATATTTATATGGAACACACGCAGTATTGTGTTATGTATAAAATGGGCTAGAATTTATAAATGTACGTATTCCACATAGATATTCTCAAAGCGATCAGGCTATATGTTAACCTTGTAGTCACGGAGTCATTTCAAATCCATTAAAACAACAACAAAAAGTCCTTGATCCTGTTCTTGGATTGTCTTCTTCACCGTTTCAATAAGTGATTGCTGATAATACCTTGGTGACCTGTTCATCTCACAGGCCGGATCTCGATCACCGAGCAATCATGGGCTAGAACACTAATGGAGTTAAACAAAACTGCTTAGAAACTCGGAATGCTGGGAACTAGTTTTCAATCCAGTCAGTCCGTACAGGATTTCGCCGAGTGTTTTTGTGATTGTCGCGCCCAAAAATGCTCGATTTTTACTGCGGCCTTTTTCAAAAGTTTGCGTGTTTTGCTCTTTTTCGCGGGAAAACCACTTGAATTGGCGAAATTGCAATTGTCCGTAATTGTTTTGTCTTTCGCAGTGATGTTCGTTAGTAAATGAGACCTTTTAACTGTACTCATGCTGGACGCACGTGACTCAAAGGGGGCTTTGGCTGAATGCATGTTGTGATGACGTCACGTAATGATTCATCTTGGCCCAAATCTGCAGTAAAACATAATCTTGATAAATTGCAAGCTCCTCTGAATGTTGTGCTTGATTTTTTTTTTTCTGTTCATTTCTGTGGTCACGAAATCGCGAAATGCTGAAGGGTCTGATTCAGTGACTCGGAAAAGCTCAGTGAGTCAGTGTTTTTATTCGAATACCTGGGGTTGTTTGTGCGAATACCCGGAAGTGCAGGTAGTCAGTCAGATTGCGACCTTCAAGATTCTGAAGCTTGCGACCAGAGAAGTGTACAGTAAGTGCTGATAGTCGTAGACAGAACATCTCTGGCTGAGATTCCAAATAAAGAGGCTGTATTCTCCCAAATCACATTTCTATCAGTTTGGTATAATCCAAACATTTGAAAAGTTTACATGTTCTATGAGAATGCTGTACTAAAGTCAGTTAGTACAACTATGCTCTTTCTCCGTGTGTGTGTATATGTGTGTATATATGTGTGTGTGTGTGAGCAGCAGTTCAGAATGGTAATCTATTAGACACAGTGTGTGGATGTGTATAAAGGCCAGAGCAGTAGTTCAGGATAATATTATGTCACTTTTCAGGCATCCTGTGTCTGTGTGCATGTACATATTTGTGTCAAAGCATAACTGACATAAGCTTAGTATTGTTTTATGCTGGGGCTTGAGGGCAGTGTGTGCATGCGTTCGTTCATGTGTGGGTGTGTGTGTGTGGGCTGAGGCCTGGTGATCCCCTTTTCAGCCAGGGGATTTCTTGAGCACTCAGCCCCTGCGTGTGGCCTGGCTCATCTCCAGATAAGCGGGCTGCCCTGCCTGTGCCACACACAGCTCCCTGGAGGCCCAGCGTAGACAAAGCTGGGCTCCATCCAGCTCACTCACTCACTCACTCACTTACTTCCTCCCTCCCTCCACCCAGCTGGCTCTCTCTCTCTCTCTCTCTCTCTCTCTCTCTCTTTCTCTATCTCTGATAGTATTTTCCTTTGATGCCCACTATCTCCAGCTGACACACGCACCCTCCCTCTCTTGTTCCTTTGGAATGCTTGCACACAGGCACGCTTCATGGCAGCTGTGGTGGCCACTGTGTGGCACTGTGTTTAATGTGTGTGTCGTTGTGTGTGGCCTCGTATCAAACTGCTGCATATTTGGGTTAATATGTTTTCTCGCTTTTACTGTAAGCCAGATTGGTAGAAGCGTCAGACATGCACCACCCATGGCAAGCCTCATAGAGTGAGCGGTCCATGGGTGGCAACGGAGATGGGTGGTCCCTCCATAGGGTTTTAATTAGGTTACACCAGCCGCTCTAATGAGTCTAAACCGCTGAAGTCACTCACGCAAGACACACATGTGCACATGCACAATAGTGCCGCATGCATCTGGTAACCCATTTCCATGAACTGTTACTAAGTTTGTTATAGCTGTAGTGTGTGTTAATGCAGCCCGGGTAATTATATGATTTGAGTTAATATGAACATTTCATTGATTATTAATGATTGATCCAAGTACTGTGCTAACATTGAGTACATTTTTACCTCATTTGGATGTGCGTTTATCCAAAGTGACTTCCAATTGAGACAGGATACAATTGAGCAGCTAACAATGGCAGCTTGGGCATGCTGTGCTTCTTATCAGTAGCCCATTAACTTTACCACTGAGCAGCCACTTCCCTTTTTAAGTACATATGCATGTTACACTTCATGGAATACCTTTGCATAAGAGTTTATTGCATCAGTGATTTAAGCGGAAATTTGGGGGGGGATTTTATTTCCCCATTTTCTCCATAATTTGTTTTTGCCATTTACCACCCACTAGTTAACTCTTCCCTATCATACTGCAGCTACCACTGGGGATGGTGAAGTCTAACACATGCTTCCTCCAAGACACATGAAGAGAGCCAGCCACATCTTTTCCAACTGCTGCTCATGCTGCGTCTCAGGGCAGCGTAAAACACTAGGAGGAAAGCATTATCCGCCCTCTTCTGCATACAGGAGCTCACAGATGCCCATGATTGGCTAGTGGCACTTCCATTGACAGGAGAGAGAGAGAGAGTATGTGAAGTTAGCCATCATTTATTGCTATCTTTTGACTGGCAGGTGTCCATTATTTTTTCAGGACACATCCTTTCACAAATGTGATTGCTGTTCTTAATCACGCAGTAGTTGCTCAGATCTGGACTGGCGCTCAGAAGAGTGCTCATACTGGTGCTGGTACTGCCAAGCTGTCACTGTTGGGCCCTTGAGCAAGGTCATTTAACTTTCCACTGGTCAGCTCAGTAGTAAGTCGCTTTGGATAAATGCATCTGTCAAATGAATAAATTCTAAAATGATATTTTAAAAACCCGGTAGTTTTTAAACAAAGCCCTGGTAGAATGTAATCCTGTACGAGTTTAACCTTGACAGTTTAAGGCAGATCTATATTTAAGCTACGTTATTGTCTTCTCTATTGCTGAGCAGAGCAAAAAGAACAAAAATGAGGGAATGATGGAAAGAAAGAAATTATGAGTTTCGGTTCATGTGAATGTTTAAGTTCAAAAATGACAACAGCAATAATTATTTGAATGCCCTCATTCTAATTTTATAATTTCTATAGTAACAACTTACACAGGAACTGGCAGAAGGACTCTACACATAATGTGACTTAAAATTGTGCGTAATTGTTCATATGGTTTTATGTAAGAAGGGTTTCTGGAGATGTTTATTTCACATTTATGGAAGGAGTCTCCAGATTAGAGCTGCAACAACTAATCGATAAATCTCATTATCGATTAGTTGGTCTGCAAACGGCACGGCGTGCGTTTACTCAAAACGTTATTTCTGTTCCGAAAACCCACTTCAGAGAGTAAATACCAAAGTCGTGTCCCAAATGAAGTACTATACACTTACACTATGCACTATATACTCTACAGTCTAGTCTGGGATTTTAGAAAGGTAATATCATCTCAAATGGAGCTCTAGCCGTTTTTTGTGTTTTTTTACTAACTGGAAGTATTATGCACTTCCTAGTCGTCGGCGCATGTCGTCATACGCTCGTAATGTGACCCCGCTAGAGTCACCGACAATGACTTTCTTCAGTTTACTGTTTCTGTCAGCGTTACCTTTATAAAAAAAGTAATACATAAATACTATTATATAATATACCCTTATACATTAGTTTATATTACAAAATAGTATTTATGCATTATTTTTATGGATGCAGAAAAAGCACGGAATTAAATTACAGTCCTAAATGAATAATATTTATTTGTGTGTGTGTGTATTGGGTTCTTTTCAATCTTAAATAATTGGACAAACAGTTGTGTAAAGTTTTACTCTGAAGTTTAAATTTGTAACACTCAGTTTGTGGATTTTATTTTAAATAAATGAAAAAATGTTACTGAAGCCCCCCATTAATTGATTAAATTATCGGCCAACTAATCGATTATGAAAATGATCGTTCGTTGCAGGCCTACTCCAGTGTCAGCGCTTTGTAACAGTCAGATGTAAAGCTGTAACTTTAAGTTCTCTGACATGGGAAAGTCTTCAGGCCAGATGGCTTTGCGTTTTCTCTGTGAAATGACAAGTTGTTGTTTTTGTTTTTGTCTGATTCACTTCAAACGATAGAGAGAGAGAGCGCGAAGGAATTAGAGAGGGTGGTGAATGAACAGCTGTTTACAGCTGTTATAAGACAAAGGATAATATGGACTTGTTTTGCAGATGTTCCACAGCGTTAATTCAATGTAAGTGAATAAAATATATGACTCTTGAATCAAGAAATTGTTAGCATTGCAGAGGTAGAAAATAAACAAAACACTTCAGGACGTGGAAAAAGATCAACTTTGGTCTGGTAATGGCGTCGCACCACCCCATCGTTGATTATTTTCCTATAATAGCATGTTTTATTCCTCACGTCAGCTATCATACTGTTACAATCAAGCACACAAAGCTTTGGCTAACTCACTTTGTTGGGAATTTTGGTACCATCATTATGAATGATGTCTTATGTCCACTTATAAGATTCTTTAGAAGTGGTGAACATAACATTAATGGCATTACTGTAAGCATGACTGCTTGTTGTTGTTGTTGTTGTTGTTGCTGGCAGCAGTCAAGTGAGGAAGGTTAAGAAGGAGGAACATGTGTACAAAAAACCCCCATGGAATAAATGTCATTTTTAAAATAGATCTAACTTTAAACATGAACTGGTTTCACATCCAGCAGGTTTAGATGCCCTTTGCTTCTTGGGCTTTCCTTGCCTTGTTTCTCTGGCAACTATATATATAAAATATGTGCGAGACCTCACTAATTATTGTTCGAGGAAACTCTGCATGCCATTAGTTGCTAAGTCTTGTAGAAACCACACGACCGCCGAGTCCAGACAGACCCCTGCCCCCGCATGCAAAATGCAGTCTGCATGGCTGTGCCCCAACACCAGAGCAGACAATAGCAGCTGTTCCTCCTGACAGCACTGTGCAAAAGTTTCTTAAGAGATACGACAGATATACAGCCAAGTTCTTTATGAAAACAGATCGACGTGTTCATGTGTGAGAAAGAGAAAGAGATCATGGAGATACCATCATCAAGAGATCATGGAGATAAAGGACCGCGAGCCCTTAGTTAAGTGAGTGTGTGTGTGTGTGTGTGGCAGAACATAAGGGGGACTAATGCTTATATTATTGAAACACAAGAGCTGAATAAAGGGGGGGGAGACCACAAGCACATCACATCACATCCTACACCATTTTGTTGCTGTCTCTCTTTTTTTTCCCCCTTCTTTAGTTTCAGTGAAAGTTTCTATTTCATTTTCAGACTACTTCATTAGCATGACAAAACCAATCTATTTGAGTTGCCAACGTGTGGTACAAAAAGTATTTGAATGTCAAAGGATAATAAAACACGACGTTTTAAATTCAGTTGAAATGAATTCATTTGACTAGGCTTTATTGGCAACCGATCAAAAGGTGCACTTGGACTGCCTAAATCACAGGTTACAAATATTAAAATTAAAGAAATAAGAGCACGAGCGTTTGGCTTAAGCGTTTAAAAGCACTCTGACGTGTTTAACAGTGTAAACGCAGATGAAGGAAGACAATATAATAATCTCTCCATCTCTCCAGAACATTACGCAGGGGAGTGGATTAGACACCCTGACGCCATCCCAGCCATAGGTGTCTGTAGTGGGAGGAGCTTCTCAGCCAATAGGACGCAGGATAGAGGCGCCACTGTTGTAGTTGTGGAGCTGTGTGTTTGATTTTAGGTGTGTGCTTTTGGATTATACACTTCCTTCCTCCCTTGATCCTTCATCGCCTCTCCGTGCAGTTGGATGCGTTTGAGCTCGCGTGTCCGCTGTAGAGATTTTGTCTGAAGGCTGAAATAGACGTTCCAGTCGTATGGCATGCAGTAAAAATGCACCACATTTCATACGTATAGAAGTATGAGCAGTATTAAAGTATAACTCTGCTCTGGTTCTCCTGGCAGCTCTGTGTCCTCCCAGGGTGTTATATACACCAAAATATGTGTTGAGCTCTAATGAAGATTCCTAAACAACAGCTGTAAATATACACACTCAAACATAAACTGTACATGGTAAGAAAAAGCCTCCGCTGAGGGAGGGAGGGGTTTTGGGCACTATCATGCACTTTGGCAGAGACGGAGCAGCTGCATGTGGTTTGTGTTTGTATATATCTGCGAGACTGTTCACTCTCTCACCCCTCTTTCTTTCTATCATTATTGCCTTGTCAGGTGACCCCACACCCACAAGCTAGCAAAACAGTCAGCCATAAGAGCCCTACACTCACACTCTCACACACACACACACACACACACACACACACAAAATGCCATATTCATCTTCCACATATAGTAACTCTTTGTGTCTTTGTTAAGAGATTCCAGATGCTTGCACGTACACGTGCCTGTCCACCTCTGTGTGTGTATTTAAACCTTTAGTGGATTCAGATGTGTGTGTGTGTGTGTGAATGTGTGTGCGAGTGTTTTCAGTGCACTTGTACGATGGAACTGAGAAGCCTGTGTTGGATTTGAGTGTGTTGTCTCAGCATCAGGAGAGAGTGTGTGTGTGTGTGTGTTGTCTCAGTGTAAGGAGACATCGTTCTTTTGTTTATCTGGGAGAAGGAAACTGTTTCGTCCACTGCGTGCAATTTTCATCATGTTGATAAAAACTAAAACTAAATGTGTTTCGTGCGCTCGTGCTCTAGTACACAGACAGTTATGTATAGAGCATTGCGCAGGGTAGCAGAGACATCAGACTGAATTGTGAACCGTGACTGACTGATCTACAGTACTGTGCGAAAGTTTTAGCCACCCTATTTTTTAGTCTCCAGAAGAACCGTGTCTGATTCTGCAAAATGCTCAATAACACTTGCAGCTCATTTCCTTATAAACCTGCTCATTCTACAGGAGACTGCTTTTTCATTTTTTCCACACCAAATATTGTTTTATTTGGTGCTGTCTTCATCGCTTAGTTTTTTTTTTAACATAGAAACATTTGATTTATATTTTATTATTGATTTGTATTTTGAGGACATCGTTGTTCAGCATTTCTTTGCATGTGCCTAAAACTCATTGCTTGTTCTCTGTTTTAGCTTTCATCAGCACACCTAAACACACACACACACACACACAGTTTCTTCACATACTTGTTCCAAGGTCGGAGGGTAAAGGCCAAGCATTAGAGAGAAGCGGCTCAGACATGAAAAGCCCGGCTACTGCAGAGGTCTAAAAGGTCGTCCCATCCTGTCACGCTTCAGCACGTGCCCCGAGCAGGTGTCCTGGCAACCAGGCCTAAAGTGTTTGCAGAGTAAATATGTAACCAGGACACACACAAACTGATATTTTGCATCATGTTCAAACGAGACCAAGTAGAAGTGGAGATTTCCCAGAGAGCTTTGTAGTGTGTTTGTGTATTACGAATGTGACGTTATGACCAGAATGATGGTTAACATATGTATAACATGCACAACATTGTTCTTGTGGGCACGATATGCTATTTGAGAGGAGGATGCCTATTAATAGATTTTTTGGCTAGTATTTGTCTTCCAAAGTTACAGATTGTCCCATTTGAAAGACAGTATTAGGACACATTTGACAGAGCATCGACGTGTGCTAGGCTTGCTGCGTTAGCCGGTGTTCGGCAGCACACCGATTACATCACCTGCCCACCGTGGCACCGCCCCCACCGACGTTTTATAGTAAATAAATTAATTTAGTTCATTTAGAGAACGGACGCTACGATGAAAAACTGAACGCATCTGCTCAGTTCGGCATGAGCCGAACGAGTCCGAGTCGCAGCACAGATCAGCAGGAGTCAGATTTCATTTAGCACGAGTGAGAGTGAAGTGAGCTGACTGACGAGACCACAGCGGAAGAGTTGGTTTCAAAAGTTCTGTGTTTACTATAATCGAGTTTGTCGTTGTTGTTGTGTTTTTCATTAGGACTAATAACGAACCCACCATTCAAGCAATTGCCGCTAATACGAAAATGAAAGTGAAATGTGCGTGGCTGCACGGGCATTCGTAAGCGAGGGGGAAACACAACTGTGGTTAGAAAAAAAAACACTACATACCATATTTAACATCCTGCCTTTTGCCGCTGTCCATCGGAAATGTGTTGTAATGTTATCACAATAAGACAACACGTACAGCTTTAGAATGCTAATAACCGAAAAAACAACAGCTGGTTATGATGATATTATTATACACATGGTCATGGCTGCTGAGTTCATGGAATTACAGTAAGCATGATCTGCGTGTGCTGTGTGTATTTATGTATGAGATTCAACCTGGAACATTTTTTTTTTTAAATAAATATGAAGAATTTACTTTTTCTTTACTGTTCCTGAAGTTTAAACCTATTTTGACCTCGCTCCCACGTTCTGTAGAGTCAGGTCTATATGTTCACCAATGTCAAACAGGCTTTCGCACAGGATGTTTTTTTTGTTGTTGTTGTTGTTGTTTTTATACAGCCTCTTTGATGTAGGAGCCACACACACACACACACACACACACCAGTGATCCACTGCACTCAGACATTAAAGTGCTTAGAAGATGCAGAAGGTTGTTCTCTGATTAAGTGTGTTCATGTGCATTGGTGGGAATTTTCATTACCCTCATCACCTGGAGAGAGAGTGGTGAGGAGAAAGAGCAGGCATGATGGATAGATGAATAGAGAGAGAGAGAGAGAGAGAGAGATAGGTTGACATGTAAACATGAGTGTATGTGTGTATGCTTTGTGCTTCTAGCTGTGAAAGTTTATTTATTTATTTATTTTCATGTAGAGAGCAGAAATGGCAAGGCTAAAAATATCCCGTAAACCCATTCACCCCAACCCTGCCCTGTGCTCCGGATAAACTCTTCAGCACTGCTGTGGATTGCTCCACCCTCTTGTTAAATGCAAGCTGTTCCTGCTGCACATTCCACATGGCGGAGCAAACCATCATGCAGCCAAAATAGGGGTGAGGGCTTTACTTTCAGACACCAAGCAAATGAGACGCATTTCTAAACAAACCTTTTGGAATGGTGGAAACCAAACAGTACTGTATATGCATGTGTGTTTGTGTTTGTGTGTGTGTGCATGCTTATACACAGTCATGCAAGTCTCTGTGTGAGTGTGTGTGTGTGTGTGTGTGTGTGTGTGTGTGTGTGTGTGTTGTGCGCAACAAAGTGTGTGGTGTCATGCAAGTCTCTGTGTGAGTGTGTGTGTGTGTGTGTGTGTTTTTTATGCTTATACACAGTCATGCAAGTCTCTGTGTGAGTGTGTGTGTGTGTGTGTGTGTGTGTGTGTGTGTGTGTGTGTTTTTTGTTTCCCGTCATGCAAGTCTGTGTGTGTGTGTGTATCTGTGTGTGTGCATTGTTAGTTTAAACAAAATAACCAGCAAGTCTCTGAGGGTGTGTGTGTGTGTGTGTGTGTGTGTGTGTGTGCATGCTTATACACAGTCATGCAAGTCTCTGTGTGAGTGTGTGTGTGTGTGTGCATGCTTATACACAGTCATGCAAGTCTCTGTGTGTGTGTGTGTGTGTGTGTGCATGCTTATACACAGTCATGCAAGTCTCTGTGTGAGTGTGTGTGTGTGTGTGTGTGTGTGCATGCTTATACACAGTCATGCAAGTCTCTGTGTGAGAGTGTGTGAGTGTGTTTGGCCAGCTGTGCAGTATGTATGTGTACATTCTCCAGGCTTAGCAGAGAGGGGGGTTTGAAAAACAGCAGCCAAATTCCTCTCTCTTTATGAACATACCAGTACCCACACTGTGTGAAACATCACCACGATAACTCTGTGTGTGAGAGAGAGAGAGTGAAAGGGAGAGATCCGGGTTCTGGAGATTATGTTAACTGAAGCAACATACAGCCATGTTCATGTCATTATGCCATAATTTCACCCCCCTACAATGTCCCTCTAGTCTAAACAGGAAGTGGTTTGACTCCTGATTTTTCACCTCATGAGCAGGGTCACTCACACCACACACACACACACACACATGCTCATGATTCCAGTTGTGTAGTATGTAGTGTTCTTGGTGTGAGGGTTGGTGGGTGTATTTTTCCTATTCCAGAAGCACCAAGTCAGTTTATATCAAATAATTCAGGCAAAAATGAAACTTGTGGTATTTTCCCAAATGTAGTCCGTAATCCAGCACGTTTGGTGTTTAATGTTGGAGCTATGAGTTTAATATTACCCATGCTGAGCCGAAGTAGGACGTCAGAACTCTGAATTACGGCATGTGTTGCTCTCTATACGTCTGAAAAACACCATTGTTTCCATGTTTGTCTTTTGTGAGCAGCAGTCTGGCCAAATGTTTGTGGACACATGACCATCACACCCATGTGTGATTCTTCCACAAATTGTTGCCACAAAGTTGGAAGCACAGAATTATGCAGAATGTCTTTGCATGCTGTGGCATTACACTATCCCTTCACTGGAACTATGAGGCCCAAACCTGTTCCAGCACGACAATGCGCCTGTGCACAAAGCGAGCTCCATGAAGACATGGTTTGCCAAATATGGAGTGGAAGAACTCAAGTGTTCTTCACAGAGCCCTGATCTCAACCCCACTGAACACCTTTGGGATGAACTGGAGGACAGACTGCACCCCAGGCCTCCTCACCTGACATCGGTGCCTGAACTCGCTAAAGCTTTTGTGGCTGAATGAGCACAAAACTGTAAAGGGTTCACAAATCTCCACTGTATGGAATTGTGCTGACTCTTCTCATTTATCTGTAACTACTGATAATATAATTGTGTCTGAGCTTGCCCTAGTGTGTGTGTGTGTGTGTGTGTGTGTGTGTGTGTGTGTGTGTGTGTGTGTGTGTAAGTACAGGGTTCAGGGCCTCTGGTTGTCTGCACACACACTCCGCTGTAATCATAAGGAGAATGAAAGTGCTCCTTATGACTGTGACTGACTGTAGTTAACGACCACTCTGCACATAACCTTCACAGGCTGTGTGTGTGTGTGTGTTTGGCTTAGTGGCTCTTTCTGGCCTGATGGTTTTTCATGTGTTTGTTAACAGATTGTGTATCCTGTAATTGCAGGGAAAGGAAGGAACCACTCCCATACAGGAAGAAGACAACAGACCATTGGTAGGTAAGTGGAGACCTGGGTGTGGGTTGGTGGGTGTTTTCTTGAGAGTGTATCAGTGCATTAATAGATTATCGATGCACTCACAAACAAGTTGGATGAAGGAAATGAGCAGAGTGATACTTGATATAACACACACACACACACACAAACACATTTGTTTAGACGTTATTGCTCCACTTCTAACACACAAAACAGATGGGTTGAGGTATCAGATTTTAATAATTGAGAAACTGCCACACACACCCTACACACACACGTATACAAAACACCCACACACACACACACACACACACACTCGTACAACTATTTAATAGTGTTATCAGCCGTGTAGTCGGGAACTGCTTGCCGGCAGTGGCAGTTGCGGAAACTCTGATGGATAGTGGACTTTTTGGGCGATTCCACTGTAATGTGCGCTGGTGTTGTTGCTGCTCAAAATGTTCTTTTGGAGTGAAAACTCGTGCCAGTGTACTCCGATTTTAAGTTCTAGCACAAAACGTGTCAAGACTGTCCGATTAGGTAATGTAATACATTCAGAGTAAACATCACTGGATGTTGCGTAGAGATGACCGTTGTTATCGTTGTGAGAAGACACTGACCGTGCGGGGAAATGATTCTGAAGTTACGGTGACATTTCAGTCACAGTGTAAAAAAATGTTTGTTTTTTTAAACGTCTGTGGAATTTATGCTCAGCTGCGAGCCTCCACTAAAAGACACCGTATGAAGCCAAGGGTTCTTAAAGAGACGACGTTTTCCAGAATTAATTGCGCACAGCTTTAGCTTGTTAAACATTAATTGGCAATTAATCAGAACTGCGAGATAAAGGAAAAGCAGGCGTGGAGAGAGTTGTAGAGCGAGAGGAATTTATTTCAAATGGAGAAGAGGAAAGAGCGTACTTCCTGTCCTTACATCTGCTATGTAGTTTGCTAGCACTTTTTCCATCCCTCTTGCTTTCTATACTTCTGCTCACCTGGGTGAAAAAGAGCTGATGAGAAATGTGTGTGGGAGAGAGATTATCACTTTGTTAGCTTTTGTTAGCTTTGAAGTTTCTTGATGTACTGTAATAAAACGGCACCAAGCCTCCTGCACCCTCTGACACTCATTCCATCATACACTTTCTGCACAAACTGTTTCTCTTGTAACCCCCTCATTTTGTTCACTATGCTGGTATTTATTTAGAGGACCTTGTTTAGACCTGCTCTGTGTTTCCACCAGAGCTGAGCTGTTATTAATGACACGTGGGAATTTCTTCATGAACGGCCTAAAAGTGAAAACAGTCACAGAAGCGTTTACATGTTTTACATTTGACCACTTAGTCTACGTCTACATTAGTAATGTGACGCCGCTAGCTTTAGCCCAATACCCAGAGTAATCGACAATGACTTTCTACTGTTTACTGCTTATGAACGTCACCTTTTATAAAAAGTCACGCGTAAATATTATTATATAATATAAACTTATACATTAGTTTATATTATATTATATATATATATTAATATCTATATATTTATATATATATATATATATATATATATATATATATATATATATATATATATATATATATATATATATACATGCACAAAAAGCGCAGAATTAAACTACAGTCCTAAATGAATAAAATATATTCTGGTGTGTGTGTGGTAGGTCCTTTTCAGTCTTATATAAGTGGACAAACAGTTTTTATATTTGTAACACTCAGTTTGTGATTTTTATTTTAAATTAAATTTTTTTTTAACGTTTTTGCGTTGTAGTGTGCCGTTTTCAGATGTTTCAGCGTGGAAAAGGTTTGAAAAGCCAGTGTAGAAGGAGAGTGTGTGTGTGCCTGTGTATACACTAACACACAGTAACACATTCTAGCCTGTGTTTAATTGTGTCACTTGTAATGGAACACCGTGTTCACATTAGCGAGTAACCGTGGATTGTATATTTGCTATGTCAGGGCATGGGACAGAGTTTCAATATTTGATCAACCAAACATTTGATCCTCTTTGAAACAGTTCTTATTAATAAAGGCGATACACTCTATCAAATCAAATAAAATTGACATTTTCTAGTAATTTTCACAATTTAAATGAACAAAAAACAGATCAATCACATGGAAAAAGTAAGTATACCCCTGCATTGATCACACCTTCAAATCAATAAAATTAGAATCAGGTGTTCAGGATTGGGTATCAGTGATTAGAACCTGCTTAGGGAGTGCAGGTGGAACCTGTCTTATTTATACCCATCTCATATCTAGTGTCTGGTGTTCCCTTTGTTATTGAGGTGTGGTGTCATCGCGGCAAGGTCTAAATTATTCTGTAAGGCCTTCAGAAAAAAAGTTGTGGATTCCCATATTTGGCAAGGGATTTAAAAAAGATCTCCAAATTATTTTAAATATATCATTGCACTGTAATCAAAGTAATCAAATGGTGCACATTTCAAACGACTGCCAAGTGCAGTGTCAAAGTGCATGCCTTTACAATCAGAAAGATATTGCACAAATTTGACCTGCATGGGAGGCGAGCCAGGAAAAAGCCTTTGCAAGACTATAGTTTGCCAATGAGCATATAGGAAAAGTACAGGTCTTCTGGATTAATGTTCTCTGGACAGACGAATCAAAGAATTGTTTGTCCACAGTAACCGCAGACATGTTTGGCGCAGACCAAATACAGTTTTTCAGGAGAAGCACCTCATAACAACTGTGAAGCACAGTGGTGGAAATGTTATGGTTTGGGGTTGCTTCACTGCCTCAGGGACTGGACAGCTTGCGTTCACTGATTCAACTACGAATTCTGCATCATATCAAAGAGTGCTTGAAGATAATGTGAAGCCATCTGTCTGAACCAAAGTGGAATTTTCACCAGGATAATAATCCTAAGCACACTTGTAAATCCACCAAGGGACGGCTTAAAAAGAAGAAAAATTCCAGCAAGTCTGATGGACACATATGCAAAACACCTACAAGAAGTTATTTCTGCTAAAGAGGGCAAAACTAGCTTCTGAGGCCAAGGGTGTACTTACTTTTTCCACAGAAGAATATCAGATCTATTGATGATTCTGATGAATAAATGATTGAAAATCTAATTATCTTTGTGCTTTTGTTCAAGTATTTCAACTTTATTGATAGGCACAAAGATTTATAAGATGATCCAATGTTTGCTTGACCAAACATGTAAAAAAAAAAAAAAAAAGGCAACAATTTCCATGAGGGGTTCTTATTTATAATTTTTTTTTTTACATGAATGTATATAACATTTATAGTAGAGTTCTCCACCACTAGACTTATGGCCTAAGCTGATGTTATAATAACAGAGGCAAAAGCATCTGTTTTTCATAGCTCCTTTCATCATCTCTCATTCATTTATAAGTATCATTAGAAAACCACGCTATTTAAAAAAAAACAAAAAAAAAACATTTGAAACAGCCTGTCGAGGTGCATGACGTATGATTCACAGGACATTTCTGGCTGAAAATAAATGCAGCGGAAGAGTGACAACGATGAAATCCGATCACAACTAGTTACTGAAGATACATTTATAATGCTAGGTGTAAACGGCGATGAGTTTCGGCTGTCCGCTTGAGATCGGATCACTCGAGATGGTTGTTCATGCCAGGTGTGACCAGGGCTATAGATACACTATGCTGTTTTCATCGTCTTATACTGTTGATGCTGTGTTCATCCATGTTTATTTGATGTCACTTGCTGAAGTCAGAGTTGAGGAAACCATCCCGAGTTCCAGAGTAGGAATTCCAAATTTAGGGGGCATTTTATGTTTTTTTTTTTTTTTTTTTTTTTTCCCTTAGTCAGAGGTTACGACCTTTAGTTCGAATGTAACTTACTGTATGACTCATGTTGGTGCTGAAAAGTGGAAGAAAACACGGTCACCTACTTTCCTGGCTTTTACTACAATTTTTTTTTTTTTTATGTAATCAACAACTACACTGTGACGCATGCATTTTATAGTAGCACATGTATATTTTGGATACTACGATCTCATATTAGAAGTTGAAAAAGCTGAACACAAGTGACGATGGTAACAGTAGCCACACATGCCCACATGAGGCAAGCTGCAAAGAGAGATGAGCGACTTGTCAGTGTTCGTGTGAACGCAGGGTTACACGGCACCCGTGTCTGTTAGAGTTAGATCCTTTAACAGCTCTGGATTGTCTCGTGTCTCCTTTGTTAGCTGCTTTGGATAAAAGCAAAACATTAAATGTAAAAATGTGTTAGTTGTGAGCTCTTCTTATGCGAGTCATCTGTTCAGGAATGCTTACAGATCTAATCAATCATAAATCAATACGATGGGGATTATATACAGTGTAGGTCAGTGTCCCAGTGGCCTGCTTTATCCGTCTGTCTGGAGCCCTCTGTGTCTCTCTCTCTCTCTCTCTCTCTCTCTCTAACTCTGTCCCCCTTTTATTCTCTATCTCTCTCTTATTCAAATTATAATTCAGATACCTTTATTAGCATGAATTTTCTTACCGATAGTAATAAGTAGAAAATAAGTACAACCCCAATTCCAAATATGTTGGGACGCTATGATTTGCAAATCTCATAAACCCATGTTATTCGCAATAGAACATAGAAAACATATCAAATATTTAAACTGAGGAAATGTACCATTTGAAGAAAAAAAATAAGGTCATTTTGAATTCGATGGCCGAAACACGTCTCAAAAAAGTTGTGATGGAGCAACAAAAGGCTGGAAAAGTAAGTGTTACTAAAAGTATTTCAGAAATAAAGATGGGTAGATGTTCACCAAAATGTGAAAAACTGCGTCTACAATTTGTAGAAGAATTTCAGAACAATGTTCCTCAATGTAAAATTGTGAAGACTATGAATGTCTCATCGTCTACAGTACATAATATCATCAAAAGCTTCCGAGAATCTGGAGAAATCTCTGTGGGCAAGGGACAAGGGTGAAAATCAATATTGCATGCCGGTGATCATCGGGCCCTCAGGCGGCACTGCATTAAAAACAGGCCTGATTCTGTAATGGAAATCACTGCATGGGCTCAGAAACACCTCCAGAACTCAGTGTCTGTGAACACAGGTCGCCGTGCCATCCACAAAGGCTGGTTAAAGCTCCATTATGCAAAGAAGAAGCCATATGTGAACATTATCCAGAAACGCTGCAGTCTTCTCTGGACTAAAGCTCATTTAAAATGGACTGAGGTGGAAAGTGGAAACTGTTCTGTGGTCAGACGAATCGAAGTTTGAAATTACTCTAAACTAAAGAGGATTAAAGAGGAGAGGGACCATCCGGCTTTTTATCAGCTCCGTTCAAAGGCCTGCATCTCTGATGGTATGGGGGAGCATTAGTGCTATGGAATGGGCAGCTTGCACATCTGGAAAGGCAGTAGAGCTATGGAATGGGCAGCTTGCACACCATCAATGCTGAAGGGTATATACAGGTTTCAGAGCAACATCTGCTTCCTTCCAGATTCCATCCCATCTTTATTTCTGAAAGACTCTACCTCTCTAAGATACTCGTTTTATACCCAATCACATTACTGACCTGTTGATTAATCTAATTAGTTGCAAAATGTTCCTCCAGCTGTTTATTTTTTAGTAACACTTAATTATCCAGCCTTTTATTGCCCTCCTTTTTTGAGACGTGTTGCAGCCATCAAAATCAAAATGACCTTATTTTTTTCTTAACATAGTACATTTCCTCCCGTTAAACATTTGACATGTTTTCTATATTCTATTGTGAATAAACATGGGTTTATGTGATTTTCAAATCATTGCATTCTGGTTTTATTCACATTTTACACAGCGTCCCAACTTTTTTGGAATTGGGGTTGTAATAATTTTGATGGTATTTGGGGGGAAGGGGGTTAAAATAGCTATTGTCTGTCTAGCTTTGTATAAGTGATGGGGGGTGGGGGATTCTTAGACGCATCGCGATGCGGACGTGGATGGTTCTGGAGCACGTGCTTCCGGGTTTCAATAACAATTACTTTGTTTACTTTTGACACGGGCATTTGTTATGATTTCTGTCCTGTCTCCGCCCCTGTATTGTCATTGGTTGTTCCCTTATATGCCATCATTGCTCTCATCTGTTTTGTGTTCACCCTTGATTGTTTGTTATTTAAACACCCATCTCCTGACTCTTTGCCTGTTTTTGACCACGCCTGTGTTCCACGTTTTGGATTTGTCCGCCTGCCTCTCTTCAATATAGCTCCTCTCTTCACTTGCATCTGTCTCAGCCTCCATTATGTGACACACATAACAGAGACACACGATAGTAGGGGAGAACTGTGACAGTTCTAACACGTTTGTGACAAGTCTCTGTTCTAACTCGGTTTACACATAAACGACAGACTTAAAAGCTGTCAAATTCGGGTACAAAGGAGTCATACAAAACTATTTTCAGAGGAGGGATCGCCACAGCAGTAGCGGCGATTTGGCACGCTTCCAAATTAGTCAATAGAAAAAAAAGATGCCTCAAGATGCATCGATAATTGTTTTATCATCACATCGCAGCCCTCTGAATCGTAACCGAATCGTTGGGTGCCTAGAGATTCCCACCCCTAATAAGTGAATTGTGTTTCTTTGTATTATCTGTAAAGCTGTGTATAAATTCACTGCAGTGTGAGTTAGCAGGATTTCCATAAGGGTCATTGCTTCCAGACTTCCACGGTGTGAAGCTTAACTGCACATGGCTGTCTTTGTGTGTGTGTATAGAAAAAGAGCTATTTTTGTCTATAACAGTAGGGAAAGTGTTGTAGACACTGTGTAAAACAGCTGTGTGTTTTTAGTCTCCCTCTCATACCTATGCACTCTTTACCACAGCTGCACCAGCATTGTGCACCTACACGCACTATTACATAGAAGCATGTGGGTGTGTGTATGTGTGGGTGTCTGTGTGGGTGTCATCCACATAATTGTACATATTCTTGCAGTTGTGGCAGCGTCTCTGCAGTCTGTTGCCATGCATGTGCAGTCTCCACAAACATCTAGCTTTCGTCTGGACTAGTTAAAGGGGCAGTTTGTCATTTTCGTGTCACTTGCTGTGAATTCAAATGGTATTTTACTAGGATGTACGCCTTCACGTTTACATAGGATGTGACCTGTAACAAATCTCACGATGGATTTGGTGCTGTTTACATGCCAAACAAATAAATTTGTTTATCACCCGTGTCTTCTGTCCTTCTTGAACCGTCACTGGGCTGATGTTTTAAATCAGTCACCTTAAACAATGTCAGAGCAAAATCTTCTGGAATGTATCAGCTGTTTACACACGTACCCGTCCGATAACTTCTAGAAAGCTGTTGTAGAGCTTGTCCTGGTCGATTGCCATGTTAAGATTCATTTGCATTCATATTTAACACTTTACATGGAATTCCTGTGTAAAGCATACAGGTGTGAAAGGCGTTGTTCTTTGCACACCTGCTCTCATAAAACTATGTACATCTTTGCAGTTGCCGTTTCACTAAAAGAGCTGAGTAGGTCAATACTGGCTGGGGGTGGAGCAAATTTCAGGCCCAGAAATTATAAACAAAAGCATGAAACAAACAAATTAAATATCTAACCTGATCCATTTTATTGCAACATTGTAGAACATATTTTTCCTTTTGTCTGGTTCCAACTAGTTGATGACTATTGGTCTAGAATTTTTTTTAACTTTTTTTTTTTTAAGTTACAAACTGCACCTTTAAATATGTTTTGTAACTCATTCTTACACTTTCAAGAGAGCTGTAATGAAAGGAAGAGAGTAAAGTGTTTCTTCCACTTTCCAGCAATCCCATCTTCAATCCCATCTGCTTGACACACAGAGAGAGAGAGAGAGAGAGAGAGAGAGAGAGAGAGAGAGTGAGGCGAGCGCGCATGGCGAGGAGGATGGGAGGGAGAGAGGGACTGGGGAGGAGGGCGAGTGGAGACAGAGAGGATAGAGGAGAGAGGGGTGACGGCCGTGGGGGAGGGGCTGTTTAGAAATAGGCATGAAAAAATGGAGAGGCAGAGGCCTACAGCGGGGGTTGGGCTTAGGAGCTCTGTGTATGTATGTATGGGTGTGTGTGTGTGTATGTGTGTGTGTGTGTGTGTGTGTGTGAGAGAGAGAGAGAGAGAGCTCAGCTCCTTTCTTTGTTTGACTGGTGAATGGAGAAAAGCCAGAAAGAAAGAGAGCATGTGTATGTGTGTGTGTGAGAGAGGGGGGGAGTGAGAGAGTCAGAAGAAGGGAAAGAAAGAGAGGAGAGGAGAGAGAGAGAGAGAGCGCCTGTGTGTTGTATATTTATGATTTGTTTGCATTCAGGTGGAATTTCACCTCTGGACTGTCAGCTTTCACATGTTTTTATGTGTTGCTGTGTGCACGCGTGCATGTGTGTGTGTGCGTGTGTGTGTAAGGGGGCAGGTAGAGAAGCCTGCTGCTGGTTTAAAGGGAAAACAGGAGCCCAGATTTGCTGAGCTGGACTGTGTGCAAGTTGCGACTCCCCAAACACGCCGTGGAATTAGTGCGCCTGTGTGAACAGGGACTGGACATTTAAATCCACGGTAAGCCACGCTGCCTTTCTCTCTCTCTCACTCTCTCTCTCTTTCTCTCCTGTTGTGGTTCTCTTTACATGACTTATTCGTGCAGTGTCATTTATTAATTTCTTTGTTTTGCCTTGAAACAAAGCATGCATGACTCAAGCAAAGTCAGCAAATCTGGAAGAGCCGGAAAGCCGGGGAGAGAGAAAAGTTCGAGTCGGCTTTTCAGGATTAATGCTGCACAAAGGAAGCTTGTAGTGCAGGCTGTTCTGGTTAGATGGACTGTCACACGTTTTACTCGCTTCTCTGTTAAGCTCTCCTTTTCCTTCTTCTCGCTTCTCTTTCTTTTTATGCAGACTGCATGATTGCTTTGCTGCATAGGTTGGTTCTTGATTAACCTGTTCTTGAATTTGAGGCTGAATTTTTGTTTGTTTGCTCACTTTTTAATTTTGGTCAGTAAGTGAAGCAGGAAGTGGAAATGCATTTGTTCTTTGGACTGTGGGATAAACGGTGTGAACCTTAGCACTCAGCTGACTATTGTTAGCCACAGATTGTGTGTGTGTGTGTGTGTGTGTGTGTGTGTTTTGTGCTCTGGCTCCAGTGTGCATGTTTGTGGTTTGTATGTGCGTGTGTATATGTGCTTGGCATTGCCGGCATCCTGGAGTATTCTGGTTAATCAAGGGAGTGTGTGTGTGTGTGTGTGTGTGTGTGTGTGTGTGTGAGAGAGAAGATGAACACTTGTGCCAGGGACATGGGTGTGTAAGTCATGTCTTCACCTCAGTAAATCAATCCACTTAAGCAAGTGAAGAAAAAACAACAGCAGCAGAATGTTTCACATCAGTGTCATTATCAGTTGTAACACGATCCCCACACACACACACACACCTACATCACAAATCTCTGAACTCTGTGTTAGTATGCCATTAGACCCCCACCAACCCCCCAAGGAATTGTCCTGCTAAACTGCCCCCTCTTTCACTGATCACTTCATTCATTTATTCATTCATTCATTATCTCCAGAAGAACATCCTCGATTACTCCCCCTCCACAGTCTCTCTCGCCTTTCTCTTGTAATCTCTCTCACTCTCAGTTTCCGTGCTGGCTCCCTTCTCATTCTCACAGTAGCTAATAACAGACCGGCGCGTGTGTGTCTGTTCCGAAAACAGATCTGATGTAGCGTGGCAAGTGCCGGCTCCTATCAGTGTGTGTGTGTGTAGCCTTCAGGCCAATTTTGCTTTTAGCCTACATTCTCGTTTGATGGAAGCGTTACCGGCATGTCCCGTCTGACTACTGTTCCCACCTTCTCAGTTGTAATATCACTTTTCTGCAGATGATCTGAGGACTGAAATGTGGGTCATGTTGACGATATTAAGGGAATACACAGTGGTTAAAAGCTAGACAAGGCCTTGTATGGTACCTCTCGTTTCCGTCTTTGATGGGCGTCTCTTCTTCTGCAGATGTGCACACACAGAAAGGTGTGTTTGTGTTTGTGTGTCTGCACTCATGCCCCTCAAGCCCAGCCTGGTTGCCTGAAGTAAGGATTGTGCATTCAGTGGAATGGAGAGAGAGAGAGAGAGGTGGTTGGGGGTGGGGAGAGGAGGGGGGGGGTGATTGAGTGTGCTGCTGGAGAAGAAAAGGAGGCATGAGAGACAGAGAGAGAGAGGGAGAACGAGCATGGGGGAGGGGTGGTGTTGCTTGCTTGGCTGGTGTTGTGTTCTTTGGGTGAAGGAGTGAAGGGGAATAGGGGGAGGGAGGAACAGGCAGACACACTTCGTTTAAACATCAGGGAGACGGGGACTTGCATGGGCGAGTCCAGAGATTTAAACCCCACAGCGGAGAAAGGACAGATCACTGAGAAATGCCATCCATTTTTTCTGAGGTCATATGGAGCGAGAGTGAAAGAGAGAAGCTGCTGAGTGTGCACATGATTCCTGTGACAGACAGGGCTTTTATTTGTTTAGGTTAGTTCTTGGAAAGCTATACTCTCTCCAGCAGGCATGTGCACACACACACACACACACACACACCCACACACACACACACACACACACACCCCCTCCCACTTGTACTCATATTATTATCATTACCATGTAACCTGATCGCTCAGATCCACACCTGTGTTTCCTGCCCCTCCCAGGTCCACTGAGGATAGGGTAATACACAGTGGGCGATGGGGGTTATGGCAAAAAGATCATGTAACATGAGATTAATACGCACACACACGCACACACACACACCCTGCAAACAGCAGCGCCATGATTTGAAATAAAGGTCGATCCATTTTTATCAAACATCTGCATATATACCCATTTCAATGCACGGAATTTGATTTCAGCATCCAATTAGCTACTTGTTACTGCATGGGCAAAGTTATTGCATGGATAAAATTGAATTATCGCTTGCATCATCCACCCCAAGTACACAGTGCTCACTCAGATCAGCACGTGTGCGTGTATGCACGAGATTTCACCAGTGCGAGAAAGGTTCAAGTTGAGTTCTTATTTTGATGCTGCATGTTTGTGGAACATCCCCCAGCTGCCTTCTGAGCCCAGCACTAAAATAACTGACAGTGATGGACAGAAATGGCCTGATCCTAGCATCGCCATAACCAGAAGAGGTTTAGAGGTTGAATGCCACTTTCAAAAACTACTAGGTTCTGAAAACACATGCTGTTGTGGTTGCAGCTTGGAGTTTTGTCATGTCTCTAATTCTCCACTGCCGCCCTTTGATCTGCCTCCATGTGTTCTTTTCCCTCACCTCCCTTTTTGCTCACCTCTTCAGAGTCCTCCTTTTGTTTGTAGGTTCTGTACTTCAGCTTGTCTGACAAGCTCAAAAAAGCAATTTTCTGGTGTGTGTGTGTGTTTCTTTCTGTATCGCTGTCAGGCTTAGTTTTTTTCCCCCCTTTTTCTGACGTAACATCCCACCGGAGAAGACAAACAAAACTTACACACAGCTCCCACGTTCAATATCGTCATACGCTCCAACCATATCACGTCACACACACACCACACCAACCGACCGTTCTTATTAAACTAAACGCTTCCAGTATTGAACTCCTCCAAAAGGCACTCCTGTCTTGATGCATTCTGGGTCGTGACCCCTATGTGACCTGACTGACCCATCATGGATGTACATCTCAAATTACTGAAATGGAGTCATGGGATTGAACCTATTGGGTTACACTATTGATGGGGGAGGGGGGGTGGCATCATGCCAATCGATGCGAGATTTGAGACCCGTGTGTGTGGGTTGCAGCCTTCTCCGCTACTTCTGTCTCTTTCATACTGTTTTCTTCTTTCTCTCTCTGTCTCTGACTGTCTCATCCTGTCTGCTGTAACTCTCTCCATATGCTGCTGTTTAGTCCAGTATTAAACTCGGCTCTCTCCTCTTATGTAAGGAGTGTGTGTCCGTGTGTGTGTGTGGGGGGGGGGGGTACAGGTATGTAGTGTGATGAGGGCAGGAGCATGTATACTGTAAGCAGGGTAGAATTTTCTGCAGAAACGTGTTGGAGCATTTAATGGTCGCTTTGTCTCTGCTTCCCATCCTCGGGGATTTCCCAGAGTTGCTGATCTTGGGAGTCTCAAAAGGACAAAAACATATCTTTTTTATTTCTCTGGTAATGTCTAAAATATAATATTAATAATATTCTTTATTCAAATTTTTTTTTTTTAGGCACTATCATCATGTCATGTTTCACCCATCATTACCCCCCCACCTCCACCCCTCGTCCATCCACAGCTATCATCAAGCAGAAATGCTGAGCTAGCTCAATCTCACAACTCAATCAAATTTTGTGCATTGTTTCAAACTAAGTATAAAAAAAGATTTTTATGGGGTAGAAATGAAGACATCAAGAGAGTCAAAGAGCAGGAGTGAGCAGGAAGCAGGGCAGGGAGAATGTAGATACTACACATTTAAGCTCATAAATATAATGTCAGGATCCAGTGGTGTATGGGACCTCGTTTTTCTGTGTGTGTGTGTGCGTGGTAGGGGTAATTTTGATAAGTGACCTCCCTCAGGGCTTGAGCAGGTGTGAGATTTTGAGTCTTGAGGTGTGTGTGCGCGTGTGTATTATGGGGGGGGGTATTTTTTATGGGGGGAGCAGTAGCAGGTGTGTGTGTGTGTGTGCGCACGCTGGTTTGTTTGGGATGTTTATATGTAGCCATTTGCTTGGAGCTATAGTGGTGCCCCCCCGCTGGGTGTGTACATGTGTGTGCGTGTGTGTATGTGCTCTTGGGGAGTGTTAAATAGAACAGCAGTGTGATTTCACACCCTCCTCCTCCTCCTCCTCTCTCTCTCCCTCTCACTTGCTCGCCCCATCCCCCTCTCCCAGCAGTCCACAGTAGCTCTGTGCATCTGTGTCATGTCATTGGGTTCTGCTGTCCTAGAGTAACCCTCCCCCTCCTGCTCATACACACACACACACACACACACACACATGCACACACACTTTCTGCTTCTGTCTCGCGCTCCCTCACGATCTCCACGTATTTCTCTCCTTCATTGTGTTTCTGTCTCAATGGCTCATTCGTTCTCCTGCCATCTCTTTCCTTCAAACCCCAAGCTACATAGGTTTTTCCATTTTAATTCTAGATCGAATATAGATCTAGATCATGCATACACTTGTCTCTTTTACAGTCATGAATAAAAAAAAAATACGTGCATGTGTTCACTGCCTTTTTCTCTGGCCTGCGTCAGGCTCCTCCCCCAGGAAGAGACAGGTGTATTATAATAGATCATTCTGCCTTGCTCCAGCCTACACAAACATGCACACCATTATGTACGCATGCGTGCACACACACACACACACACACACACACACATACACACTCTCACACAAATGAGGCAGGGCAGTAGTAGAACTGGACTGTTGGCATTGCGTGTTAGAAGTAGAACAGGTCAGGTCAGGTGTATGTTTGTATACACTGGCACGATCAGTCTGTTTTTCATCCCGGTAACCCAGTTCTGCAAATGAAAGAGCCTCGAGAAGCAGATAGAAGAGTGTGTGCCTTAGTTAGTATCATTTTTGGACGGATTTTGAGAAATCTCACCCTGTTAAAAAATTCTTTGGGTGTGAGTTAAGACGGCATAATCGCCAGAGACCAGTTTAGTGCCTTGATTGCCTATTTCTGACACAACTTTGTCATTGGCTTCTTCAGACACTGTACCTCATCTCAAACTCACTAATACACAAAACTCATAACTTTTGATGACACAGATATGCTGGTGGGGATGAAAAATGTCAACAAAATGCAGGATTTAAAAGAAGAGCATTCTTTTTTTTTTGTCTTGCACTAGGAAAAAATGCCTCAAGTACCTTTCTCTTCCTCACCATTTACAAGGTGTTTTCTGTAGGTATAACATACCCACTATTATTCAGAGGCCTAACTTTCTGCACAAGCCCGGCTCACCCTGACTAATGAACATAAAAGATTTAACAGTTTTAATAAACTCCGGCCTATTGTTAGATGATCTTCATCATATAATCCGACACAGGGAACACGTTTATCTGTTATAAGATACTGTTAGGATTTTATTAGGATCTTCTTCTATACCATACCAAGTAATAATGGCATTCTTCCCATGTGCACAGGGTGTCTGACCCATGACCTTCACTCCATTTCCTTCTGTTTTGGTGCTATTTGTATATTTGATGACTCAGCTGACTACGATATCTACTGCACTGCAACCGTGACCATAAAACACAATGTCTCGCATGCTAAAGTGTCACACGTACACTATATAAAGTAGCTCAAACGTGAATTTAAAGTATCTAATACAGAACACAGAACAATGGGATCTTGGAAGTGTGAAGATCAAAAGATGTATTCTGAAATGTATGCGTTATTGTGGATTAAATCTGACGGTACGTTTATATGACAACGATGTACTGAAAACAGAGAAGTGTTTCCTTTGCAGTTGTCAAAACGATCCCCGTTCACACGGATCTGCGAAAACTACTAAAAACGCTGTATTATGCATGCCAGGCCAGTAGATGGCGAGGTCAGAATTCAGTTAACAAAACTCGCTCATTTTTAAATACTGAAGAAGAAAATATTTCCTATACAGATATTCTCCAAAACAGACAATTACAAAGATAATTATAAGGTTTTGAATAACCCTCGTCGGCGTAGATGAGGGTTAATAATATGGCGTATGTAACAAATGTGTCTGGTCGTAGTAGTGAAGCATTAAATCTACACTTTGCTGGAGAAGCGTCAATAAACTCAAAATCGTGAGCCGCACAGACACAGTCCTGTAGTCCGACATTGTCGTTTTCAATGTCTCACGTGGTGTTTTGAAGTACTGGCGCGCATGCCTATGGACTGAATATGTAATACATGTGCGCATGACGTCTTCGCTTTCATAAATTCTCATTTTTGGACGTTTACACGGAGACGATAACGGCATCGTTTTCAAAAACTTGCACTTTTAAACCTGCTTTCAAAAGTTTGCGTTTTCAGGGCATGAAAATTTTTCCGTTTTTAGTTGGAATCGTTGTCGTGTAAACTGCCCCTAAATGTGTTCTAAAGGCCCTGAGACACCAAGCAGAAGTTGGGCGTTGAGCATCAGGGCCTGTAGTATAGAGTTGGTGCCTATCAGCTCTCGTCAGCGCAGAATCTGCGTCAGAGGTTGGTTATCTGATTGACTATTTAGTCTAGAAAATCGGTACATGTGAAGAGAACTTAATCTAGCAGAACAATCAAGAGGAGATGCATAATGAGTATTTCAGGCTTTATTCATAATCTTTAGTCCTTCTCAGGTGATCTGATTACAAGTGGACAGCTTATAGGGGTCCAACAGCGTCTAATACGGTCATTTAAACCACTTTTGGAGTTGGGGCATATTTAAGGGACAGATGTGGCAGTGACCGCAGTGAAGGACCTCAGAGTGAACTATTTTAAGAGGTCATTGGACATGTGTTTGTGAAAATTCAACTTCGACATCATGAGTGTTTAAACAGAACAAAAGAAATGGTCTGAAAATGGTAGCTAGCCATTTTTATTTGTCTTTGTCCCAAACCTCAGTGAGTAGCATGATAACACTCTGCCTCTATAAATACCAATACTAGAAGTCGGTGTGTGATTTTGATATACTATTTAGTACAGTGGTCCATAATTTGAGAGAAATGCTTTTTCCCTGACTTTCCTGGTGAGTTAAGTTTGGTGTTGGTGTGTCATAGCGCTCGGACCACATAATGCAGCAGACAACTGTAGATATGTGAAATGCAGGACATCCTGTAGTGCATTATGTCATCTGTTTCCATAGTGACATGTATGGCGTGATCGTCTCCACGGTGAATTATTGTGTCACACATGCAGGAGTCAGAACAAAGAACACCACGACACACTACACCACACCATGTGTGCACTTTTCTCTTCACCTCAGCTCTTTGTTTCTGTTTACTTTAACCGACCTTTGTACTGTTGTTGTTGGTTTTTTGTTTTTTTTTATTGTTTTTGTTTTTTTGCATGTCTGTGCTCTTTGACATAAAGCTGAGATAACAAGCAATGGGTCATTTGAAATAAGCCACCACTTTGGCTAAACCAAGAACAAACTGCTGTGTGTGTGTGTGTGTGTGTGTGTGTGTGTGTGTTTGCTTGCATGTGCACAACCGGGTGTGTGGTCTTATGGCAGTATAGGCAGCATGTGCAGGTCATATGTTAGACTTGGAGATGAAGAGTCCCTTTGTGTTCATGTGAGTTTGGTGTCAGCATCTGGAATTGCTGATTAGAACAACACATCGCTGTTAAAACACACACGAACGCACGCATTTGTGGGAATAGGCATTTGCAACCTCTATATTACACATTCATTGTGCTAATAATAAGCAATAACAGAATCTTCATGTCCCTGTTATTCAGGAGGGATATATACTGTATATATATATATATATATATATATATATATATATATATATATATATATATATATATATATATAAATATTTTTTTTTTTACTTGCCATTAAAGGTGCAGTTTGTAATGTTTAAAAGTGTTTCCAAGACTGTAATAATCATGATGGTTAAAGATAATATTGTTAAACTGTAATTTGCATATCGCCATGCAATGAATCTCTCGGGTTTCTGCATTTGTGATTTTTCTGCAGCCCAGGGATCAAAAAGTTACAAACCACTCCTTTAATTCTAAACCTGTATGTATCATCAGAATCATGACTGGCAAAGTCGCTGCATAAAAGTGTCAGATCAACCTCACTGAGATCAAGCTCTACTTCACATCTCTGTACGAGTTCGTTTGCTAACATAGTAGGTGTCTATCAGAAGTGGTGATGCAACTCAACACAGCAATATGTGCACCAGCCAGATTTGGAACTCTTTTTCTATAGCGTGTGTGTTTAGGATGATCAAACAAAGCAGTCCAGGCTGTGAGTGCTGTGCTCCTTAATGGCAGAGTGAGGGAGTAATGGAGTCAGGGAAGACCTGCAGAAGAAAGCCAAGGCCTCATACTACAGGGATGCATGTCAAAGCAAAACATGCTCACACTTAGTCAAATCTGATGCCTAAGGATAGTGTGTGTGTGTGTGTGTGTGTGTGTGTGTGTAACAGAGAAGGTGAGTGAGGCATGTGTGAACCTGTTTGTATCACTTAAGCATCTGTTTTTACCTGGCTGACGCTGGTGAATCATTTTGATGTGTGTGTGTGTGTGTGTGTGTGTGTGTGTGCAAGCAGACAGTCTGTTATTTGTCTTGTCTGTGTGCATGCTTCTGAAGACAGGGTGTTTTTCTCTGGTTAGTGATTGGTGTGTGTAGCAGTATAAGGAGACTCAGTTTTAGTCTTATGAGTTAGAGGGGTACCGGCTGCCTTTTTTGTTGTGGGCTGCTGTCTTCTTTTGGTCCCACGACAACCTAGTGTTTATGTGGTCAGTAAAATCTGTGTGGTTATTGTGTTTTGGAAAAGAGAGTAGGCACCGAGCCACACCCTGACAAATGACTGAAAGATGTTAAGCACATTGTTACAAAGGGTCCAGTTCATTCACACACACACACACACACACACACACACACACACACACACAGACAAACAAAACTTTGACGTACTTCCTGATCTGCCTTCATAAACATTTGTTAAAACGTTATCTTTTGCATATGTGTACATGTGTGGGTGTAAATCTACAAGAGTGTGATCTTTATAAACCAAACCTGGCTAACCTGACCTTTTGCATAAGATGTGTGGCAAAGGTTCACAGTCCCAAAACACTAACCACAGTCTCACCCACCCCACACACTCTGGCTTTCTCCCATCCCACACAAACTCCTCAATCAGGGTCACAGACACGGCGTAGCTAATGCACAGACATATGTGGGCTGACAGACAGTTGTCACACACATTCATTCAGTCGCAAAGTTAAAAACACACACACACACACACACACACACACTGCATGCAAGCATGAGATGATAAAATTCCAGCATCATGATTCTGAAACTCGAGTAGCTTTCTCTCTACAATGTGTACACAATGTGTCTGTTGCACTGTTTACATTCATTCATCTTCAGTTACCACTTTATCTTGCGATGGATGTCCGTGCTTCCACCTCCGAAATCATTACACAACATGATTTAATGTGCATGTGATGTGTATTCTGAAAATGAAGCCAAAAACGGTGAGATTTGACCAGATTTAGTAAGTTAGTTACATGACTGAAAACCGACTATGTTGTCGTCGTCCCACACCGCCCCACCCTGTTATCAGATTATTTAAGTGTGTGTTAATGTGTATGGAATTTTAAGCAGTTATCAGTTAGACTGTACTCACTATACAGATCTATGGACTGTTGTCCTAACACGAAGAGTTCCTCTGAGTCACCCGTGACTTCAAAAGGCAAAATATTGCATTTCTTCATACCACACACTCAGAGTCTATTAATTCAGTGTGTGTGTGTGTGGTGACAATCACCACTGAGGCAAGGTACTGAGTGTTAACTGCATTATGACACTGTTTACATGATAAAACACCATGATTAGGTGAGTAAAACGAAATTCTAGCATATCATTAGGGACGAGAATATAACAGTGTCAGTCACCTGATTTAACACGGAACAGATGAGACGTTTCATTTGGAGTTGTTTTTAAGGCTAGACGTCTGACCTGCACACCACTGTGGCTTCAGTATGAGCACCGCTGCCAGACTATGCTTAGGGATTTATTTTTATTTTTTTTACGAGCAGTTCTAATTTGGTTCGAGGTTTCCAGCTATGTTTAGTCAGCATTGTACGATAGCCTGGAAGCGTCTGTTTCTGCAAGGTAAGCTAAGGTCAGCCAAGGAGAGTGTGTGGGTTGGGCTACGAAAGGGCTAGGTCAGGTGTACGAGAGGTCAATAGGATGGCGATATAGCGAGCTTCAGATTCAGCAGAACAGTAATGCGTGTGTGCGTAGGTCGGCGTACTCCTCAATCCGCCTTCATGTTTTCAGATGTGAATTGATAAACTATCAGAATGTGTACAGTGCCATTATGCTGTATTTGCTTATTGAGTGCAATAGGGTAAATATGTTGATTGATAGATTTGTTAGAGCGTGGTATGTTGATCTAGTAGGGTGCTGTCCATAAGTGAACGTTTGTTTTGTTTACGTACGGTAGATCAAGGGGTCTCCGACTTGTCATGGAGTAGAATGATCTGTTCTTATGATCGTTTATTATTCAGATATTAAGCATATTAGGAAAATATGTAGCATTGTATTTATTTAGTGGAGCTATTGTGGTTTTAATTGCATTAACACTTAACCTAGTTTCATATTGCTTAGCACGGTTTGGATTGAATCCTTTCAGTTTACACGACCGAACAATTCGTCTTGTAGCTGAATCGCTAAATCAGCTAATACGAATATAACTGTTAGTAGAGGATGATCTCCATCAGTGTCACATTACCCCTGGGGGGTTTGGCTATACATCAGAGTCCTACATGTTGGAAGTTGCTGTAGATGAAACGCATGCAAAATGATTTTTATTTTATTTCATTTTATTTGAGAATGTCTCCGGTTGTGTGTGTATACCATTGACTGTAGGTGTGTCTGTTAGTGTCAGTGTTCCAGGCTAGCAGTGTCTGTTCAGTAGGTTGGGGTGTGTGTGTAGGCATTGTGTTTGTGTGTGTGTTCACACGCACGCAAACGCGTGGGCGCTTCTTTGTTCTCGATTAGGGTTTTTCTTTTCTTACACCATATGAAAGCTGAGGTGTCAGATTAGCAGAGGACATTCAGAATGTGCGTGTGTGTGTGTGTGTGTGTGTGTGTGTGTGTACACGTCCCAGCTGGTGAGTAGACAATAAGTGAAAGATCATTGCCTCAGTGGAGTGATGTTTATATGCTGGCCAGTCATGAGAATAAATTCACACACACACGCACACACACACACACACTTGTGCTTTCCTAATATCTCTCTTTTTTTCTCTCTCTCTCTCTCTCTCTTCTCACACACACACACACATACATAACAGTTCTTTCAATTTAACTGTTTCTCTCTTCCTCTTTCTTGTAAACTGTGGCTTGTCTATTTCTCTCACTCTCCCAGCAATTCACTGTGTGCAAACCCACAATGTGATCATTAGTCATTAACGCTCATCTTCTGTTAAGAGATATTAAAGTTCGCTCTTTCCATCGTTTGTTCTTCTTTTGTCCTTTTTTTTTTAAATTTTAAATGGTCATTACTTCTGGGTTTTTCTGTTTGCTAACACAGGTTGCTTTATTACAGTGACCCCTGACCTTTTAGGTTCCCTCAATTCACCAAGACCTTTCAAAATCAGCTGTTATCAGTGAGATTGTTAAACTCGATGGCTTCTAAAATGAGGTTCAAGTCACGATGCACAGTTAGCACTCTGAGTTGATGATGATTTACTAGGAAATTTGTTACCAGTGAATTTGATCTTATCTTGACAGCGCTGAAGACTGCAGAACTTGGTGAATATCAGCTCATGGTTTGGAACATGCATAGAAATATATGGATGAGAATGAAATGTTATTAGGATGATTTGGAGCTCACTTCCTGGATTATGTTCTAGCGTTGGTGTGCTTGTGTCCATATGGTGTGTTGGTGTTCGACTCATTCCCTGTAGTGCTCAGTAAGTAATGTGCTTCCTGTGTTTTGGACAGGAACAATATGGTGGTCGTTTTCTCTTTGGATGTGTCAAAACACACTTTTTTTTTTTTTTCATTCCTTTTTCTCTTTTCCATTTTTGGTTAATGGGACGATGCTAAAACTGCGTCAGCTTGCTTTCTGTTTAACAGCAGCACTGTCCATGACACTCCAGACTTGGAGCTGAAAAACTCCAATGGCTTTGTTGTTTACATGTAGCGTTAATTGTTCGGTTACTGCAAGACCACTGTAAAGTCATACCAGATGTGGCTCTAGTCTTCCGCTTACCTTTCATCCTGCAAGTCAAATCATGAGTGACCTTTAACTGCTATCAGCTAATTAATAAAACCACGTATGAAATGGCAGCCTGATATAATCATATATCTAGTATACTCGTGTGGGTGGGGAGGTTATATCTTGTTGATACCTGAGAGTTCTGAAAACTGCGTTAGATTTATGTATAGCATAGTGTTGATTAGCTAATAAATGGAAGGTTCTCCCAAGGAGAGTGGGGAAAAAAACCCTGTGTCCACGTGTTTAATAGACAGAGGTGGATATTTGAGTATTTAAATGAATATTAATGAGCCTATAATATTCTAGAACAGCACTACACTATGTATCAATTTTGTCTCTTACTTCAGCAAATAAAATCGCAAGGATGCAGAGTTATCTTCTTATGAACTTTGCAAAATCCTTCTTGGAAAAAAACAAAAAGAGAAGCTACATTTTTCTCTTTACAATAGTAAACCCTCCATTTACAAGTACAGTATATTGACATGTTATTTAAGTGAGTGCCAAGCAGTAAATATAGTGTGTACTCAACTGTGGAAGCTCTCAGTGCCTGGCTGTGTAGCATGAAAAGCTGACCAAAAAACAAAGGGAGAGAGAGGAAGGAGTGGGCAAAGAAGGAGTGAGGAAGAGAGGAGGGAGGGAAAGATAGAGTTCAAAGTCAAGGTCTAGTGTGTGTGGAGCAGCATTATGACTTGTGTAAAAGACACACACGCACAGCAGGGTAATTTTGAATGACCTTGAAGGATTATTTTCTCCACATTCTCAGTGTCTTTCAGGGGCAGTATCCTACTCTGTGTGCGCGAGTGTGTGTAATAGTGTGTGTAATAGTGTGTGTTGACACATACTTGTTGGCCTTGTTCATCAAGTCATGACTCAAACCTTAAACTGTTCCTTGACTGTGACACTGTTCCTTGCACCTTTATAGTTCTCACACCACACCACATGGTCAGATCTGGTAGACGTACCCTCTGTTCGTGTGTGTGTGTGTGTGTGTGTGTGTGTGTGTGTGTGTGTGTGTGTGTGTGTGTGCCCCAGTGTTGACTCATGTTGTCCCACAAACTGGAGGCTGTGCGTTAGGAGGAGTACTGGCAGTACTAATGACACATCCACCCACCACACACACCCACACGCTCACACTCACACACACTTTCTGAAGTTTACTGACAGTTCAAAGGTAAGTTATATGCTGAATAGTTATATGCTGTTTAAACAAAACACTGTGTGTGTGTGTGTGTGTGTGTGTGTGTTTTGTATCTGCATTCTGCTGTACCCATGGGAATGCTGCTGTGTGTGTGTAGCTCAAGTTTGAGAGTGTGTGAACAGTTGTTCACTCTCGCTCTGCTCATCAGGATGCTGATTACAATAGACTCTGAGCGAGCATGGAATGTTAACGTTGGTGATTAACACACACATTCATGTATGCACAAGGGGAATCGCGCACACACACACACACACACACACACACACACACACACACAGAGAGAAACATTTCCTCTATAATTACATATATGGGGGGTGGTGTATGTGGTATTCCCCAGCCATCAAAGAACTTCCTCTTTCCTGTCCATGGCACCCCCTGATACAACACACAAACACGCGCACTCACATGAAATATGTGTCCGTCTGTGCTCCTGCTCTCTTACACGCACACACTTTGGCACCGATCAAAAGGAAAAAGAGGACGAAACCTCTTGGCATGGCCAGGAGGTCAGAAGGATATTACTTCATGGGGAAGTGGGGGTGGGTGGGGAAGGGGTTCGGTAGGGGGTGGAGCGTCGTTACATCTGCCGTTGTCCATGTTGGGCATCGTGCTCAGCTTTGCTCACTTCCTCTGTGTGTGTTTGTGCGGTTTTCTTCCGTTTCTGTCCAAGAAGCCAAGTTCTCGTGACACACTCCCGTGGTTCAGCCGGTCTGTTATGTCTCGTAGCCGCTGATGTAACGGAGCTAAATATAACGTTCAGTCCTGGGCAGCGTGGGACACTGTTGAGCTCACACACACACACACACACACACACACCGCAGCGTCTGTTTGTCATTACTGGGCCGCAACTCAACTCCAAATGCCAACAAAGCAAAGTCTGTCGTGTTTAGAGCACATTCAACATCCCAGCTGACTTCACTGCTTAATGCACAGGACCAGTTTAAGTCTTTATCTTACTTTCTGTAGCAGTTCACTATGTCTGATGTTCCCACTGACCTTCTAATTCTGTCCTAATGTGTTTGCTTGTCTTCTTGTGTGTCCGCTCTCTCTCTCTCTCTCTCTGCTCTCTCTCTCTCTCACTCACATACACATTTACTCACACTCACTCACACTCACTCACTCACACACTCACTCACACACACTCACTCACACAACACACACACACACACATTGACTCACTCACACTCATTCACACACACACACACACACTCACTCACTCACTCACACGCATTCACACACACACACTCACTCACTCACCACACACACACACACACACACACACACACTCACTCACTCACTCACACGCATTCACACACACAACTCACTCACTCACTCACTCACTCACTACACACACACACACACACACACACACACATTGACTCACTCACACTCATTCACACACACACACACTCACTCACTCACTCACTCACACACACACACACACACACACACACACTCACTCACTCACACGCATTACACACACACACTCACTCACTCACTCACTCACACACACACACACACACACACACACACTGACTGCTCACACGCATTCACACACACACACTCACTCACTCACTCACTCACTCACTCACTCACACACACACACACACACATTGACTCACTCACACACACACACACACACATTGACTCACTCACTCACTCATTCACACTCACACACTCACTCACTCACTCACTCACTCACTCACCACACACACACACACACACATTGACTCACTCACTCACACTCATTCACACACACACACACTCACTCACTCACACACACACACACATTCACTCACTCACTCACACTCACTTCACTCACACTCACTCACTCACTCACTACACACACACACATTCACTCACTCACACACACACACACATTCACTCACTCACTCACTCACTCACACACACACACACTGTCCAGTCAGCTACTCAATGTTGTAGTATTGCTAAATCAGTACTGATGATATTGTCTTCTCAGAAAACCGTACTGTGATGTAATTCATATCACGCACTGTAAGAAAATTTTTTTGAAAATTTTTACTTACAAACCAAATTAAGTCCACACTGATATTTATAAGCATGCTTGTTTTTGAGTTATTGAGGTTCCGATTAGATTCATGTGACCAGTCATACTGGAACCATGAGAACTTCAATCATAAATAACTTTGATGATGGTTGTTTGTTGCACTGTAACAAAAAAAAAAAAAAAAGAACACACTGGTTACGCTGTACAGACCCCACTGGTATATTCCTATTGCCCAGCCCTAACTATGTCCTAAGTTACTGGTGACATATTGACCATTGTGGGGTTGGGGGGGGGGGCATGGTGGCTTAGTGGTTAGCGTATTTTCCTCACACCTCCGGGGTTGGGGGCTCAAATCGTGGAGGTTGCATGCTCTCCCTGCTTTTCGGAGGTTTCTTCTGGTGCTCCGGTTTCCTCCCCCAATCCAAAGACATGTAGACTGATTAGCATTTAGAGTGTGTATGTGCGTGATTGTTCCCTACAATAGAGTTGGCACTCCGTCCAGGATGTCCCCCACCTCATGCCCCAGCTCCCTAATATAGGCTCCAGGCTCCCTGTGACCCTGTATAGTAGGTAATAGAATACTATTACCTACTGCCTTGTCCTCCTCCTTCTTCTTCTTTTATTTTTATTATAAATATATGAAACATCGTTCGGTTCACATCTCCAGGGTCGGGGGTTCGATTCCCACCGTGGCCCTGTGTGTGCGGAGTTTACATGTTCTCCCCGTGCTGCGGAGGTTTCCTCCGGGTACTCCGGTTTCCTCCCCCAGTCCAAAGACATGCATGGTAGGCTGACTGGTGTGTCCAAAGTGTCCGTAGTGTATGAATGTGTGTATATGATTGTGCCTTGCGATGGGATAGGCTCCAGGTTCCCCCATGACCCTGAGAAGGATCAAGCGGTATAGAAGATGGATGGAGATATGAAAGCTTTTAAACCGTAAACATTGCTGTTCTAGGTTGTAAGTACTGAGTTGTTAGTGTGTACATGCAATAAGTGAATTATGTGAGGCCAGGTCTGCTCTGTTCGAGGCGTTTCGGAGAGATCATCGTGTCCTGTGACATGGTAGACATGGTCGTGGAGGTGGAAGTGCACTCTCGAGTGAAGCCGTCTGGAGGCTGGTCACGAGTCCACACACACAGTGGGACAGAAACGCAGATTAGCGGGAGACAGAATGTCCTAAACCATACTATTATAAAACAAAGTGTATTATTATTATTATTATTATTATTATTATTATTATTATTGTAAAGCGTGCCAAAGTACAGCGCGTGTGCGGGATGAGCTGCAGTATTGCGCTGTCAGGGAATTCCGTGGTCGTGCGGTGACGTCACGTTTGCGGGGCGGCGCGCTCGCGCTGTGTGTGTGTGGTGTGTGTGTGTGTGGTGGCGGTAGTAACATCAGCGTTCAGAGCAGCTGGTCCCTTTAAAACCTCGCGGCGTCACTCAGCGCAATCCGATCCCTGCGCTGTGTGTGTGTGTTCTCAATAGCAAAGACTGGCCAAACATCAACACAAAGTAACCGCTCTCTCACACACACACACACTCTCTCTCCCGACACCAGCTCACAGAAGAACTGTTAAACAAGGGCAGAGTAGGACGCGCTGAGTCTGCCGGGTTGTTGTTGGCGGACAGGCTGGTGATCTTTGGGAGTATTGCGTGTCTACCGCGGGGAAGCGATCTCTCACAGCCAAGCGGTGTGTGTGTCTCAGTGCTGGGACATTGACGGACACTCGGAGCGGAGACTTCGGGAGCGGTTTGTTTTGAAGGAGAAGCTCTCCTTTCCACTCTCCGGATTGCGAACTCGAGGCGCTTTTGTCTCCGTGAGTTTGTACATGTTTTTTTTTTTTTTTTTACTCCATAATTCATAATTCAATCATTTCCCGCTCGCGTGTCGCCTACGTGTGAGTCACTCGGCACGAATCAAAAGTGCCTCCCGGAGCATTCAAACTCGTGGAGAGTAACGAGCTCTTGGTTCTTCGACAGATCGGGGCGAGCCTTGTGTGCCGAAAGGACTGCCGAGTTTCACGCCTTGAGGTCGCAAAAGGAGACGCTTTACGGCAAAGGTAAGCCCTTTCGGTTCTCTCCGTCTTCTCGGGTTTTCATGTATTCGCGGTCTGCTGTGGTGGTGTTTACTTTGTGACCTGCGGTGTTGTCAGACGAGGATTAGGATTTAAAGAGGCAGACCCCGAGAGCTGCGTCTGAACGACAGTGTCGTAGTAACTGCAGTCGATGGATTGAAGCCTCGCTTTACGACACCGGAAGCTCCGGGAAGTTTCGCACCGATTCGAAGCCGAGTGGATTTCATCCACTATAGCGTGGATGACAGCGGGTGACAGTGCGATTTCCGGCGTGTGTGTGTTAGTTACTGTCGGTGTATACAACGCAGTGGGGTTGAACAGGAGTGTGTATTGTAGTTGAGATGGTTCGGGATTGTGAAGCCGGTGTGACCATGTGTCTGTAGGGGGCGGGATGGAGGACTGGCTTAGGAGAAGACGAGGAGAGGAAGGAGCTGCTTGGTCTTTGTGTGCGGCTGTAGGCAGGGTTAAAGCAGGAGGTGGAGCACGCAGGCAACGTGGGCAGGCGCATGCAATGAATGGAGTGCTTGGGCAGCCTTTTACACACACAAAGCCCCTGTCTGAAAGCACATCATTTGCATCATCCTACTACACCCGCCCAGCTGGGGAACTGGAGGTTGTTGTGTTCTTACCTCGTATGGTTGTGTGTAGGTTTACTTTCTCAGAAGCGTACTCCGGACACATGAAATAGCCCATCGGCTTCATTTGTGCCACTCCGTGTCCACGACCGTGGTGTTTAGTGATGGTCATGTGACAGAGCTTTTCCATGGGCTCGGTCATTTACAGCATGTCCTAAACACTTCAGGCGTAAAACTGGGCTTGGGAAGTCCCTTTGAATGCTGCCTTCTGATCAATCAGTGCGATCCTCACCAAAAACAAGGGGGTTGTGTTTACTTGTCTTTGAAGTGGCGACAAGGTTCAGGGTTGTAAAGTGAAAATGAAAACTGCTGCTTCTGATGTGCTTAGCTCTTTCCCGAGACAAGTCCAACAGGATGAAGGCGTGAATGAACGAACCGTCGGTTTATTCAAGCTGTAGTTGTGATTGGACGCTGTAATGTACTTTTGAGAGAGAGCGTAATTCCATGTCGCAATGTTTGCTGGAAGAACGTTGAGGTTGGGATAGGCGTTTTAATAAAAACGGCATGAGGTGTTTCTAACAAAAAAAAAGAAAGAAAGCCAGATTTCATATCCAGTCTGGTACGTAACAATGAAGTTAGAAAAGCGCTGAAACGCAACGATGCTCTGAAAAATGTATCGTATTAATATTTCAGAATGACCATATCATATCAACATATTGTCTCGACCTGTGACTGGAATGGAGTGGGAATGTGTAGGATAGGTGAGTGTGTGTGTGGATAACTGATGAGTAAAGGTTTGTGGGCTTGAAGGTTTGATTAGTCAGCTCATCCTGATGCCTCCTTTCTCACTGGGCGTGAGGAATTGAAATTGTTTATTAGATAAAGTGTACATGATGATTCATTCATCTCCTACTCGCTCTCATAGGTTTATCTAGTTCAGAATCGGAATATACTGTGTACTATATTGGGGTTACTGTGGAATACGATGGTGTGGAATACGATGGTGTGTATTTCCCTTAAAAACTGTTAGACCTTTAACCTTGATGTGCCGGTGTGTTAGAATTGCCTTTTCGTCATAACATTATGGCAAATGTGTTTATTGATTGCTACTGTGGTACTTCTGGTTAACTGAAAGAGTCGTTGTGATCAAGTAAACGGCATGTGTATGAACACGCACGCAATGACTCACACACGCGCAAGAAGAAACGATACTTTCGCACTGCCTTGGATTTTCCTTTGTCACCTTATTTGGCTTGTATTACCTCACTTTTTGATAAAAATCCAGCGGAGCGTGCACGAGAAACTGAGGGAGGAGCAGTGAAACTAGAGTAGGTGGGACTGGAAAGGGGGAGAGAGTGAGAGTGACGGAAATAAATACAGTCATGTTTCAGTGAAACGGTAAAGGAGGAGAACTCTGGGAGCAGTGCGTAAGAGAGATGTGCTGGCGATTTGCGCAATAACTGTGGGGGAGATATCACTGAGGAGGGATTGTTTTCCAGTATCACAAACAAACGCACGTAAACACGTTCTCTTAAACCCTCTCCCTCTCTCTGGTACCCAGTTCATTTTAAAGGCAAGACTCTGTCTATATATTTGGTCAGTAACTTGATTGTCTTTGGTCTCAGTTGTGTGTGGACTGGTTTGAGTTGCTGAGAGATGTTGCCGTCTTTCACATGCTGTCCACATATCTCTCCAACTTTCTGAGTGTCAGACTGCACTGCTTCGGCTTTTGCTGGCTACCATAGCAACCGTTGCCTTGGAGACAGAGTCCAAGGCCCAGCTTTGGTCCGTTTTGTTTATTTTGTTCTTTTTTTGGGTAACCGGTCTGTGCATTAGTTTGTGCATCATGCTGTGGTTTCTGGGAAATCAGGGGTGTTGATGTAGGAGGGGGATTTTGGGGGGCTGATCATGTGAGCGTGCGCACACAGATGTTGAGCATCACTCTGTTCCAGGAAATGATGCAGTAGGCTTTTTAGGGTAATAGATTTCAATAACAAGTGTAAGCAACTGATCACCATGTTCCAGTGGATGAAAACCATCACTCATTTTCTTTGAAAGTTCTAGACATGAACTTGGTGAAACTTATAGGCAGATGGTTTCTCACACAGATGGTCACGAACGGCACTTTGCAGACTTTCTGTGCTAGACATTCGCACATTGAGTCACCGCTCTATACATGTGCACACACACTCTTATCATGACACACTCTCTTATTCCCACAAACTGGCTGTTTGTTTGTAACGTCTTTTGGTTCTTTGAACATCTTGTCTCTTTCATTCTGAGTGTAATTACTGAGTGTTAACTGATTATAGCAATGTTTCCCAGACCCCATCATATAGGATGTACTGGATATACAGTTAAAAGGGAAAAAACGGTGGCTTTGTTATATTGTGAGGCGTATTTTTACTGGCGTACTTTGGGTCCACTTGTTCCTTTAGAGAGAAAGAAGGTCAGTGCAAATCAGTACAAAATTATTCTGACCAATAACCTTTATCCTATGAGGAAACTTTTTTTCCTCTCCTGGTGGGAGTGGTCTCTTCCATGATGCCCCAGCCACCATCCACAGAGCACACTAGGTTTGATGAGTGTGGAAACTGTGTAAATCTCATGCTGGGACCTTCCCATTCACCAGATCTCAACCCGACTAAACATCTACAGAAGTTTTCAGACCAACATGTTAGACAGCACTCTCTAACACCATCAAACCATTAATTGAGAGAATATCTTTAGAAAGAACAGTGCTCATCCCTCCAGTATAGTTCCAGAGGTGTGTAGAATAAATGGCAAAACACACTGAAGCTGTTCTAGCAGATTGTGGTGGCCAAACACTTTTAATAACACACTTTGTTACTTTTTCCTTTAATTTGTTCTGTTAATATACTACATATGTTTTTATACATTCATCCTTTTGAGATTTAAGACCCAAAAGGAATTCATATAAAACACACACATCATCTGCTCCACAGGATGTTAAGTAAGTTAGTTCCCCCTGCCCTTTTTAGGCTTCCTACCCCTTTTGGGAGGCCCACTTCCTGTTGCTCTGACGACAACTTCCTGTCTTATCAGACACTCTCTCTCTCTCTCTCTCTCTCTCTCTCTCTCTCTCTCTCTCTCTCTCTCTCTCTCTTTCTTTGTTCTGCTTTTTTCTCAGTGATTCTCATTCACACTTTCTTGCTATTACGTTCCCACAACAATTAAAGATGGGAAAAACAAAACTATTTGTGGACATCACATTTACTCGCACCAATAAGTTTTATAATGTCAATACTATATCACGATTTAAAAAAACAAAAACGTCTTTCAACCTTTTTTGATCTCTAAACATCTCTACTGTAGACGTTTTTGTGTGAATGCATTCATCTTTATGATTCATCCTGTTTGTGTCAATCATTCTGTTGAATCTTTCGCAGGTAATGGTATGACTAATTTTGTCTCCTCTCTTATCTGGTAGAGTGTTTACCACAATGACGGCCCTAAATATGGGTCATTTACTACTAACTGCACCACACTGCTAAGAAAAGAATGATGTTTTCCTAATTAGAAGCTTCATATATGCCAGGCAAGCATTTTCTTTTTCCGAAAAAAAGGGTCAGCTGAGTTCACTTACTGTATGAAATCACGTGAGCACATTCGAATGTATCTTGCAGTTCATTTTCTCACTGTGAGCACCACTGTGAATTGTACTGTTATCTTCCTGTATGTTTTGCTGAGTCTATCCAGGAAAGATCTCCGGGAAAACCAGTGATCGGATATAGGCCAAGGGTTATTCAGCGAGCACTGTATACCACTTTTGATAATAAGGGAGGGGTTCACCAATTTAGAACAAGAAAATGTCTTCTGTCCTACTGACATTCAAAGTAAAGTACAATAGGTACCTGCTCAAAACCAGTTTTGTAGCGTGTGTCCTAAGTTGAACTGCCTTTCTGGATCAGGATGTACTCTCACTGTGTGTGGGCATGTGGGCTTGAAACACAGTGATGGCATCATGATGAGACTCCACTTTACATCATAAGCATAGTAGCATGCACACAATGAGAGAAAGGGAAATGTTTCTGTGTGTTTGATGTATATATGAGGCCTGTTACATCATGGTGAAATGTGGACATTCACCCGCAAGCTTATTTTAAACAAGACCTCACTCTCTCATCTTACCTCATTTCTCCTTTCATCACTTTGCTATTGTCATTGCTGTGTTCTCAGGTTCTGTTTATATTAATTTCTTTCTTATTGTTCTCGCCAAACTGACCTGATGGTTCTCAAGGTTAAATGCCTGTCCATGATCTGGTACTAGTCAGCATTTCTTTGATTGGTCACATATGGTTGGTTGGCCACCTTCACTTGTGACCTGGGGCCTAATTTGGTACTACCAACCCCCAAATTATGAATATAGAAACTTAGAACAAATATATTTGTATAATATAGTTTACTATTAAAAAATGTATTAATGTCATTCACTGTAGCAGTCCATTAGGAAAGAATCACATCGGCACATTCACTAGTCTTATGGTCTTTTTATCTTATGGACACTATTTACCAAGCCAAAACCACACAACTAACCACACCATGGATGATCACTTCTGAACTTTGTTACTAATTACGCTCACGCTAAATTCTGGCTCAGAAATCCCCGATTTGGCACAACCATAAAAAACCCAACCTCTTTACCTCACATCCTGTTTGTGTGTGATCAAAACAATAAAAACGCCAAAGCCGACTTCGATGACGCAACACTTGACGAGAAATTCCCGACGCCATCACTTTCAGTGGTCGCCCCCAATCACCTGACCGTAAAGAGCATGAAAGCATGTCATAGGCGGAGTATTTTGGGGTAAACCCTGTAGTCTCCATTAACTGACGCACAGGGGTTTCCCCAGTTATGCTTCATACACACACAATATTAAAAATTGTGGCTGATTGCAGAAGGCTAGTGTTGTCTGTTTTGGTCTTTTATTCTGTCATATGACTGTCTTTCATGACCTCTATTACGAGCACATAGGTAAGTTATGATACCACTTAACTGGATGGAAGCTAAAAGAGTATATGTCTGTATATGATACTTTCTCTCTTGTGCTTTTAAAGATTCTATGCTTCACTGGAAATGATTGTGTGATGATAATGTCATAAGAAGACGTGGCTAAGTTTAAAGATGGCTCGACTAGCATACAGTAGCTGAGATTTTGGTTCTTTTCATTATTCAGTGTGTCAGTGAGAAGCTGACTTTTCTGCATGTAAGCAGATTCTGGACTAGTTTCAGTAGTGAGTAAGCTGTGTGTAGTCTATTAATACCCTCTGACTAAATGGGACTCCAGTCACTCACTTCCTCCGTCTGTCTTTTGTGAATGTCTTTCTCTGTATCACTTACCTAGGATCGAATACACACAATAACATTAACCTAGAAACATGAACATGCACACAACACATTTACATTTCTATTTTGCTCTTAACCAAGAAACCCTTAACCCTGCTCTTCCTCTCTCTGCTGAATTGCTCATATGATAGTTGGCTTTTGTACCCCAACCCTTTTTTCTCCGTCCATGTAACACAAGGGCTTTCACAGGTGTGTGTGTGTGTGCGTGCAGATCCAGTGCCTTCATTTTTGCATCCTCTTCTTGATTTCAATTTCCTGCAGTTGTAGTAAATATGGAACTCTACACTTTTTATTTGATTATCCTATAACACTAGAAATCTGTAGTTTGTTTAAAGCAGCTGTTTGTATTTTCAAAGCACAAAGCTACTCACTGACAGACCTTTCTGCAAACCAACCTCCCAAAATTTGTTTAAAATGACATACCTTTTATGAGGAAAAGTTGCAGGGCATAACAGTTGTGTATGGGTTAAGGGTGGAGCTAATTTCTGGGCCAGACATTCTGTCAACAGAAGCCTGAAATAAAAGGCAGTCAGATGTATGAGGTTTGTTTTTTCCTCTTCATGTTATGATGATTACAGATCTAGAACGGCTTTTTAATATAAGCAACCTCACCTGTAACTAAAGGAAACATTTCGATTGAGTTTATTAGTCAAATGGTTTGTTCCGAGTTGAGTATATGGTATAGATGGTCAAATCGATAAAACGATAACCCAAATGACCTCTCTTCAGTCATTTCAGCCAGTAGAATTCAGCAGCATGATTTCCAACAGTCACAGCTATTCACAGACACTAGATGCTAAATTGAGAGGTTGAAAAACGTGACTGTTTGTGTGTTCCCTGAGCCTTGAGATCCAGACAACAGCTTACTGTGAAATAGTAGGAGCAGCATTGAACAGCAACGTCACGATTATTTCTGTCTTTCCCAGATCCTAAAATATCACAAAGGATTTGAAATAGCACAGACCCATGGTGAATTGGTGGTAATGTGGGCAGTACAGGCTCAAATCTATCTCTCTCTCTCTCTCTCTCTCTCTCTCTCTCTCTCTCTCTCTCTCTCTCTCTCTCTCTCTATATATATATATATATATATATATATATATATATATATATATATATATATATATATAAAAAACTTTCTATCTCACACACACGCTCTGTTGAACAATGATGTGTCCTCCATACATATCCATACACTGCTATCTTACAATAAGTGTTGAATAAGAGTGACTGATATGTAAAATTTGTTTTAATTTGCTCTGTGTGTGTGTGAGATTTGGTCGTATAAGAAGGAGTGTGTGGGTGTTTGATATGAACCTAGCCAGTTCTCTCCAGGAGAGTGCTGTAATTTTAGATTTTTTAGAGTATTTTAGACTTTAGATTTTTAGATTTAGATTTTGGACACAAAGTCCATCCCATTTATCACTTGTTTACTCTTACACCCCCCTCTCCACCCCCACCCACACAAATATATGCCAGGCCTAATAAGATTAGCATTGCTGTCTTTCTTGTTACACACACCGGAGCAGAACACCAGCACATAGTCAAAGCTCAACAGAAGGCTATATGCTTGCACAAGTGTGCAAACACACACACACACACACACCTCACACACCGCTGGCTAGACTCCAAAGGGCCCTCTGCTTCTCTCTACCCCCCCTCCTGTGCCAGGAGGCCCCAGGAAGGTTTAAAATGACCTCAGTACACTCTTCCTGTAGGTGAACTACCACTAGTCCATCTGTGCTCCACTCATGCACTCCCACACACTCCCACACACCCTTGCACACACTCGCACTCAAACACACGCTTACTGCCCCCTACATGCCGCTCGCAGTATTAATGCTGAGTCTTTTCTTTGTTGAGATCAAGTGTTACAGATGATTAGAGAAACTGATCATTTTACTGTAATGTGTTGATTATAGAGACCTTTTGGTTACTTTATTATATATATTTTGAATTTGGTTATTAGAGGATGTTAAAAATAGTGGCATTTAAACATATTTTTGCCATGTCATTTGCAGAACTGTGCTGTCGAGCTAGCTACAAAATTATAGCAATCTGAACAGTTGTTTCTGATGCGTTGGTTTACACAAGAAGACAGGTTTTACATATATAAATAATTGAGATATTTCATAAACAATCATGCAAGCTAAGCAAACAGATTTTATTTGTATAAGTGTATAAAATTTCTTCTTTTTGCATTGTGTCAATTTAACTCTTCCTAACACTCACTAACAGCTTCATCAAAGGTCTATGAAGTGTTTCTTACAGAATTTTGTATCTGGGCTTCAAATCTTTTCATTTCTAATGTGGTGCATTTTTTGTTTTTGTTTGTCTGCAGTTCTCCAAACAACTTGAGTGTTAGTGTGTGGCCCTCTCTCTGCTGCTGTGGAGGGCTTCACGCACAAAGCTAGTGTGGTAAGTAACTAAAATCAACACACACACACACACATACATATATATATATATGTATGTATGTATATATATACATATATATATATATACACACACACACACACACACACACACATATATATATATATATATATATATATATATATATATATATATATATATATATATATATATATATATATATGTATATGTGTATGAGCGAGAGAGAGTCATCTTATGTTTTTGGCTTACCCAAGTTTTTAAGGCTCATAAGGACATTAGTTGATGTGGGAGTCAAGTAAAGTGTTGCAGCTTAATTCGGTTATTCTACTCGGAGGCTGAATAAGTCGAGTATGATTTAATAAATTACATTAGCTGTGATTTTTATTGGTCAGACCTGAATTGGGAAAGCAGTTTTCACTCAGACTTTCTCAAATAATTAATACAAGCTTTGGTTTATAATAATACCAGTTTTATAATATTAATCTTAATTTTAGTAAAGATTTAAAATGATCTACTAGAAAGCAATTATTTTGTAATGGGTAAGATTCATGAAAAAATACTAAGTTATAGCATTTTCTATTATTCTAACTTTTTTAATAATCTAGAATTCTCCTGTATATAAAGAGATGATGATCATTTACGTTGCAGGCTGGATGCATCACACAGTGGAAAAATTTGGCGCACGCAGCTCACGGGACCCTTTCCCTCTGGATGGACTCAACCGGGGACCATGGGCTCCCATGGGTGGTCGTGCCTGGCCTCCTCCTTCCAGGTAGCTATACCTAAATTTCTCTTAATACCGCGCACCTGTACAAAGACAAGTTGTTCTTTGTCTTCAGCTGACTCCATTTTTATCAAATGTAAATACTCACAATTTCAGAAACTGACACCTTTTCCCCCAAAATGATTAGTGAACATGCTGTGATTGTTCTATTAGTCATTCCAAATTTTCTTACAGGTGCTTGCCTGGTGGTCAACCTCAGTTCCTCCCTCATCCCCCACCCAATCACATGACCGGACTAAATCATCCAAGTAAATTTTACAACAGTGGGTAAGTGTTTGAGAACATACATGGTTACAGTTTACCTAGTGTTAAATAAAATCTTACACAAAATTCTCTTTGTGTTCCCCAGGCCACTGGCACGTGGAGGGGAAAAGCTGGACCTATCACAGGCCTTGCCAGGGTTACACAGGGATCTGCGGGTGCCCCCAGCCCCTCCCCGGCCATGGGATCCACTTGGTCAGCATTATGAGCCATTGCCCAGTGAGGATCATTCCCGTTTGCATAACGGATACAACGCTGGACCGCCTGCACACCTCACAGCTCGAGCCAACCAGCTGTTAAAGGTAAGAAAAGTATAATATTGCAGTTCATTGCCATTCCAAATATATACTGTCTGCCTGTTTGAATTTATTATCTACTAGTAAGTAAGGTAGGAGTCTGACTTTTGTGTACTATCTACTTGACTTGATTAGATCTAGTTTCTTACCACTAGAATTGGTGTGTGTGTGTATATATAATATATATATATATATATATATATATATAATTTACATAATAATATTTTTGATTCTGTAATGTTGCTTGGAAGTGTTTGGTAGTCTATGCTAATTAGTTCTCTCAGGTGGTTAACAAGAGTCATTTCAGTCTCCCTTAAGGTGTGAATTGTGGCCAGGGCTTAGTGAGATAATATTGAAGGTTATTAGAAGCATAAACTTGGATAAAATCAAGTTTAATAGTGTTTTTATTGTTTAGTGAAGTGTTACCAGTTCCCTCTCAGCCTGTATGCAAGGGTCACACATGCACTCTTATAACAGGTATTTCAGCTTTGTGGTATGGTGATTACATGAATGTTTTAATGTTTAACACCCTCTTTCTCCCAGTATGGTCCCCCTTCTTTGCAACATGGTTCCAGGCCTCCAATCCCAGACTTGTGGGAACATTCTCAACAGCAGCAGCAGCAGCAGCAGCAACAACCACCCAGGGGCCATTACTCTCATGCTGGACACTTAAAGCGGCCCGCACCCCCTCTGGCAGAACACTCAGTCATCCAGCACACCCCTCTTTCCATAAACAGGCCTAATGAGGACTGTCCCAGCCCAAACAAGAGGAAGAGGAGTTCGGACTCAGAACAGGTAGGGAGCACCGCTACCTGGTCAGCTAACTAATAATAAAGTCTTTCATTTATTCTGGTTACCTCATAACCTACATGGTATAAAACCCTTTAAATAAAAACTTTGTAGAAATCAGAGCATTATATAATTCACTTACAAGTGGTATTCATGACATGTAGTTTTAGAACACTTGCTAGTCAACCATAGATGTTTAACTTGTCCTGTTAATGGGGTACTTACTGTATGTGATGCTTGTTTTAGTGCTTGAAAATTTCTGTCTTTTGTAGCGCATGATGGGCACCCACCAATACTCCGGGTCAGTGGGAACTTCACTGCCCTTGCTGCAGCAACCTCAGTCCCATTATCCCCCTCTGCAAAAGGGGCCGACAACTTGGACCCCAGTAGAATGCAAGATTGACCACAATGAGTTTCAGGTTAGTAAAATTTATTGTGCGTAAGATTCTATATCATCTGCACCATCTTTTGGTCTTTAATTTCCTAATTAGCTTTACAGCACAATGTTAGTTTAGTGTTGAATATGGCCATTAATCTAATATGTTAATTCACCTCATTGACTGTTTACAGGACTTGCGCAAACAAGACACAGGTGACTGCAGTTACAAACTGTTCCCATCCTCCAAACCTTCACCCATCTCTCCACCTCCCACCACTTCTGCCAGGGGTTATGAACAAGGCCGTGGTCCTCCGCCTCAAACCGTTAAGCCTTCTCAATCACCACAGTCTCTGGGGTCCTCCTTTCACAATGTCCACCTCCACCAACCAACATACCGCTTTCCTAACAACAAGCCTTCTACTCAGACACCAGGGGAGCACCAGGTCATTCCCACCCACAAAATGCATCCTTCTAGGGTGAGGTCTACTGGCAGCCAGGCACCCCTGCCACAACCTTCATCATCCTTGGCTGATAGAGAAGGCCCTGTCCCCACACCAGCACATCACACCGCCGTGCCTTACAGCCACCCCAAATTCCAGCCACATCCAGGACTTCTTCCCACCAACAGCCCTTCTTCTAACAGCAGGACACAGGCCTCAGCACCTCAATGCAACCCTCATAAGCCCTGGAGGAGCCAGATCAGACATGATAACCAGGCTTCAGTGAGTGAACAATTCAGGAGAAAATAGTTAAACAGAAACTAAATATGTTGCATGCTAATTTAATGAAATATGTCAGCTAAATTTTGGTTTTATTAAAATCACTTTATGATTTTATATGTTTACAATCTCATCTGTTTTCTAGGAGCTGGGTCCTTATCACAGATCAGTGGACTCTCAGGTTTCCTCTTCACCTCTGCAGCAGCAGAGTAGAACTGGGCAGAATCAGGATGAAGGCACCTCTCAGGCTCGAGAACCAGTCATCGCCTCCACAGTGCCCTCCACTAACGGCTCTGTGCTGAGCACCATTAAAAGCTGGAAGACTGCACACCCTTCAGCGCTAGTCTCAAACCCCAATACGACTCCATCTGCACAAGGTCTCCCACGCCAGGAATATCGGAGAGCCCAGTCTGGTGCTATAAGCCATCCAAACCACCAACAGAAGGCAAAAAGTCAGCATCAGGAACCCCATCTACCCTATCAAGGGCAGGACAGACCCCATTACACCCCAAAAGTGTCCTCGGCTCCTTCCTCTCTCAGCTCAGGGTTTCAGAGATCAGGAAATAGTGTTATCACCAGCAAGGCCATTGACAACCTCTTGCAGGCTACAAGTTCACCCCTTCATCACACACAGCCTGCAATGTCCGTCACTGTGAACACAGCCCATCAACAACAGTCTGACTCTTTGCATCATGACCTGCCTCACCAGGCAGCCCCAGTCTTATCTCAGGTGTCACCTGCCCAGACATATCAAAGGCCATTTAATCAACCTACCATCTCTAGCCCCCAGTCCATTGAGGAAGCACTCGAAAAGCTTGATGCTGAGCTTCATGACCATATGCGAGCTGAAGAGAGAAGGAAGGAACTGGAAGAAGAGGAGAGAAAACACATCAGGGAGCATAAAGTAGGAAGCAAAAAGGTAAATGACTCTGCTGAGAATCTGGAGAGCTTGCTGTCAAATAGTGCTACTGATCGACCCCCTCCATGCCTGTCTCCAGCCATTACACCTTCCACGGTTTCACCACCAACCCAGACATCCCCACCTTGGCTGAGCAGGAGAGGTGTGCCTACACTTCAGTTGGCACCTGGTGCAAATCCTGTAGAAAGGTCTCGACCACCTCCTCTCACCCCTCAAACAGACTATGCCCGTGAAAAGCAGAGGCAGAGAGAGCGATGGAATGCTTCGATCACTCCTACGTCACAGAACACCTCAGGGATTCCTACATCTATATATTCCTCCAAACTTGTCCCAACAGATTCTTCAAACAAAACAATTCAGACAAATGCCTGTTCATCCAAAGTCTCTACCATGCAGAAGAGCTCTCATAACATCAATTCTTTGGGCTCTGTCTCAAACCTGCGAGAACCCCCCAAACTCTACCAAGCCTTTCCCAAGGACACTCTACCATCTTCCTTACCAAAAGACAAAAGTACAGCCAATCTCCCCAAGCAGGCAAGTTGTGGGCTAGGTAGTTTAGGCAGCAGTGCCAGTAGCTCCACTGGGGATTCAGATAGTGCCCAGTTTGAGGAGGAACCATCTGAGCTTTTGCCTGATGGTTTAGCAAACATTATGAAGATGTTGGATGAGTCCATTAAGAAGGAGGAGGATCTATACTCTGGCCAGAGTGGTGGGCAGCCTGATCCAGAGCTACCATTTTCTCTTACAGTGGCACCGATAAAGAGTTATTCGTTTGCACCTGACCTCATGCCTGCTCTGAAACGGCCATCTACGGAGGATTATTCAACTGACACGCATGCTAGCCCACCTGTCCTGAGTCGTCAGGGATCGTTGGCATCTCCTTGCAGCCGTACGTCTTCACTTGAGGAAGAGGAGGATGCACTCAAAATCATCCAAAAATCTGACAGTGTTGTCAGTACTCAATCTCAAGATAGTGGTGTTGGGATCACAGGAAGTAGTTATCGCCATAGTGACTTGGCCAAGCTATATGGACTATCTGAGGGAGTGAAGAGTGAGTGTGAGGAGGATGAGGAAGAGGCAGAACAAGAAGACGATACACCTTCCTGTTCTCCACCCCCTATGAGGCCACACCTGCATCAGACAGGTGTGAACAGCATGTTTAAAAACTTAGCCTCTATGCTGGAGAGCCAAAAGTATGCCTACCGTGGAGGGCCATTTGGTCGACCACCTCCTTCAGCTCTGGTAGGAGTGAAATACTCATCATCACTTTCATTGGGCCCAGATATCTGCAGACAACAAAGCACTTCTCCCACATCAGGTTCAACCAATCACCCAGGCTTTAGCCATCAAGCTCAATCCTCAATTAATTCTACCTCTGAACAAACCCATCCTCTCTCACCATCAGGATCAACGCCAGAAAGGAATGGAGATGTTTCAGTCTGCCAGTCGAATCTCTCTGGATGTGAGGAGGAAGAAGGAATTAGAAAGGGGTTGATGGATGAAGTTCCTAGTATTGTAAAGGACTGCACAGAGGTTGAGAGGAAGCCCAAGCTCATAACGATCTCAGAATCATCGCTTGCAGAGCTGGGTCGTAGTTGTGAGGTGATGCTAAACCGACACAATCTCCCTTCAGTGACCTCATCAGACCGCAGTAAGAATCAGATGCTGCACATACCTGAGAAAGACAGGAAGAGAGAGTGGGACTGTAACCAGGAGAAGAAACACAAACGCAGCAGCAGTAGCAAAAAACACGAGGAAAGGAAAGAGAAAAAGAAAAAACACAGAGAAAAACAAGATATGTCCCTCTCTTTGTCATCAAGCTCAAGCCGAAGGCACAAGGAAGGCAAACCACACAAAGAGAAAAGGGCCCACGTAGATGGTCAGAAAAAGGAGCTCTGGGAGAAAGAAAGAGAAGGAGAGAAAAAGAAAAAGAAAGAGGAAGGAGGTGAAAAGGAAGAATGGGTATGCCGGAACAAGGAGAAGAGTATTAAATCAGGAAGTTCTTCATTGGATCATACATTGTCTGCACCTGCATTGGGTTCTGCAGACTTCCAGAAGTTAAAGGCTCTGACAGATGGTCCACCCAAAGAGCTGAAGATTCGTCTGATTAAAGTGGAAAGTGGAGACAGAGAAACCTTCATTGCCTCTGAAGTTGAGGAGAAGAGAATTCCATTAGGGGAGATCACCATCAAAAACACAGCCAGTGAAATCATCAGATCATGCAAGTGAGTGATGGTGACAATTGTTACATATAGATATTCTTAGCAACTTGTTACTAAGTTCACTTTCTATGAGAGTTACAAATCCTGACCCTGAGGATCCAATCCAAGAACTACAGCTATGCTAAGGATTACATTGACTTGCTACAGGCAAAATAAATATTGAGTGTTAAAAGTGAATATTAAGCAAGACTTATTGGTTTCAGGGGTGTCCGTGCTAAGGGGAAATTCAAAGAGTCCTATCTCCTTCCAACTTTCTCTGTGAAACCTGTTATGACCATGGAGCACCCTATTCCACGGGAAAAGCTCAACCCTCCTACACCAAGTATCTATGTAAGTGCATCATAAACACAAACACATGGCTTCTTGTTTTATTATAGTTGTTGCTACGTAAAATATATGATTGAATGCTACAAATACAGTAGAAAGAGTAGCCATGTGTACTTTAAATAAGGCAAAAGAGTATTATGGTCTTGATATTCTGCCATTTTCCATTACAGCTGGAGAGCAAGAGGGATGCTTTCTCTCCTGTGCTGCTTCAGTTCTGCACAGACCCCAAGAACCCCATTACTGTCATCAGAGGACTAGCAGGCTCTCTCAGACTGAGTGAGTACCACACAAAGTGCAGCATGAGTATTTCCTTTACTGACAAGGACGTCAATATTCAAAAAACTTTGTTCAATAATTGCATGGGTTGTGATTGTACCTCCCCTTTTGATTTTGCTCTGGATACAGATTTGGGTCTGTTCTCCACAAAGTCCCTGGTGGAGGCAAATGCAGAACATGCAGTGGAGGTGAGGACTCAGGTGCAGCAGCCAGCTGATGAGAACTGGGATCCCAGTGGCACTGGGCAAATCTGGCCATGTGAGAGCAGCCGGTCACATACCACCATAGCCAAATATGCCCAGTACCAGGCCTCCAGCTTCCAGGAAAGCCTACAGGTCAGATTAACTTTTTAATGTTTGAGTATCACCTACACAGTGTAGAGTTCCTTATTTATTTATTTATTTATTTATTTGGTTATTTATTTATTTTCTCTGATAATATTCTTTATTCTAATTTATTCTTTATTCTTTATTCTAATTTATTCTCTATTCTTTATTCTAATATTATGTATTCTAATTTCTATTTTATTTTATTATCATCTTGTCATTCTCTTCTTGTATTTTATTTTAATATGCTACACTGTGTAATATTATTAGGTATAAGTCTTTAAAAGGTATGGACATTATATTTGTTAAAGTGCACAGACTATTTAGTAGATTTGAAGTCAGCAGGGGACTTTTTTCGTACTGGAATTTTTTTTTTGTATTTTTTTTTTTTAGCTTACTCTAGGTCCACTTTGTGGACAACCCTAGGGGTGATTCTTTTTTTTTTTTTTTTTTTTTTTAATTATTATTAATTAATTAATAATAATGGTAATGATAATAATTATTATTATTGTTATTATTATTATTTTTTCTCAATGAAATATTTGGGGAAGGGAGGGGAGAAAAGGTAAATGAATCACAGGAATATGAAACACATGAAAATGAATTACATGTAAATTAATTACATGAATATGAATCACATGCATGAATATGAATCACATGAAAATGTTATCATATGTAAATGAATCACATGTAAATGAATCACATACATGAATATGAATTACATGAAAATGAATCATATGTAAATGAATCACATGTAAATGAATCATATGAAAATGAATAAATAAACAAAGGCAAATTAATGTTTGAGTAATATTAGTCTAAAAAAAAAAAAAAAAAACATAAGACTGAAACAGTTTAAGTATTTGTTCAGTCGAAATCACTCCATTTTGTTTGTCTCTTCCCACAGGAAGAGAAAGACAGTGATGAGGATTTTGATGATGAAGATGAGAAGAAACCTGTCGTTAACTCAGACAGCACAGGCAATAACCCCACAACCTCCAGGTATTTTAAGCTAATTAAAATAGACTATTTGATGCAAGTTTTTCACCAGCCAATATTGAGATTTTATTTAATCACCCTACTATGCATTCTTTCATGTGCTTTTATCTCAGCTCAGAGCAGAAGCCTGTGGGGAAAATCATCAAATTTGGTACTAACATTGACCTCTCTGATCCCAAGAGGTAAGACAACTACTTGTTTATAGTATATTATATTTGTGTCATATTAAAAAAAATTGGCTAGGGAAGGTTTGGTTCTAGAGACCTAATCTATTTAGCAATTTAAAGTCTAATACATGTCCAATACATTCAGAACCATTTGTCACATTTTTGCACCAAAGGATGTTGGACATGTAAAACGACTTCAGTAGTTTGTATTCCCGTTATTAAATGTATATTTTGTTTGCTTTCAGGTGGAAGCCCCAGCTACAGGAGTTACAGAAGTTGCCAGCATTCATGCGTGTGTCCTCCAGTGGCAATATGCTCAGTCATGTAGGCCACACCATCCTAGGCATGAACACTGTACAGCTTTACATGAAGGTCCCTGGCAGTCGCACACCAGGTGGGTGTTTACGTGTGTGTGTGTGTGTGTGTGTGTGTTTTAATGATGCATACACTGAGTTACCAGTTTAATATGTACACTTTGCTTTGTCTACATTCATTGGTGATTTTATCAGGTAAATCTAGGTCAAATTTTGAGGGAGGTGTTGCTCTTTTGATTAAGGAACACAGTCAAGCACACGTTCCCAACCCTCCTGCTGGAGTATCACCTGTTCTGCATATGTTACTGTTTTCCCTACTCCCAATATACCCAATTCAACTATTCAGTGTTTCCCGAGTTGAAATGTTAGTGCAGGGAAACCATGTGCAGGACAGCGGGTACTTCAGGACCAGAATACGTCAGTTGATGTATTCTTCTAAAGTGCACATTAATGGTAGGTGTACCTAATACACTGCCATCCCAGTATACAGTAAGTGTTACCTAGACAAAAGAAATATGCATATTGGTTGGCTTGTGATTAATATGTATGGATCTGTTTTCATATGCCTGTACCTAGGTCACCAGGAGAATAATAATTTCTGCTCTGTGAACATTAACATTGGCCCTGGAGACTGTGAGTGGTTTGCTGTCCATGATGACTATTGGGAATCCATCAGTGATATCTGTGAGAAGTAAGAAACCATGTTATTCAATTCAATCACTGACTCAGCATTTTCACCATGGAAGTTTGACCAAATATTTTGAAAATGAAAAGATGAGTATGATCCTAGTATTTTAGATGAAATCGGCCTAATATCATTCTCTGCATGTGATTTATCTGCACTCCTTTTGTATACAATCTAATGAATACGAGAAAATTAGGTTATAAGCAGTTTAACCCATTTCATATTATCAACTTTGCACACATTTGGACTCTGCTTTTGGGTTTGTCCGTTAGAAATATTATCTGATTTGTTGCATTTAAAAAAAATAATAAAAAAAATTTCCCATGATCACTTTCAGGCATGGAGTGGATTATTTGACTGGCTCATGGTGGCCAGTGTTGGAAGATCTCTACAATGCCAATATCCCAGTGTACCGCTTCATCCAGAGGCCTGGAGACTTGGTGTGGATCAATGCAGGCACTGTGCACTGGGTCCAAGCTGTGGGTTGGTGCAATAACATTGCATGGAACGTGGGTCCACTGAATGGTAAGTTTCCCCTATTGGCCAGACTGGATATAAATAATACTGGGCATTTTGGGAATCTATATTAATTGAGTCAAATAAAATGCATGTAAAGACACAATAATTCAGTAACTCTTCAGTAGCCTTTCTTTTGCACTCTTGTGACCATGTACATTTTATTGTGCTTTAAGCATACCAGTACCAGTTGGCTCTGGAAAGGTTTGAATGGAATGAGGTGAAGAAGGTCAAGTCCATTGTGCCCATGATTCATGTTTCCTGGAATATCGCCCGCACGGTGAAAATTACAGACCCTGGCACTTACAAGATGATTAAGTAAGTATCTGCTACACATAGAAATAAGAAACATCATAATGGTTACTGGGTTTGTAATTTTAAAGTGATTCTGTTTATATATTTATATTTCAATAAGGTGTTTAAGTCAAATGTAAGGATATGAAATATTCCTAATTACTCCATATGTACTGTACCCTGAGTGTGAACTGTACTTGATAACTTTCTTGTCCATTCTCAGACACTGTCTCCTGCAGTCCCTGAAGCACATTCAAATTCTGAGAGACCAGCTGGTCGTTGCAGGGAAGAAGATCTCTTACCAAAGCAGAGTAAAAGACGAACCAGCGTACTATTGCAATGAGTGTGATGTAAGTATTTCAGTGTGCTCATCCAATGTCCAAACGAACAATTATGGCACTTTTCCACTGCACGGTGGCTTGGCTCGACTCTGCTCGCTTTTTGGGGGCTTTCCACTGTGGATGGTACCTGGTACTTGGTACTTTTTTAGTACCACCTCGGAGGTTCCAAGTGAACTGAGCCAATACTAAATGTGAGCCACGCACTGAGGGAGTAGGGAATTCTCCTTAGCGAGTGTTTCTGCATTGTGCCTGAATAAATGCGTCATTTAATACATATTTGCTTATGGTAATATTCTATTAATTGAAAATTATCTATCCTTTATCTCATTACAGATAAAACTACAACAAATGTTTCTGTCTTGGATTTTTACATCTCGCTCGTAACTGATTTCCAATCAGGCATTTATCGAAGTCACTCCTGTCACGGATGAATCTAACGTAGTCATATCGAGCACTATGTAGATTCTAGAACGCCGTTATTTTACATCCTTAATAGTGTCTGTGTTCAGTGAACAGGAAAGGCATTTTGAACACAGCTTGAGCATGTATTTATACAGGACTTCGATAATACAACATTATTCCAGCCTGAAGGCAAGTGGAAGATGGCGAACTGAGACAAACACACGCTCATGTGCTTCTCTCTGTGCTGTTTTCCTGTGTGAACATCGCTCAACTCGATTAACCCACTTGATATTTTTAAGTATATTTTTTCACTGTCGATTGCCATTTCCAGTTCCCGCTGCATTTCATCCTCGCCTTAAATACTCATTAAAGCCTGAACCTCCTCGTCGGTCCATCTGTCGTATTTTTTAAGGAATTCCATCGAGTTGCTTTTGAATTGCAATAAAAAAAACTGTTACTGTACGCACCGCAACAGACTTTTAAAAATGGTTGTTGGGGGAAAAAATGCTGCATGCACTCAACAATCAGCATGTTCAGCGCTCAAGTCTCACTCCCCAAAGGTCCTGAACTTTGAAAAAGTACCACCTCCCGAGTAGGGACTTTCTGAGGGGGAAATATTTTACCTGGAGCTCAATTTAGTCCCTACGGTGGAAACAAACCCAGTACCTCCAAAAGTCCCTGCGGTGGAACCGCAGCTTATGAGGGTCTATATCAGACATGTAGACCCAGCAAAGTATTTATCAGACTGAAACGAGTACTCGAAAAAAATTCTGTAGCAGGTCCGATAAACCTGCTTCAGTTTTCTAAACATGAACTGACTCAGAGTCTAGCAGATCCTTTGATGGGGCCAAACACTTGCATTTATGTAAATTATTTAGTTGCTCATCCAGAGACTAGTTGCAGCACTAGAAACATTAGCTTAGAAAGTGGCTTTGTTTAGAGATATAAACTACTGGAGTATACATAAGCATGCATTGAACATGAATTACTATGTCGATGTATGTGTATAAGATCTATTAAATCTTACATAGATCTATTAAAGTCTGTGACAATTTGACTTCACAAAATAAACTTGTGATTGTAGTCTATTGTAGTCTTTCATCCGTCATGGAAACTGTTATTGCTATGTTTATAATACATTTTGTCAATGTATTGGCAAAGAACAGAATGCCAAATAATATTTTTATTTATATATATATATATATATATATATATATAATCATATATATATATATCATATATATATTATGTATGTATGTGTGTGTATATATATATATATATATATATATATATATATATATATATATACACACACATATATATACACATATATACACACACACACACATACATACATGTATATATGTATGTATGTATACACACATACATATATATATATATATATATATATATATATATGTGTATATATATGTGTGTGTGTATATATATTATATATATATATATATATATATATATATATATATATATATATATATATATAAATAAAAATAATATGTATATATGTAAAAACATTTGTTTTATTTATGGCCATGGTTAAGCATAGAAAGGTAATCGTTGCTGCCATTCATTCGTGTGTAAGCAAGTGATTTTTACATGGCTGGACCTTTTTCTAAACGATAGTTGAATCCCCCTGATCTACATAATGCATTTCTGTTTAAAGGTGGAGGTTTTTAACCTGCTGTTTGTGACGAGTGAGAGTGGCAGTAAGAAGTTGTACGTGGTGCATTGTGAGGACTGTGCCAGGCAACGCAGCCCCAATTTCTCCAACGTAGTAGTGCTGGAACAATACCGTATGGAGGACCTGATGAACACCTATGACACCTTCAGCTTGGTGAGAACGCACATACGCAAACACACTTCATTTATAGCCTTTACGCTATATGCAAACAATCTGATACACTGAAGTTACACTGTATTAGAATTATACTGTAATGTACTACCATTTATTAACTTTATTTATCTATTTTGTTTTGTGTTTAGGCTTCCAGCTCCCGGTGAAATCAACTCTGCCATCCACCCCAGCCATAACCAAAAGTCTTGCTTACTAGGACAATTATTTTTTGTTTTAGTAAAATATTTAGTGGGTTTTTTTTCCCCTGCATTTATAATTTTTAAAATACTACTACTACTGCTAATACTTGTTGAACAGCCAATCATAAACCAGTTTACATCGTTGTTTACAAAACCAATAAGTCAACCTCTGACTGGTGTTAAGGGACTTTACAGCGGAATGCAGTTTGAGCTGTCACTTGTAATTAATGACAAAAATGGCATCTTGGATTTTCTGTACTTTCTTTGCGTTTTTATTACTTTTGGGTTCTCTTTCTGTCTTGAATACTGAAATGTGTAAATGCTGTTTATATTTTTCATGGGTGCTGTTTTTTTTTTCTTTTCTATTAATTTATTTTAAAATCTAGAACAACCTAGATGTATACCACATTGGCCTTGTGACTTGTATTTAGTGAAGATATAAATGAATAATACTAATAATAGATATATGAACATTTTTCTAAAGCATTAAGAATACAAAAAAATAACTTTGTTTGGAATGGTTCAAAATATACGGGTTTTAAAAAAAACTTTTTCAATTTTAGATACTGTCTGAGAAGCTTGTGTAGTTAATATCATGATTTTATTTCCTTAAAATACAATCCATTGTTACGAGAGCATTTTAAGATTACATCAGGTCATTTTCCATTATATATATTTTTTTTTGCGAGATTACAATTCGTTGTCGATTTTTAGTGAATTTTTTACCTTTTTTTTTTTTTTTGCTTAATAGATTTATTCACACTTTTTTTTTTTTTTTTTTTACAATTGTACATTTTATTTAACTTCTTTTCTATTTATTGATTATATTCTCCTTGTTTAGGTTCATCAGAGATGTCTGTTTTCCATTATTTGGAGAGTTTCAGAGGTGCTTAGTCAATAAAAGGAGTAATGTTTTCTGGCCTTTAAACTGTCCTCATGGGCTGCTGCATAACCCCATGAGGAGAGTCTGAGGGACTCCTCTGTCCTGTAGAGTGTAGAAGGCAGAGCAGTTGTAGTTTGTTCGAAGCTGTCTAGTGTATGGGGATGCAAAAGGCCCCTTTTTTTAAACCAACATTAGCAGCAGCATTGGAAATGCGAATAAATTCGGAGCTATTTCTAAGTATCTACATATTTCATGGTGCTTGAGTTTGTTTGAAATGTTTTATATGAGAGAACAGTCGCTATGCCAACCATGAGGCAGAATCTCTGGTTATACTAAATCTGACTGCAGTTGGTTATCATAAACCAAATATTGAGGGTTTTTAAGCATTTTTGTTTGTTTGAAAAATCACATGAAACTGTAAATACTGTGGCATTTTACTGGAATGAGGTTAAGTGTGAATCGAATTATTCATTCGACTGAAACTGTAATTTTTTTAATTTTGTCTTAAGCTTGAATCAGTTATTTCATGTATAATGAAACTGTTGGTTACGATTATGATACAGAAGGTGCTGTTCTCTTTGAACTACTGTCTTTCAGTTTTGTTTCTAAAGAAAAAAAAATCTATTTTCCCTGTTGCAATATATCTTCTGTTTTGTGGTCATTTATTTAAAATTCTGCACTGTTTTTGGAGCGTTCACACAGAAAGCAAACTGAGCCAGACACATCTTAAAACACTTCATGAATTTGTGTGACATTACTATGATTATTAATATTAAAAGCTTTTGATAAACTTTGACTGTAATTCATCTGTTAATTAAAGGACTCTCTTTCCTATTGCTTGCATTTAAAATTAGGGGAGAACGTGAACGCAGTCCCCCACTACCAGAAATGATGCAGTCTACATTGTCTACAGTTGTGCAAAGTCTATGGTGGCTTTAGACAATCACACCTTCTGATTGGTTGAGAGTCCACATTCACTGTATTGCTTGCATTTACTTTAAAAGAAAATATAAGAAATCCAAACCTGTGATCATTCAAAAGCTTTCAAATTAGAGCTTAGATTGCGTCTCATTAGTAACTCGGATAACGTGAGCAGATTCTGATTTATTTTTTAAAGCCGTCATCAACTAGAAAGACAGAGCATGGTGTCAAAACTATTAGGTTTTATATGTGATGTGGAGCATTCTATTTATATATTATTATTTTATGTGTACATAGATTCACTCTCGGCATTCAGATTAAATCCTAAAATAAATCTAAAGGCCTGCGTTGTTTTGCAGGTGATTGTGTAATGAGCAAAAAAAAGCCTGTAGATGATGCAATATACAATTATGTATGGTTATGATAGAATAATATAATATGGTATTGTTAGTGAAGAATTAAACAACTGGGTGAGAGTTAAAGTATGTCTCACAAACCCACTGAAAAGGTACTGCAAAGAATATTCCATATTCCAATAACTCCGGTGCCACATCAGAAAAAGACCTTCCTTCCAATGAAAGGTGAAATCGGGGAACAAGGAGAAGTTCGCACCCAGGAGATCAGAGTGAACAAGTGTGAATTTATGGAGAGAGTATCTCAGAATTGTAGGAAGAAGCAAGACTATGGAGTGAATTTGATATACAAAACAGGATGCGACAGGTAGCCAGTGAAGTTTATATAGAATGAGAGTGATATGTACAGATCATTTAGTGCAAGTTAGTAGAACCCAGCAAAGAAAGATAACTTGGTGGTGTTGGGATTTGAACTCGATCTTCTGATCAAAAGTCCAAAATCTTAACCACTGAGCTACTACCTCCATTTATCTTCAGCATAACAACATGTGGGATGCCACTGAGATATCTAGAGAACCTTAGAAACAAATGGAACAGCAAGGATAATTTGTGTAATACACCAAAAACTTCAAATTTCAAAGATGTCAGAAATCAGATCTCATGAACTTGAGATCAAAATATTGATATGAGAGTTTAGGATTTCAGCTTTTGGTATTTACAGTTGACTAGGCCAGTCCATAACCCTCCATTTCTTCTTTTTGAGCCATTCATTGGTGGATCTCCTAAGTGTGCTTAGGATCATTATCCTGTTGGCCTGGACTTTGCCTATATGCTTATTGGCAAACTATAGTCTTGCAAAGGCTTTTTCCTGGCACACCTCCCATGCAGGTAAATCTCTTTCGTAACTGCACCAACACCTGCAAGACTTACTAGCAGATCCTGTGATGAAATTGTGGGGTTCTTGGAGACGTCACATCAGATGGTCTGCTCTTGGGCTGAATTTGCTGGGATGGCCAGTCCTGGACAAATTGGCAGTAGTTTGAAATCTGCACCATTTATAGATTATTTTCCCTACAGAGGAATGGTGTATTTCAATTTAATTTGGAGATCTTTTTAAATTCCTTTGCTAGACCCATAGGCATCCACAACCTTCTTTCTGAAGGCCTTACAAAACTCTTTAGATTTTGGCATGATGACAACACACGCCTCAATGACAAAGGGAACACTAGACACTAGATACAGTGCATCTGGAAAGTATTTTTCCCACATTTTATGTTACAGCCTTATTCCAAAATGGATTAAATTCATTATTTTCATCAAAATTCTACAAACAATACCCCATAATAACATGACAGAAGTTTGTTTGAAATCTTACAAATTTATTAAAAATAAAAAAAACAAAAAAAGCACACGTACGTAAGTATTCACAGCCTTTGCTCAATACTTTGTTGAAGCACCTTTGGCACCAATTACAGCCTCAAGTCTTTTTGAGAATGATGCTACAAGCTTGGCACAACTATTTTTAGGATTTCTCAAGCTCCATCAGGTTGGATGGGGAGCACCTTGTACAGCCATTTTCAGATCTCTCCAGAGATGTTTTGTAACTTGACCAAAAAAATTAACATTTTGTAGAGTGTATCAACTTTATTAATAGTAATTGTTTCAAAGAGGATCAAATGATTTCTCGTGCAAATATGGCCAAAAAAAGTCAACAATTTCCATAGAGTGTACTTGTTCCCCCCCATTACTGTGTGTAAAAAAAAAAATTACATTCGTATCCTCATCCAAGACCACGCTCTTAAAACTAGCCTGGACATGTCAATTTAATAAACCGTAATACTAAAAGTTGTCTCCTAAAAACAACGTTTGCAAACACAAGCATTTAGTAAATCAAAACAGTTTAGTCATATACAAAAAAGCTTGTAAATGCCGCCACCTTCTGGAATAATGATACAACTTACATAAAAACAAATGTACTGTTTTCTTTTATTTGAACAGTAAACTGAGGGGAGAGCGCGAACGCAGTCCCCCACTACCACAAATTCTGCAGTCGAGATTCCCACATTTGGGGAATTCGCAGGGGTCAGCACAACCGGAGTGCAATGGCTGAGCCTCGCCCTGGGTGAACCACCTTCTTGATCATGGTATCTCCCCTGCCAGGTAAGTATGAGTTCAACACGGACTGCGGAGCGCCGCTACAACCACACACACTCTTTACCATCATGGTGAGTGACATTTACTCACTCATTACACACACACACACACACACACACACACAATCTACACACTGCAGATAATGAATAGTGCGTCTCTTAGCGATCTGCTCGTTTATTTCACAATAAATCTACAGAATGAAATCTCCCATGATGCACTGCTCCTGAATGTGTCATGAGAGCTACGCTACCCCGGAAGTAGTTTCTTAGTATTTTCTCAGTTGAGTGTTTGAGTCGATCCAGGAGAAGAGACGCGTTTCTACACAGGACAGAGAGTCTGATCCTTCACTGGGTTTTCTCACCAATACATTCGATATCGACATAAAATAAAAAACCGACCACTTCCGGAAACGACACAAGGACAGCTCGCGCTGCATCCTTAACGTCACGCGCGTGTTTATTTATTCACTTTTTAAAAATAAATTCATGTTGAAGCAGTTTTAGAAGCTAATTCTATTGACAGCGAGTTTAAGAAGAAAATACTATAAACTGATGTTAATGTTAAAAAGGCGGTTTTATTGAAGTTCACACTACACAGATACGGACATGAAGCAGTTGATCTGATCTCAGTGTACTAACACTAAACACTCCTCTCTACAATAACACACATCCACCGCTTAATAGTCTTTCCTTCACTGTATAAAGGGGGTGCACCGTTCCCGGAAGTACTGCAATACCGGGTCGATGCGTGGAGTGGACGGAGCAAGCCCCTATTCCATCTCCCTGTTCCAAAAATCAATTTAATATATGGTCCCCGGGTAGGGGACGTATCAGATATTAAACTGATAAGAACAGATACTACACTTGATCTTAGCCAAAAGGCCGAGAAGCGATACCTGAGCTGATGAACCACGAGGAGGGACATCCTTCACTACACAACACACAAGAACTACACATACTGCTTTATTCACTAAATAGTTAACAAAATATATAACCCGCACTGTTACAGTGTAATAACTCAATAAACCCTCAAGGAACTGCAACAGAAAAGCTCACAGATGAAATGAACAGTTTTGAAGTGTGTGCCGCGCAAAAAGAGGAGGAGGAAATGCTAATGAGTTCAGAAACTGACCAATCACAAGGATACAATCTCGTCTGCACTACAAAAGAAAATTAAGCCAATTTCTAAATAAACGCAATGTATTTAAAATGTGTTTTAAACTGGATACAAACTACAGTCAACAGTCAACGTTAAATAGAAGATGAATCTGTCGTTTGGGATTAAAATAATGAATAACAAATTGACTCTCGGTGGCCCAATGTGGTACTGCAGGTTGCAGTGACATCCATTTGAAATGTGAGGAGAGCACAAACGCCTCATTTCGACTTCCCAAACAGGGATCAGCACCCTGGGGTGCCATCTGATGAGAGCAGGGGTGCCGTGTAAAAATCCTTCAAACATTTCTAAAATACCAAAATGTATATAAAACTTTTAATATATATAATAAATACCTAATGTATAATAACACAGATAGAAATAATATGACGGACACACACGCATAATAATAATAATAATAATAATAATAATAATAATAATAATAAATTATATATTTAAAATAATAATACCCTCCCTCGCTGACCTGTCAGCAGCACGTCAATATCAGTATGCGTAACATATGCGGGTGTTTTATCCTAATAATTAGCCCGTGACGATGCGTGTGTAGTGCAAAAGAATATGGACAGATTTCTTAAAAGAAAAGCTCAAGATTCTTCTGGAGAATCAACTTCATCCTCATGTAGCTAACGCTGTCTAGCATTAGTGTTTGTTTAGGGTGCCACAGAAGTTCGAAAAATTTCAAAGGGTGTAGTGACTGAAAAAAGGTTGGGAAACTGCTCCATTTAACCCTGTTTTCTGAAACAGATCTTGTGGCTGTATTCGGTATGTAACTCAGTTCTTTATATGAGTGAACATACAGGTACAAAACTAAACCCTAACCTTGCTTTAACTTGACGTGAACATCCTGACGTGCCGATTACCTTATGTTTCTCATAAGAGCTTATTAATTACTTATTAGTGATTGATTAATTAGTTATTATCCATCAAGTGAATATATAATTATAGTTAATCCATTTTACACTTCGACCAGTAGATGGCGAGAGAGTGCTCTGATAGTTATATTTTTTAGCAGCAGATCCCTCTAATGACTGATTTTAACCTCCCTAAACAATGAGCCTAAACAAAGTAAATATTTACATTTACATTCATTCATTTAGCAGATGCTTTTATCCAACGCGGCTTACAAATGATGAAATACAAGCAAAGCGATAGATCAAGCGGAGAATATAGAAAATATCTATGAAATGTAATTAATATGTATAACTAACTTTTGGATATGTTAATAAAGTGTACTCAATATATAATCTACATTTAGAATTACTACTTAAAGCATAATCGAATAATCTGTATGGGTTAAAAAGCAGAATCTATATGTATAATCAATAGTTAGAAGCATAATCTAAATCCATAGAACAATGTTTGATCAAGTTATATTCTGAGTGTGGACCGAGTTAGAAGAAATCCGTGTCTAATCTAAAACTACAAAACACTTCCAACAGGCGGTATTCTAAGTGGGTAAATTAGGTGCTTTGTGTTTGTCTAAAGCAAATTCACTCTATGGTAGTAAATTGAGAACTTGTGTTTGTCTAAACACAGCTTCACTTTGTGGCAATAAACTAGACACACTCCCGAACTGGGTTTCTGAACTAAGCACCCTAAGCTTACAAATCAGTGACAAAAAAAGTGACAAGAGTTCAAGGGAAAAAGTACCAAGATGAGGCTATAGGGTGAAATACTTGACATCATTAAAAAAAAACCCAGGTCTGGTAAAACTTTTAAAGAACATACAACTGATAAGGTATCCTATGGATGTGAATAATTAGTTAAGGCAATGGAGAATGGTCTGTTCTAGAAAGAAAAGTTGAAGGTCACACATAGGGATAATTTTACTGCGTCAGGGAAGTATATAGACATGCTTGTGCATGTACAATTCGGACTCTCTGCAGACAGTCACACTTTGTTGGTTTTCAATAAAGTTTATTTACTTTTTGACATCTAACTCTCTGTCTCTGAAGTTTTTGACATAGGCTAAAAAGGTTGATTTTATTCACAACACATACAAGTGCTACCATGAAAGATTTATAATTGAGTTCTAGAGAAGCAAAGTGCACAGAGTAGAGGTGTAAGAGCCAGAGTAATGTTTTTATATACACATTATAAATAACGTGGGACTGGCATTTTAGGTTTAGTTAGGTGTTCATGGAAGAGGTGGGTCTTTACCTGTTTTTTGAAGCTAGTGACAGATTCTGCAATCTGGATTGAGGTTGGAAGTTCATTCTACCACTGAGGGATAGTCAGTTTGAAGGTTCTGAAAATGGATCTTGAGCCACACTGAGTAGACACTACCAGGTGTCGGTCAAAAAGTTAAATATTTCAAGCCTTTTTTATGTATAACAAAACTAGACTATATGAATGTTCCACTTTTTGAATTAAATTACAGGAAAAAAAAACTTTTCCACAATGTTCTATTTTTATTTGTTTTGTTTTTTTAAACGCACACGTGGTATTCTATTCACAGTTAAAGGGATAGTTCACCCAAAAATTTAATTTCTGTCATCATTCACTCACCCTCATGTTGTTCCAACCTGTATGACTTTCTTCTGCTGAACACAAAAAAAGATATTTGGAAGAGTGTTTTTGTCAATATAGTGAAAGTCAATGGGGTTTAAAACATTCAAGCTCTATTTTGGACCCTGTTGACTGATTGTATGTGCAAAAACAACTTTTGTGTTCTGCAGAAGACAGAAAGTCATACAGATTTGGAACATCATGAGGGTGAATGAATGATGACAGATTTTGATTTTTGAAAAAAACAAAAACATGATTTAATTTGATTAGTATAATTTTAAACATTAACTCCAATACTAACCTACATAATTAAAAACATACAGTACCCTAGTGTGGTATTCTGATTTGGAGAGGTGAACATCCTTTCCATTTCCGACACATTTGTCACAACAATGACACTCCAGAAGTATCTCCAGACTCCAATAGGATGCCAGACAAAGACACGGCTCCGAAAGAACAGGTGCAGAGTTGACACAGTACCTCTAACAAGGTCTGGAGGTTCTAGAGAGTGAAACCACATCCTGTCTGGTTTCATGACCCGCCTCCCCCCCATGCACTACTGATATCATGGTACAAATGAATGGGGGTAAAGAGACCTCTCTCTAAATCGTCCTATGCCCAGGAGAGATCGGCTGATGGGATGCCATTGGTATTTTCCCACTTACGCACCCAACCCTCCAGCTCAGCCTGAAACATGTCGACACAGTAAAATTAGTCAAATATGTCTCACTCCAACAATTATCAGTTATGTTTTGAGAAGTTAACATTTAATGTGTATATTTCTCACTGGGAAGGCACTCTGAGATGATAGTGCAGAAAAAGCTTGACTCATGACTGGGAGTTCTTGTGTTTATGCTTGGACAGAGACTTACACATGCCTGTGGATGATGATGATGATGTCTGACGTGACTGTGGGCAAGGACGTCATTAAAATGTGTCTTTGATGTGACTTTAGACTCAGATCTGAAGACTGTGTTTGAGCTCGAGCCCGGACTTTACTTTATAAAGGGAGTATTGCTGCCCCGAATTTAGCCTATTACCCAGAGACACTTAAAATTCAACATAGAAGCAAATGCTCACATCTGTAAACCCAGCTGGAGTTAGAAAAAAGAACACCAGCCACGGTTGAGGAAAAGCAATGGTCCAGTTTTTATTTCGGTCCACCACATGAGATCCACACCAATGAGAACTCTCAGAAGTGATCCGACAACTGGAGCTTAAGCTCCAGTATTTATATCTTATGCACACAGTAAATAACCAATAAATTTCAGAAAGATTATGATATCAGTACCAATAGGGTTAAAAAGAGCTCATCTATATTCACCATGAGGTTTAAAAAAAGCTTCTCAAAAAATTACAATGATGTTTACAAAGGCCTCCCAAACAGTTACGGGTTTATAAAAAAAAAAATAAAAAAAGCCTTTCGCAATAACAGTTTGGATTGAAAATGGGAGAGAGATAAAAAACTATTTGGAGCGTTGACCTTGGTCTCACAGGTGCATGTAACACTCCGCTATTCTTATAAATGGCTCCTCATGGTTCTCTCAAAAATTTAAGGCCCTTGTCTACACTACGCCTGACCCTTCCTCGCGAAACAAGAATCTTCACCCTCTATAAGTAAGTTTCTTTTACCTTTTTCTGTATTTCTGGTTTATTATTTACTTTCATATCTGCTCTATATTTCTATTTTATATATGGTTATACTGCTTGCAAGTGGTAGTACTGTACTCCCTACTTCATAATATCATCCTTATAATATCTTAATACTCCTTTTTATTATTCTTATAAAGTTATAATGTTATGTTTGTGCGTTGGGGCCTTTTGTGTGTGTGTGAGAGAGGGAGAGACAGAGAGAGAGTGTGTGTGTGTGTTATGTCTGTACGCCTGACCTTGACTGTGTAAGAGTGTAAGTGTAATCTATGTGTGTGTGTTTCTTTAAATCTCTTATATTTCTCTGTGACTAATAAATCCTAGTATGTTAATCTTAAAATGTGAATCCTGTTCATCAATATGCACCTAATACCGTTTCTGTGTGTCTAGGTGTCCCCCATTTTTCCCTTTTAAATCTATAGAAAGGGCTGAATTTGGATCTGAGGACTCGCTATCAGATCATGCGTCACACTGCAGATTTTCAACAAAATTACATATTACTCGTACTAGGACTCCCTCGTGTTTATTTGATGTATAATTTTAACCACAACAGTATTAAGTTGCATGTCTGAATTATAACGTGATGTATAATCTTTGGTGTGAAAAACTGTGACAGTTTTTCTCTCTAAAGGTTAAACAAAATGTTACAAAGTAGGGATGAAACGGTTATCGATTTCACGATAAACCACGATAAATTCCCTGACGGTTAGTAGTACCGTGTTACATTTAATTATCACTAAAACAGTGTGCAATTATTGTGATTTAATTATATATGATTAAAACTCACTATAAATGCTGTCCACATTTTCCCAGCACGAGTCTGATGCAAATCTGAAGTGTGGTCATATTTTGGATTTTACAAAAATGCAGAGGGAAACTTAATAGAAGATGGTAACCCTGTCTGCAGAGCATGTCAGAAGAAAGCTGCTGTAAAAAGGGGCTTTGGCACTTTGTTGGCACTTTTTCCTCTTTTACCCTTTGCTTTTAAAAATCGCTTCTGAATGAATTTGATTATTTTTACATTTGAGCCCCTGCCCGTGAGGAACTCTCTGAGGTCCCTGGTTCATTATTATTCTTAATGAAAAACACAACAACAACAAAATGACAAAACAACAATGACAAACTCGCTTATATTAAACAAAATCTTCCGCCATTGTCTCGTCAAAAGGAATGTCACAGTTTCCGACACTAATTAATGTGGAGAATTTAGAAATACATTTTTACAGTAATTAGGAACAGGAGGACACTGATATGATCTTATATATATATATATCTCAAGGTGTAACACTTTACATTAGTCATGAGATTTAAACATTCACGGCAGTGTTACATTTTTATTGGTAATGATTTATAAACACTTGAATGACGGCAGTTTTCACGAAATGATCCTACAACACATACGTTTTCCCTAAATTCTCACAAATATACTGCTCTGATTTTAGTACCGTGAAGATCAGGGGAGAGCGCGAACGCAGTCCCCCACTACCACAAATTATGCAGTCGAGATTCCCACATTTGGGGAATTCGCAGGGGTCAGCACAACCGGAGTGCAATGGCTGAGCCTCGCCCTGGGTGAACCACCTTCTTGATCATGGTATCTCCCCTGCCAGGTAAGTATGAGTTCAACACGGACTGCGGAGCGCCGCTACAACCACACACACTCTTTACCATCATGGTGAGTGACATTTACTCACTCATTACACACACACACACACACACACACACACAATCTACACACTGCAGATAATGAATAGTGCGTCTCTTAGCGATCTGCTCGTTTATTTCACAATAAATCTACAGAATGAAATCTCCCATGATGCACTGCTCCTGAATGTGTCATGAGAGCTACGCTACCCCGGAAGTAGTTTCTTAGTATTTTCTCAGTTGAGTGTTTGAGTCGATCCAGGAGAAGAGACGCGTTTCTACACAGGACAGAGAGTCTGATCCTTCACTGGGTTTTCTCACCAATACATTCGATATCGACATAAAATAAAAAACCGACCACTTCCGGAAACGACACAAGGACAGCTCGCGCTGCATCCTTAACGTCACGCGCGTGTTTATTTATTCACTTTTTAAAAATAAATTCATGTTGAAGCAGTTTTAGAAGCTAATTCTATTGACAGCGAGTTTAAGAAGAAAATACTATAAACTGATGTTAATGTTAAAAAGGCGGTTTTATTGAAGTTCACACTACACAGATACGGACATGAAGCAGTTGATCTGATCTCAGTGTACTAACACTAAACACTCCTCTCTACAATAACACACATCCACCGTTTAATAATCTTTCCTTCACTGTATAAAGGGGGTGCACCGTTCCCGGAAGTACTGCAATACCGGGTCGATGCGTGGAGTGGACGGAGCAAGCCCCTATTCCATCTCCCTGTTCCAAAAATCAATTTAATATATGGTCCCCGGGTAGGGGACGTATCAGATATTAAACTGATAAGAACAGATACTACACTTGATCTTAGCCAAAAGGCCGAGAAGCGATACCTGAGCTGATGAACCACGAGGAGGGACATCCTTCACTACACAACACACAAGGACTACACATACTGCTTTATTCACTAAATAGTTAACAAAATATATAACCCGCACTGTTACAGTGTAATAACTCTAGAACCATTAAAGAAAACCGATACAAACACACAGAAGAACAAAATCTTTTAAAAAGTATGTGCAAAACACACGGATAGGGGAGAAAATGCTAATGAGGTTGTAAACTGACCAATCAGAAAAATACAACCTCATCTGAACGATAAAAAAAACTCTTAAAAGAAAAAAAACTCACACTGATCTGTCAAAATCCGACACACATATTCACTAACCTTGGTCAGAGTGTCAGTGCAGTATGAACTAGGCTTTAGACGACCTGAGACGACTGAGCAGCTCACGGCGCAGGTCCTGGGCGTCTTTCCAGTGTGCAGTAGTTAACAACTGGTGAACCGGCGACAGGCATTTTCTAAATAAATAAACAAACAGACTGCATTTAAAACTATTTAAAATGAACAGATCATGCATGCTTAAATGGTCAACATTTTAACAGACGGCGGAAATATTTGTTTTGGGTTAAAGTAATAAATAATAGCTCGCCTTTTGGTGGCCAAATGGGGGTATTGCAGGGGGAAAACAGAAACGTGACTGTTGGCAAACATTCATTTACACGATTCACATTTCTCACTTTAACTATTTTCTACAAGTATTTATTTGGTAAAGAGTAGGCATGATTTAGGCAATACTAAAATCCATTAATAATAAAAAAAAACGTATCACAGGTACACAGGTGCACAACATGGGTCTTTTTGTTTGCAGGTTTAGCACTACTCCAAAACATGAAGACAGAAAGTGCAAAGCGCTTAAACTGCAAACCTGAAGACTCATGTTGTGCACCTGTGCAATGTTTCAGCAACACATGCACTATGTTATAAATCAAAATGTGCTCTAAGCCCTCTCAGTGTTCATGTTGCATACAGGTTAGATTCAATTTAGATTTACATTAAGTGCACCAAAAAGGGTAAAGCTTAGCCGCTTAGGGCTTTCAGACTTTCCTGTAATAAATTCTTTACATTAAGACTGAAAAGCGATACTTTAGCTGACAAACAACGAGGAGGAACATCCTTCACTACACAACATGGCGAGGACTGCAAATACTGCAGCGTTTGTCGAATAGATCCATAATCAAACACACAAGTAATTTGTGCTTATGCAAAAACAAAAGTTAAAAAATAAAATACAGATATTTTAGATAAAATCTTAAGCAATCAGACATGGACATACATTATATTTCTTTCATATTTCAGAGTCCCAACATTTTTTTCTAAACTAAAATTTACCATGGATTAAAGTACTTTCATTGAAACAAGGAACACAAAACAATGCGAATGTATGAAATACTAACGAAAAACATTTATATAGTTCAGGTCTTAATGTAGCTCATCTCTTTGTGGTGTGTGGTAGTGCAGGGGGGACCACTGAATGGCGAGACAAACTGCTTTTCTAATTAATTTTCAATAAATCACATATCCAAACTGCTTCTCTAATAACTTCTTGTATTAGACAGGTGTACCACATAAGATTTCACAATGTGCTCTCAGGCTGATTATAAGGATTAAGCAAGAAGCCTGCAGTCACTTGAAAAGAGTTGCAGGACAACAACACAGACAATAACTAGCAATTAACTGCATCATCTCTGTTCTCATGCAAAACTCTTCTGCTAAAAATAAAAAATAAACAAAAAAGCACAGAGATGTATGTCTAAAACCATCCATCCATCTTCTACCGCTTACTCCTTTTCAGTGTCACGGGGAACCTGGAGCCTATCCCAGGGAGCTTGGGGCACAAGGCGGGGTACACCCTGGACAGGGTGCCAATCCATCGCAGAGCACAATCACATACACACTCACACACCCATTCATACACTGCAGACACTTTAGACACACCAATCCATTTAGACAAATCAGAACGTTTTTGGAAGAATATACTCTGGGCAGGCGAAACAATAGTAGAACATCATACCCAGAGTGAAGTACTGGTGGTAATATCATGATATATGGCTGCTTCTCTGCGAATGGTTCTGGCGCATTACACATCATCAAAGGAAACATGAATAGAGTAATGTTGGAGGACATGTTTGAGAATGAAATGTATAAAACATTTTAAGAAGGGGAAGATCCCAAGAGCAGATGGGAATTCCCTTGGGAATCTTGTTATTCCTGAAAATTCTCTTATGTGAATTATTATGATCTGTCTGGCAGTCAGGGACAATCAAAACATCAACAGTGCAATCTTCTGCAGACATTTATGCCCTCTATAATGATACACCTCTATAATGATTTACACTAGCTTTTAGTTGAATTCTACAACTCAACAGTACATCTAAACCCAGTTTCAAATCAGACTCTGAGTAATTACTCCAACTAATAAAAAAAAGTATATAATGTTGCAAAATATGTTGCAGAGATGTGTGGACTGTTTATAGCTAAAATTTCTTTACAAGTCATTCAGTAGTAATTAAAAAGTCCTGCTCTGAGCTCTTTAAATAAACAATCTGTCCCAAGACACACCACAGGCTAACACTTGTAAGAACAGGAGGAGGTGGTCTTACCAGGGAAGGCAAGCTGAGGGGCAAGGAAAAGGCATCAGTATATCTCCCCAACTGACCACATACAGCTTTCAATCGACTTTGAGGTGAGGGACAGGAGAAGCTGAGAGATTTTAATGATTTAAGATTCTGATGACTTGCTTCTTTAGATTAACTAAAGAAACAGGAACTGCATAACTGTATAAGGCTTTGTACCTGAGACTTCAGCAAGCAGGACAAAACTGAAGAAATTAGCATTTGTCATCCAAATATTTTCAGAAAGACACTGCAGAAAGGCTTGGCAGTTTTGGGGGGGTATCTTTAAACACTGGAGTATTAACAAGAACTTACTTAAAGGAAATACTACTGAACAAACCCAAAGAACTAGAAGAGGACAACTAGACCCCATACCACACGGTGAGTGCTTGCAGAGGAGGAACATGATGAAGTGCAGACGATGGCCACCTATCTGATCTAATTCTCATGGAATGTGAAGTATTCACACTACCAGGCCAGAGGATTTAGGAGTCAATTTCACTTACAAAGGTGAAATCGTTTGAACAGATATAAGTATTAAAATTATTAGTAAACCTATATACTTTGGGCAAGTTAGTACAAAATAATCACTATAAAACTGTAACATAGAGTCTACATAATATACATTAAGTTTGCAATCTGTAATCCTACTGTAATGCCTTATAATGCTGCACTTTTGGAAATGACTGCCAATCAGTGCAATACACAAAGCTTTTAGTGAATGAAAATTGAAGTATGACAATGAGAAATATTATGACTTGATCTACAAAACAGGCAAAATTAATGTTATATTAACCATTGTTTGCAGAAGTGTTGCAGGCCAAGTAGAATTTAGCATCAAAAATCAAAGCATTTCCCTCCCATTAAACCTCTCACAAATCATGTGAATGTTTATTTAAAAAAAAAAAAAAGAAGAAAAATGTAATTGTGTGGTTCCCAGAAAGGCAGACCTGAACAGGAATGTAAAAAAAAAAAAAAAAAAAAAAAAAAAACAAACTACAGAATAAGGTTTTTATTTCAGATTGGCACTTCCTGCTACATGCACTCTAAAAATGCATGCCAACCTCCAACACACACAACAGCAGGAAATCCTTTGTACAGAATTAAAATCTGGATCTTTAAAGCTTCCTTACTTGTACTTTACTTCTGTAAAGTATCACAGTACTCCTGCATGTGTTTTATTTTTATTTATCAGTAAAGAAGAGATATTTGTTCAGGAGAGTGACTGGATGATGGTGTGCAGATACGGTCATGTCCCTTCACTATTGAGAGTTTTTCATAATATTCCACTAGAAGACAATCCATCAGAAGTAAAATGCAATACACCATGTGATACAATTTAAAAGATTAGCACTAAATTAACAGCCAGCAATAATTAAAAATATTGCTCAGCCTACAAGGCACCCAAACAAGCAAGTACATAACATTGTTTCAGTCCAATAATGAACCAATTATTTAGTATGCTGCCAAAATCACTGCCATGAGAATCATATGATATTGGTGAGAACTGGTTGAGTTGATTGCTTTAATGAAGAAGTTAAGAGGTCTTAGCTGGATGAGCAAGTCTGGAGAATAATTTAGGAAAGCAAAAAGCAAAAACACTCTTCCTATATGTGACTAGTATATGTGCTTATGACAAGCCTCTCATAATTCCTTATTTCAACATAAAAAATAAACTAAAAACTAAAACTTCAATAATAATAGCAACTGCACTGATTCCTTCTATGCAGGTCAGTATGAGTATGACAGGCACTCTAGAGAAGGGAGTTGTCCACCAGGCCCTTGACCTCTCTGAGGAGGTCCCACCTAACCATCACCAGGTGGTTCATCTCCAGCATAGCAGCTCCACAGACTCCACATCTGCAGCTGTGACTCCTATCAACGGCTCTGGGGTGGTGGTGCCTCCTCCATATTCTTCACCAGTGGCTGGAGGTGGTGAGGTTCCTCTTGAGCTGAGAGGCTCTCTGGACTGTTGGGCATGTTCAGTACTCGTAACAGCCCAAAACCTGGTCATAGCCACTATTAACCTGTGCCTGGTTGCTCTGGTGTTCGGCCTGATCCTCACTCCTGTCATAATTATGGTGGTTTTTGGATTTCTTTGCCACTCCACTGTAAGTATTTAACAATATATCATGTGGCAGAAGACATTAGGATAAATGATAAATGAACAATTCAAATGTATTTTAAAAAAGAATATTGTTCCAATATAATTACCTGAACTGAAAATGTGTAAAATTTAGATAACTATGCCCATTTATGACCAATTATAACCACAGAAATCAGGATGTTGTGTGGTCTCTCTCCCCCTTTTGGTGCATAATCTCTTAATCTCTGGCATTTCTCAGAGCATTAAACAGAAGCATTAGTGAGGTCAGGAGAGTTCACATCATCCCAGGAGCCCACTGCAGACTCTTCAGGGGCTCCTATAAACAAGTGTTCCACTCTTAGATAGAAAAACAAGTAACCAAATAAGAGACATAATGTTTCAAACATCCATATTCTTTGTGCTGGCTGAGTTCTTAACTCTTTCCACCTTAACACGACTGTTTATGAGTGTAAAACAGTCACATACAACTGGCAACACTATCTTTGGAAGCTTGTATTTTGCCTTTAAAGTCAGTAAAGTTCAACCTAGAGGTTAATTTTTCCTCCTCTCAGGTTACCATAGCTTTATGATTGTCTCCTCACCATGCTGACCAATTAGTGTCCTATAGGACACCAGATTAGTGCAGGCATTAAGCAAAACAGAAAATCTTTTACCAACTGTGGGAAAGGCAGGCCACCAACAAGCTCTAACCTAAATTTACCACCTTTGCTGTACATTGAAAGCAGAAAGCTTAGATTTTTGCAGACCTCTGAGAAGCCACCAATGTATTCCAGAATAAGGGGTTTAAAAACCAGAGGTTGTTTATAATATGGAAAACAAGGCAACACAAATCCTTGGTTTCTATAAGACATGCTTCAAGATGAGGGATCGAAATAGCAAATAAGGAAGTTTATTCAAGTGTATTAAACAGTGTTTTAAAAGTTTTCCTCTCTATGTTACACTGAGGTACACTGACCTTCTTCTGGTCCTACTGAGTTTATTTCCTTATTGCCTTTTTACTTAAATGAGCAAACGTTCTCATACGTGACTTGACAATATATTTGCACATAATACTAAGGGGCAAAAATCAAAATGAAAGCCTCATGTTTTATATTTCAGTACTCAGTACCGACTTCTGTGTTACTGTGCCATGAGTGATTGAGTCATAAATAGCAAAAATGTAAAAAATAAAATAAAAAAAAAATTGGAAAAAGGATAGAAAAGGTGATTTTCTGCACAAAATAAAACACAAGTCAAAGATTAGCAAATAAATAGCATATTAAAAGAGAATGCATTTCAACCTGAAACCTTTTAGACAACATTCCTAGTAATATGTTTTAGTTAGACACAATATTCTGCCCCAAACTATCACAGTATTCTATCTATCATCTACATTCTTTCCATTGCCAATACTTAAAAAAAAGAACAAAAAAAGAAGGCTTAAATGTGATGGCAAATGCGTGGCAATTTCTTTGCAGATATGATGACTGACTTATCCAGCTTTCTGGTGTACAATCAGAATCGTCAAATCGCACCGGATAAAAATCCACTTTTTAGGTTGATAAATTAAAGTGTAGCAAGACAGGATTACTACAAAGATTCAACTGTAGTCTGATTTACAAGGGTCTTTGTGGCACCAACTCATAGGGAGAAAAAAAGGAAGCACAGCTGGGTTTGTAGAAGTCTTATCAGCTCACCCTACATTCTCAGCTTAGCCTTCACTGTTCGTTTATCCCCTTCAGAGGGACATAGCAAAGGAATTTTGGGGGGTAGTAATCAAGATTTCTCTCCCACCGTTACACTAAACCTAATTACTCAGTCACAGAGTATCATTACAAGTTATTACGACATCCAAGTTCTGCTAAATTATACAGACACTAGATTCCCATGTTTACAGACACTTCAAATAAAAAATATATATTCCATAGAGATATTTTTGTCAAAACTGACTTTAAACCTTCCGGTTAAAGAGGAAAGCCTAAATGATGTCTTTTACAGCCAGTGTGTCAGGGTGCATGTAATAATGCAGCAGATATCTGAGCTCCATGTGTCTGTTCTTTGTCTGTCTGCACTTCAAAAGCACATTCTTTCAATAGCACCTCATCTCCAATCTTCTCCTCTGCAGACATTCTTCGTTATCTCCCCCTAGTCAAACGGCAAGCCCCACTACGCGCTGAACCTAATATAAATCCAAAAAATAAAAAAAAACTACAACACAGTGTGATGTGGTGATGGCAGGAAAATATCAACCCATACATGCGGTTAATAAGGCTGCATGAATATCGCTAGCTAAGAAAAGGTTCAAATATGTGTAATATGTGTGTGCGTGTGTATAACTAAAATAAATTATGCCATGCCCTTCTTATGTGATAGATAATTGCATCTGATTGGTCTGAATCAGATGAAACATTTTAATGACATTTCCTCTGTTCAAGGTTAATTTGTTGTCTTCCCTTACATTGCCACGCTCTCTCTTCCTAAGGTGCATCCAGGTAGTACATCACCTTACTGTTCAGACCTTCTGAGTGACGGAGGCTGTGTGGCTTTGTTAATTGTGGGCTTCCTGCTCGTCACCCCACTACTTGTTCTGGCATTGGCTGCCTACTGCAGACTAGCTCGTCACCTGCAGCTCAGCCTCTGTTTCATCCCTTACAGTCGCGCTGTCTACAAAAACCTGCCTGCCACATACCACCATGGCCTGGTAGGAGGCTGCTGTGGACAAGACGGAGGTCAAGACAGAAAGAAGGGAAAAGTTTGGGTATGACAGCGGAACTCAATGATGGGTTTCAGCAAATTTTCCACTTGCAGTGCGTTTAATTAAAAAGCTACAGTGGTTTCCTTCATAGCTATGTGTGGATCGTTGAAACATGTCAAATAAAACATCTCAGAAATTCTGTCAAAAGTCAACCAAAGTATGCAACTATTTAGTATGCTTTCACTACATGCCTCCAAATAGAAGCAAAGTGTGTTAAAAGGAAAAATGAGAAAGGTAAACAAAAAGAATCAACAAGAAGAAAAGCAGGGTCATTGAAGGTCTATTTTCAAATCACCATAACAGAAACTTTATATACTGTACATTCAAAAAATGAATTCATTTCTCTTACTTAATTTAATTGAAGAAAGTTTTTACACACAATTTAATTTAGTTCATTCAAAATAAATCAGTTTAGTTGGTTACGGTCAAATTCATTTACTCTAATATGTTTAATTAACTTTATTGCATTTACCAAACCACATTTTCTTATGTTGGACCAACTTATTTTTTTATTAATTAACTATTAATTAAAGGTTTAATTAATTTTCTTATGTTTAAATAAGCTGTTTCTTTCATCATTATGCACAATGTATATAATGAACAAATAAGAAAAAACTGATATTAGCATAAAAGACCACAGTCTAAACACAAGCGCCACCCTTCAGCACAATGATAACCACAAAATTCAAAAACATTACGGAAACACCTTCAAATGTCCAACATACCTGAACATTTAACACTAATGTCTTTCCCTTTACTGAAAAACACTTAATCCCTAAATTTACTTACCTAATGCAGTCCCTTGTAAAGCATGCTGGGAACTACAGAGCCACTGTCTAGTTAATTATGTAATAAAAAAAAAAGATTTTTGTAATTTTAACACAAATGAATTAAGTAAACTTCAGTTTTAAATATATTAGGTGGATTGAACACAATGAATGAATTTAAGTTTGAACAAAATGTTCAAAAATCAGGTTACTTTAGTTCATACTAATTAATTAAATTGAACAAGAGGCAAAAACAACAACAACAACAACAACATTTTTTGAGTGTATAACAAATAGATCACATATTTTCTATTTTGTATTCAAACATACTCATGTACACTAACGCTGATAAATAAACCAGGGTTATTGCTGAGTTATCAGCAATTTACAAGTTAATGTTTAAAACCAACAAGACTTTTGTAAATTTGTACTTTTTTCATAAAAACACTGGATTTATTTTTCTAACTAAAGCTGGACTATATGTTGTATGCATTTATCACTCCATAAATTCTAGCCTTAAATTTTTTTATATATGTAAATGTCCCTGTTACTCCTTCTATTAAAATTGAAATATTAATTTCTGGACAGTTAACTATCTGATCCTGTCTACCTGCTATCTGTTGTTATCCTCTGCATTCATGTAGCCTAGCATTTCCATAAGATGTTTTTCTCCTTTACCATACATAAACTGACTTGGAAAATCAGACAGTTTGCAGCATGGCAGAATAATTATCACCAAAGTTCTTCTTACACTCAATTCTACTTGTTTAGAAAAGGGTTAACCTCAACCTCAGGACTTATAGGTTATGACGTTTACAGTGAATTTCTTTCCAATCTTGAATAGACCGTCATTCAGTGTAGTCATGTATTACTATTTATAAATAATCTTTTTGTTGATTTGTGTTCTGAAAATCTAATTTAGTTTGCAGAACAATGTATATGTATATATACACCGTTGATAAAAATGTATATTGTGCCAGTGTGGTCATGATTACTAAATAACCACAGTTATCCAACAAAAGACACACAAGCAACCTAAAAGCTTTTTCACATGCACTCACATATACTAAGCAAACACATTTAATTCACAAATTTTGTTTAAAGCCCACATCATGTCTAGGTCACCCACACTGCTTAACCTTACTAACTGTGTGCTTGAATGCAGTGTGTATTTGCATGCTTGTGCTCAAGGCAGGACAAATGAAGGCTTAGGCTAACGCTTGCAAAGTTATGAGCTTTTACGTGCTTGAAACATAGCTGTAATAGGAGTCTGCAAATAAATCTTACCCATTATAAAACCATAGCTTGTGTCTGATGGAATCAAAAACAGAGAGTCAAAACCACTGTGATCTGCTTGTGAAGTCACCTCGTGGAGCCCTCTGTTCATCTTTTGCAGCAGGGGGAGTTATCTTCCCTTCTTTAAATTTTACACACACACACACGCACATACACACAAGTGGGAGTGCAATATTTATCTACATATCTAGGGAGTATCAGTGTTTAACCTCTGTATAAATGTACAGGGATTTTGTCTGCATGTGGTTACAGCTTGCTTGCCCAACCATACATACAAATAAGAACATAATTGTTTATACCAACTCAAGCTGCAGACCCACAAGTTCATGTGGACATCCTTAATGGACATTCTTCAGCAGTTATATTAAAAATAAATGTGTGTGTGTGTGTGTCTGTCTATCTGTCTGTATTTTTAGAAGCAGAATATTAGTTACAGTTGCATGGGCTTTTCAGATTAATTCACCAGCAGTATTAACAGAGAGGTGTGTGCAAGTCAAGCTGAAACAGAGTATGAAATGTTGACCCACATATTGGTGATAATATTAAGGAGTATTTTGAAATACACCCTGACCTAATATTTCTAATAGGTATTTTCATTTAGTCATTTATAGAGCCTGTAAATCTATACAGAGTGTGCAGTGCAGTTTGGTGTATTGGAGAGAGCTAATGCCAAGGTGTGATGGGGGGATTGTGTGTTAGTTTTTTTTAATGGTGTATGATTCCCCTGTCTGGGAGACACAGTTCCCCTTTCTGGAGATGCAGCTCTAGGTAGTAGAGACTAATTGGAGTCTAATTGTTATACTTCAAAAGTAGACGAAATGCAAACTAGATCTTTGAAAATTTTAAACCTTAACAACTTGGCTATTGATCTGCTAAACTATATAGATAGATGGTCTTTGCTGTTGTACAGAGTTCAGTTAAAGATGTGTGAAAGTGCATGTACATGGAGGCTGTATTTCAAGAAAAAGAAACAAAGTCATTTTGCTTGTGAAATTCTTCAGCTTAGTGATTTAGTATATGAGAGTGTGGACATTTATGGAAAAACTGACCTGTAATGAGACAGCTATCAGATAATATGACCAGACTTCTCTCAGACAATATGACTGTACTTCTTTCTTTCATCCAAGAGAAACAATTGAAGGAACTCTACCCAATTCTCTGGACTGTAATTTACTGTAGCATACATTTTCCCTATAATTGTGGCTTGAGAAGAAAGGGGAATTTCGAAGGATTGATATGTTATTTTTAGAATTTAAAGTTATCTAAGGAGAGCTGTAGACTGGGAATGACTCATGTACAATAATAAGTGTAATTTGGGATATTAGCATGGAAACATCAAATGGTTATATCATTATTGAATTAAGAAGGCAGCAGGTAAACTACAATGGAGTGCCCTGATTTAGTTCAATGAAAAGCAGCACAGAAGTTGTGTAAATCTACTTTTACATATTTAGTGTTTCGTAAATGTGCTCACTCTATTTTTAACCCTTGCTTTACAACTGTTTGATTTTAATTTAGTGGTCACTGATTTATTTGTTTTTTAAATTCCTTACATATTTAAACGTCCATCCTTTCCTCAGGGGCAAATCATTATCTGTTTGAATAAAATAATACAAAGTTAACAAGATGTTTTTACCTTGCACTTGTATTTCCTGAAGGTTTAAACAAGGACTGCAAAGCCTTTATATGGCCTTGGGCAATACACATAAATAAATAAATATATAAACAAACATAATAAGCTTAGTAGACAATATGAATACAATATGATATGCAGATGTAAGAGTTCAGCCATGCTAATTGAATAAATACTGGAAGAATGTGCACATATACAAAACAGACAGATTTTACATTGATCAGAGAACAGCTTTTAATTTTATTTTATTTATTTGTTTTACCAGAAAATGACACACTATGGGCACCCCTCTTTAGTTTAGCACTGGAAACTGCCCCCCCACCCGACCCCCCCACCCGCTCAGAGAACTGAAGCACTATAAACCCAAGTGAGTCATTCTGGATAAGTCATGCACTCATGAGTTAACCAGAGGAAGGAAGGATGAGGAGGAGAAGCGTTTTAGGTTCAGAGATACTGTAAAGAGCCATGACTTAAAACTTGTTCTTGGCCCTTGATAGTTTGCATAAAACATTCTTGTTTTCTATTGAAAAAATACTGTGCTGTGAAAAAGTATTTGCCCCTTCCTGATTTCAGGAAAAAAAAATCTAAGAAAAAACAAAAACAAAGGGCAACCTGAGTAAACATAAAATCCATTTTAAGTGATAATGTTATTTATTGAATCAAAAAAGTTATCTAATACCAACTGGGCCTGTGTGAAAATATATTTGCCCCCTTAGTTCAACTGGACTAGATGAAACAGGCCTGATTACTGCAAACCCTGGTCAACAAATCAACACTTAAATAGATATTTTTCAACAGCATTAAGTTGGTTAAAGGTCTTACCCAGTAACAAACTAAACCAAAATTGAAAGAAATTCCAGAAATGATTAGGAGTAGTGAACCTTCCCAGAAGTGGAAGTGCTCTCCAAGAGCACACCAGCTACTCAGCCAGGAAGTCACAAAAGAGCCAAGGACAACATCAAAGGAACTACAGGCCTCTCTTGCATCAAAAAAGGTCACCGTGCATTACTCCACTATCAGAAAGACACCAGGCAAAAATGGCATCCTTGGATGGGTGGCGAGGCGAAAAACACTGCTTACACAGAAGAACATGAAGGCTCATCTGAATTTTGCCAAAACACACCTTACTATTCCTTAATATACCTTTGGGGAGAATGCTCTGTGGACTGATGAGTCGAAAGTGAAACTGTTTGAAAGACAGGGGTCCCGTTACATCACTCCAAATTCCACAAAAAGAACATCATACCTATGGTCAAGCATGGTGGTGGAAGTGTGATGGTGTGGAGATGTTTTACTTCTTCAGGGCCTGGGAATGTCCTGCATGGACATTTTTTTTTCTAACACACACACACACACACACACACAATGACCACAGACACTGTATTACCAATTAAAAGAAATTAATTTAATTTTAATTTATATAAAATAAGTCTTGTCTTTGCCCAGCAAAAGAACTTTAGATTTGACAAAGTCAATAATATCTTCATCCACAGCATCAACCTTTACATTTATTCTGTCTGGCTTATTTGAGTCCTTGGCCTGCTTGGACTCTTAGACTATCAACACCATCAACAAAATATACGTTTCCTTCAATCATAATTATAGGTATTACCAAATCCAGGATTCAAGACAGCATTTATAGTAGTGTTGCTAAATAAATAGGCTCCAGGCCTTTTTAGATTAGTAGGGCAAAATAATTGTTAGTGTGTAAATAACCAGAAAATAATATGTTCAGGCTCTCATTCTCACATACACCAAGTATGAGACCATGACAACCATTGACTTACTAAGATACAGCCAAGCAAAACATTTGTTCTCTTACTCAAAAAGAAAACTAATGAGTCTATACCAAATATGAATTCAAATATGAATAACTCCCATAAGCATAAGTTTTCCCTTGCACAGATGTTCTTCCCCTTTACAGACAAAATGATAAACATTTCACATTATCTCAATCAAACTCTTTCTTTATCCTTCTCAAACATGCAAATCATTTCTTCACACTTTTCCTGTCCATCACTTCGCATTTCTAGATCTCACCCATTTTTTAAAAAATTATATTAATTTCTCATCAACTTTACTTGAACATCCAAACTCCTAACACACCCCTCCACAAACCATTTACATTACTTTAGGAATTACAATCTACTGAACTGAAATATTTCTCATAGTTATGCTACCCCAAGAGACAACTGTAGATTATTTGCAGTTTACTGATGATTAACAGTAATATTAATTTAACAATGGCATTCTTTCCCTTTTTTTGATAGTTGTATCAGAAAGTAATATTTCAATACTTGTTTGTTCTTTTTTTAACGTACTGTCCCTATCATTTGTCCACAGACTTAAAAAAAAAAAAAAAAAAACAAGAGAGAAAGAGAACACTAAGCCAGGAAGATAAATAATAAAGTACAAAAGTATGATAATTAATAAAAGTCAGCACATCTAGTGCAGGAGAAAAGCATTTCTGGAAGGCATTTGTTCTGTTTTTAAGTATATGTGCTTTCCAGGAATGCAACACTCCACCTCATTTTGTAAAACAGGCATAAACGCTTAAAAGTTTCCATGCCTTTCTGTTCAGATTGAACAATTTTGTAAGCCTTTGTCCATAGCAGAAGTTACAGAGTGCTAACTGGGAATTATCTGAGTATAATCAACCTCATTGGAATACTAGAAAACATTATATCAGATCCTAAAACTTGCCAGGGTACAATAGGACAGTGTGAATTAACAGATGACTATCGTATTAGATCCTTCAAGAGGCCTGATCCAGTATGGCTGGTCCAGTCTGGTATGGGTCACCCAGGACTTTATAGCGGATCTTAGTGTTGGTAACAGCACCATGCTTCTGCCTCAGATGTAGCCTCAGCTGGCTCTTATGACGGAAACGCAGATCACACTTCTCACACTGGCACAGATGTAAGGAAGGAAACAACGGACAAACAATTACATTAGATTTATTATGCTATTATATTTGTATTTCCTTGGTAACCTCATACAATAGCTGATAATTTTACAAATAGTGCAACACAGGAACATTTTACTGATCTTTTTGTTTTAAATGTGACTGAGTTTATGTTAGGTAATACTCACACTGTATGGTTTCTCCCCTGTGTGAATGCGCAGGTGGCTCTTCAACGTCTGAAGGTGACGGAAACGTGTTCCACAGGTGTGACATGGGTATGGCTTCTCCCCAGTGTGGATCAGAACATGGGCACGCAGGTGAGCCACCTACACACGTACACAAACAACTGTAAGTGATCTGGACATATACTGTATGACTAGTACATGTTTTAAAAAGAATCTCTATGGATTTGTGCATGACTTCTCTCTCATGTAACATTTCTGTATGCACATCATAACATCAGCAACTGATGTTGATAATGCTTTAATAATGATTGTATTGAGTTTTTATTTATTTATATAATTCACTATTTGAGTATTTAAACATTATAGGAATACTAGAATATATTATACCAGGCCCTAAAACTTGCTAGGGTACAGTAGGACATTGTGAATATGTCCATTATTTATGTAAATCACGATAATCAGCCTCCAAAATGCTATATCACAAATAGTGCACTGGCCTGCCTGCTATAGCACACTTACTTCATTCAAAGCTTGGCAATTAAGTAATACCAGGACCAGCATAAATATTAGCATATTATATATATATATATATATATATATATATATATATATATATATATATATATATATATATATATATATATATATATATAAATATAAATATATATAAAACAGTTTTTGTGTTCATTACCTGGACAAATCGAGCACCACAGGTGTCACAGCGATACGGCTTCTCTCCTGAGTGAATGCGGGAGTGGGTCTTCAAATTAGCTGGACGATTAAACTGTGCCCCACAGACATTACAACGGTATGGCTTTTCTCCTATAGAAACAGGAAAGCTTAAATTAACTGAAATATTTGAGCGTCTATATGTGAAAATGTAACAATTAACTTCTTTAAGTAACTGTGGATAAGGGCATATGCTAAATGGCATAAATTAGAGCCAATGTCTTTTGTAAAAAGCGCTATACAAATAAAACTAAATTTAATTGAATGGAATAAATGTAATTAATAATACTGTATTTCACATTGAGCTTGTCTGAGAATTAACCACCATTAACTACCTGAGAAGGTAGGCTTAATGCTCCCTTGATTTCCTGAATAACAAATCACTGGGGAGTGATTTTCAATCTTGACTGGATGCTTTCCACAAGGATGGGCATTCTGTTTGGCACTATCTAACACAGGAGGACATGGGTGCTGATACAGAGAACAAAGGTCTAGGGACAAAGACACATCAAATACAATGTTATTTTAAAACATTTTACATGAACACAATGAACTGTACATAATCAATGCACCCATGACAAAATATTTTTTAGTTTTTAAGCTTTTTTTTTTTTTTTTTTTTTTTTACATTTAGAAATAAGAATTTTTCTGACCTCTAGTATCCAGGGTAACAGCTACTGGTGGTCCCTTGTAAGTGTCTGCTGTGTGTGGTGAAATTCCATGGTAAGCTGTGAAGGGCGTTTGTCTAAAAAAAAAAAAGGTTTGTCAAAATATTATTCTCATATATTATTCTCATATTCAATATATATCTTATTATTATCATATTATGAGCAACAACATAGAATATTATTGCATTTATTTTTCAATTATCAAATATTCCCATATGGGATTCTGACATTACATCTATTAAAGATGATCATAATATAAATATGAATAGATGTATTGTAAATTCCATCACTTAGTTGAACCTACATATCATTCAGTCCATGTCCAGCAGTTGACCATGCCTCATGGGACAGTTTGGGTGTTTTGTCTGCCCTATCACTAGAGGAGGAGTGGTCAAAAGTGTGTGGCTCCTCCCCTGGACCTTCCTCTTTAATGGGTGTAGCACAGAGAGGGTTCAGGACAATATATTTGTATTTCTTCCAGTTACAGGCCTTAGGGTCAGGAGTAGGTCTGGATTCAGAACGTGGCTGTAAAGAAACACACACAAACACACACACAAACACACACACACAGACATTAACATATGCCTTACCATAACTACCCATAGGAAATATTTGACTAAATACATGAGCTACTCACAGTGAATACATGGCTACATATAAACACTCACACACAACGTCAACATACCTTTAGTTTAGGGGAAAGACTACAACCGCTGGACTCTGCCGGTGAGTTAGGCTGACCTCTGGACTGACAGGGACTGCCCGGAGTGTTTGGAGATAGGGCTGATGATTCAGAGCTGGGAGCAGGACTTTGGCATGTCACTGGCTCTACTGAGGCTGAGCTCTCTCCAGGAACTCTACATAGGAGCCAACATTATGTGTTGATAAGTATAATCAGAGTTGGGTGTAATGTGTTACTAATGACTTTTTCTGCTAACACAGTAATGTAATGCATTACATTTTATATTTATGTAATTTGATTACAGTTATTGATGTCAATAAAATTACGTTACTTGCGTTACAAATTTATTGTTAACAAAACAATATTAAGTAAAATGTATTTTTACAATAAATCATGTTTTGCTCTGAAGATTTTTTTCTTCAGCCCCGATTAATTCTCCACTTGGAGTGGTTTGTCAAATACGTAACTGAACGTCAGTAAAAGAAGATCGCCTGTAATTTGATATCTTCAGTGAATGGAGGTGAGACCAATCAGACAGGGTTTATATGTGGAAACACTCGTGTCTTATTGGCTGACAGTCTCAGTTCTGCCAAACGCTAACTCACACAGTCCTGGGCATCCCCTTGGCTAGCGACACCAAACTAGCCTAGTTTTATATTTTATCGGTCTGTTAGTCCTACACACAGTGACAACACCTGAGGCAAGTTTTCTGAAAAATGAAACTTTTTCTGATCATGTCACACACGCTAAAATTACTGAAAGAACTATGAGTTTCACTTAGTTTTGTAGTTTTGATAGGGTTATAAAGTAACGTGAAAGTAAAGTAATTAATAATCTGATTAATTTTACATGCAGTAATCATTAATGTAATCAGATTGCAGTTTTAAAAGTAGTAATTAGTAATCTGTAGTGGATTACACTTTTTGAGTAACTTACCCAACACTGAGTACAATAAACCAAATGTGAACTACAGGATGTTATTATTGATTGTTCACATAATTCAACATTTTCACCTGCTATCTCACCCTTTCCCTCTTTCTCCCTTTCTCACCTGGCTCGGGCAGGGCGGGGCTCCTCCGTGTCCACTGCAGGTCTGGAAGGGGAGGAAGAGAAAAAAGGATGGGCTGGAGGTGATCTGCCACCAGGGCTCACTGCGAAACTCACATAGGTGTTTCTGGTTGCCAGGTCCACCAGAGAAGGGCTCACACAGACTTTTTCACTGCAAGGAACAGACTGATTCAGCTTTCCATGGTCTACAGCAAACACAGTGTAACTAAGACATGAGAATGCCACCATGTAATTTACATGTAGCAGTGATATGCACTTCAGTGCTTTATGGATCACTAAAAACATACATCTCTGCTGCAAGCTTCACCATTATTGAGTACAATGTACCAAAGTATTATTTTGGTATACTGTTCTGACCAACTGTAAGCTCTCTGCATCTATCTCCAAGTCTTACCTCTTCAGTAAAAATGCTCTGCAGGTGTCAGCAACATGCTCCATCTGCAGGTAGGTAGCAGCAGCGAGCACACCGGGCGCAGTGCCAGGGCTGAGAGGAAGGCGGGAGGTGTACATGAAGTCCAGCAGCAATGCCACACTGCCCACATCTAGGCCCTCCGGCAGAGACAGGGAAAGCCCTCGTTCTCCCACAGCACTGGTCTTGTGGCGGGAGAAGAAGGAATAGAAGAAGCCACTGAGAGGAAAGAGACACAAGGCAATAAGACACACACACACAAAATAAATCATATGATCATAGGTAAGAAAGACATTAAACGTACTTGATCACCTCAAAGATTGAAAAGAAGCATGGGGGAAAATCAGTATAGGTAAACAATGCTGGATTTCAGGATTTGAGATTCAAATATATCAAATATATATATTTCATTATATGAAATAAAGAAAAAAGTTAAAGACCTTTACAAGTGTTAGAAACACATTTATAAAGTAACCCACACAGATGTCCTTCAAAAAACATCATAAACCTGGGGTGAAATTGATTATGGAATCATGCCAGATATAAATGGCCTCAGGAGTGTAAAGAATGACATAACCATCTTCAAACAATAAGGTGTTTTGCTGAAAACAGGATCAGCAGAGGAAAGAGGATGGGAAAAGGAAAGAAGGATGGGAGGGAAGATGAGAGGAAGCAAATGGCCCATGTGTCCTGCAAACTGACCTGCATGCTATGAGCACTGCACAGTGGGCGTGCAGCCGGGCACTGCCCACCAGAAGTGTGGCATCAGTCAGGATGTTGCGATGCCGTAGTTCATTTAAATTGAGCAGAACATCATTGGAGTGGCGTGTGAATTCCTTTACATATCCCTGCACCTCCACCACCAAGTCACGTCTAGTGGAGCCCTGATAATCCTCCATAGCCAGCTGCAATTTGCTCATTGTCTAATAGAGGAAAACAAGTATATAATCTCAATTTATAACACATTGCTTATACAGTTTTGCACATTTCCAGAGAATAAAACAAACATATTCTTGACTTTCTTACCCTGTGAGAAGAGAAAAATCGAGATGGATCTGTTTGGGGAGACCAGCTCCCTACTCGTACCTACAAATAGAGACGATTCATTGAATCTCATATCAGTGCATTCCCTAATAAAGGAATCTCGAACAATTTAGATGGAACTCTTTAATACCACACATTTTTTTAAAAGTGCAATTGTACTCTGTTATATATAAATTGAATGTGAGATTGATGTGAAACTGGTGACAATTAAGTCAATCACTCATTAAAAGCTTAGAAAGCCCCATGGATTCCATAGGAAACACAAGCAAACTGCAAAGCATAGCATGAAATAAAACAATACTGAAGAATTATGCAGAATTCAGTACAGTCATGCATACATTCTGAAAGCAGCAAGCAATGTCTCTCCACACCTGAAGGGCCCTTAAAACATTTCACTGAAGCTTCATGTGCTGTAAAAGCACAAAATTACCCTTTAACCTTTCACTTCTTTTTACATTCTTTTGTAAAGAGTGTTCTGGATTCAAAAGGTACCCATGAAACTACACAAATAGAAAGTATTAAAATTTGTAACAAAAAAACAACAAAAAATAAATAAATAAAAAAAATACAAATAAATCAATCAATCAAAAATGTTTTAAAAATACATGAATCTTAAACTCACCCCGACCAGCAGGGACGAGAACGCAGCCCACCGTGTCTGTGTGACCCCTCTCTACCACTGTCAATCCAATCCACACACACAGACTTCTGTGCTCTCTTCTCAGATGTTTCTTACAACTGGCCAGGGCAACTGGAGGGAGGAGATCCTTTATAATGTAATGCAGGAAGTTCCATGCGGCTGGGCTGCTCATTTCCTGTGTTGGTAGAAGACATTCTATTTACACTGTCCTGGGAACAGCTTCCCAAACCTTACATATGATTTTAAACCATGACAATAGATTCAGTAAAACTGGCCTCATATCAGTTCAAAAACTTCATACATTTCTGGATCTTTGTTTCCTTTTCCCCAGGCAGCCCACGCATGCAGTGGAAGAGCCACAGGAAAAGAAACCAGACCCCAACATGTATCAGGTATTTATAGTTGTTTATCGGAACCTTTTCTGTTTTACCTGCCTCCAATGTAAAGTGATGGCAGGAAAAGAGGGTTGTCTGTTTTGGATCTGTAGCCTACCTGTTTATTTGTGTGGGTGGGTTTATGCAGAAATTGTGTTAGAGTGCGTGAGCGGCTGAACAGCAGGGTGTACGAGTGCGTGCCTGTGTGCTTGTGCGTGGGCACACATGCATTGTCAATGGGTCATAGGTCTAATAACACTGTCCAGGAGTTCACTTAATCAAAACAAACCTCCACAACCATGTTTGACTCCCTCCTGGACACAGGATCCGGAGCAAAAAGACCAAAAGATTTTTAAAATCCCCTCATTTCCTCAATCTGCCCTGCAATTCAGACATAGTGTTATGGCAGATATATGTTCCAATGAACCAACATTGTGTTGTTTGAACAGATATCAGTAACACATAACAGTTTACGTTAGGGTTCCCTTAACTAGTATTATTTAATGCATTAGTTAACCTGAACAATTGATGCACAACCCCAGCTCCGAAAATGACTCATTTCAAATCTGATGACTGCAACACACTCCAAAAAGTTGGGACAGTCGACTGTTTACTGCTGTGTAACATCACGTTTCTTTTAATAACACTTATTAAGCCTTTAGGAACTGAAGACACAAGTTGGTTAAGTTAAACATTAAGTCACCCATTATGCATTTCTACAACTGCATAATTGCACCGGGTCTTCATTGCATTATTTTGCGCCACACATTCTCAATGGGAGATAGATCAGGACTGCAGCAGGCCATGCTCGCACCCGCACTCTGTGCTTACACAACCATGCGCTTGTAATCCGGGTAGAATGTGGTCTGGCGTTGTCCTGCTCTGGATGGCAGCATGTGTTACTCCAAAATGTGTACATATCTTTCTGCATTAATGATGTCTTCACAGATGTGCAAGTTACCCATGCCATGGGCACTGACACACCCCCATACCATAATAGACGCTGGCTTTTGGACCTAACGCTGATAACAGCTTGGGTGGTCCTTTTCCTCTTTGGTCCGTATAGCATGACGGCTGTTTTGTCAAAAAACTATATGAAATGTTGACTAGGTGGACCACAAAACAGGATTCCACTGTGCTACTGTCCATCTCAGATGAGAACGAGCAGTGTTGATGTATGTTGCTGCTTTGCATAGTAAAGTCTTAACTTTGGTGTTGGCAAATGGTGTTGACTGAAAGGTTTACCAAAGTATTCCCGAGCCCATGTCAGGATCTCCATTACAGACTCATGACGGTTTTTAAGACAGTGACATCTGAGGGATCGGAGATCACGAGTATTCAGAAGTGATTTTTGGCCTTGTCCTTTACACAACAAGATTTTGACCGGATTCCTTGAATATTTAAATTATATTGTGTACTGTAGAAAGTGAAATGCACAAAATCCTACTGATTTCTCTGTGGGGAATGTTGTTTTCAGTGTTGGATTATTCTCTGATGCATCTGTTGGCAGACTGGCGAGCCTCGAACCATCCATGCTCTTGAAGGACTAGTCCTTTTTTGGAGGCTCCTTATATACTATGATTAGACGATTGTCTCACCTGTTTCACATCACCTTCTTATTTCAGCTTGTCACATCACTATTAGTCCTAAATTGCCCCAGTCCCAACTTTTTTGGAATTTTGTATGCATCAATTTCAAAATAAATGTTTACCTTTTAAAAAAAACTACTTTGTTTGCATCAGAAGTAATTTTTTTTAACAATAGATTAAAGGCAGATTTATTTCAGCTTTTTTATATTAGAATTCCAGTGGGTCAGGTATTTACATACACCAAGTTGACTGTTTCTTTAAAATGTTTACACAATTCCTGAAATTGACATAATGACATTTAGAAGCTTCTGACTGGCCAATTGCCATAATCAAGAGTTAATTGAGCGTTCACCTGGGGGTGTTTTTAAGTGGTGTACTTTTTGCCCCTGATACCATGGGAAAATCCAAGCAACTCAGCCAAGACCTCCTATGGAAATAAAGTAGATACAATAATTGATTAAAACAGGAAATATACTGTATGGTAACTTGAAATGTGTAGAGAGCTTGAATATCTTAACCTAAGTGTATGTAATCTTTGCTGATGTTAATTAATGCAGCACATATTGTTAGTCAAGGGAAGCTTAATGTAATGTATTCTGGTAAGAAATATTAGTGAGATACTGTATATTAGTGTGCTTACTGTAATATCATACAAAACTTCATAGACATAGATTACTATGAGTAATGTAAAACAAAAATATGTAAAGAAACAAACAAATAAATAATTAGTAAGCCAAATTTACCAAACCTAAAATAACCTTAAAAAAAAGGTTTTATGTTTTACCTTAATCCAGTGCATTTCACTGTTATTGTGTCATTCAGTTAGGGTGGTTAAATATGGAACACGCATTCTCTGTTGTACATTAAGCCTGTAAGCACGTCTTTCTCCGCGTTGTTAAACATGGACTAATACCGGAAACAACGAATAACAATATTGCTTCATATGCTACATAGTGACATCTAGATCCTGTGAATTTAACCAATAATGTGATTTTAGGACATCTCACATTATTGCAGAGTGCATGACTGCTACACCATACATGTCTTTTCAGTCATCTTATGAGGAAAAACATCTTTCTTTACTTAAAAAAATATTTGCCTGCGCATTGATCCAGGACTAATGCTTGTCTAATACATCACCGATAATATTCTGAAAATCACACTGGCTGATAATATTTGATCCGGGTCCTGCCCTCAGTCTAGAAAACCCTGTACAGAATTGCTGCCAGGTCAGTGGGTGAAACAAGATTGCACACCGTGCTCAGACTGCTGACACGAGCTGTCAGCCGTTTCAGTCAGGTTTCCTTTAACTTTGTGAATTTGTGAGTGTATGTGTGCTTCATGGCCCTTGTTATGTGCATAGTGAGGAAGGAAATAGGAGAGTGAAAAAAAATGATACGGGGTAATACCCTTCTCTCACAACTCGAAAACAACACCCAGAGAAATGCAGCACACAGATGTACAGGAACCATGGAACACCCTCTCCGCCCCCCTACAACCTCCACATCTCCTCGATGCTTCCTGTGAGCAACACACACACACACACACACTCACACTGAGCCAGCCATGAAACGCCTGCACAGGACATCCGTCAATAAGGTTCAGCGGAGAATGAGAATGGGGATATGGGGCCCACTTAGGTCTCCAATAGATTGAAAACAAATGGGAAGTTACCTCATCTTGGACATACTACATAGTTCATGGAGAGGTTCTGGCACACAGACACTGCTGGCACATTTTCAGTTACAAATAACATTATAACATGTAATGGGATTACATGTTTTATTCACGAATTTTCCATGGTCAGCAGCCAGCACAGCCTGTGACTTTACAGACCATTCTTGCTTTGTGAGATGGTGCATTATCATGCTTCAAGTAGCTATTAGAAGATGGGTAAATTGTGGCCATGAAGGGATGCACATGGTCAGCAACAATTGATTGGTATTTGATTGATTGGTGAATGATTGGTATTATGGGCCCAAAGTGTGCCAAGAAAACATTCCCCACACCATTACACCACATCCACTAGCCTGGACTGTTGATATAATTCATGTTGGGTCCATGGATTCCTGCTGCTGGTGCCAAATTCTGACCCTACCATCTGTGTGCCTCAGCAGAAATCAAGATTCATCAGACCAAGCTATGTTTTTCCAGTCTTCCAGTGAGCCTGTGCCCACTGCAGCCTCAGATTTCTGTTCTTGGCTGCCAGATGTGAAATCTGATTTGATCTTCTGCTATTGCAGCACATCTGCCTCAAGGTTTGACATGTCACAAATGATAAATGGTCTGCACTTATATAGCGCTTTTTTAACCTTAGCAGTTATATATTGTTCTAAAACAATGCTTTACACTGTTTCTCATTCACCCATTCACAGAGACACACACTCACTCACTCACACACACCAATGGCTGCAGAGCTGCTATGCTCTCCATTGGGAGCAACTTGGGTTTCTTGCCCAAGGACACTTTGGCATGTGAAATCCTGTGGGCCAAGAATCAAACTGCCAACCCTACGATTAGTGGGCAACCCGCTCTACCACCTGAGCCACAACCTCCCCATTATGCAGTCTGAGATGCTTTTTTGCTCTCCACTTGTACAGTGTGGTTATCTGAGTTACTGTAGCCTTTCTGCCAGTCTGGCCATTTCCCTTCGACCTCTCTCACCAACAAGGTGTTTTTTCTTTCACCATATCATGGAAATACTCAAACCACCCCACTTGGAACCAACAGTCATGCAGAGGACAAAATCACTGAGATCACACTTTTTCCCTATTAAGATGGTTGATGTGAACATTAACTGAAGAATTTGGTCTGAATCGGCATGAGGAATTGTGTTTAGGAAATACAATTGGCTGATTACATACTTGCATGAATAAGTAGGTGTTCAAATATTCATAATAAAGTGTTCAGTGGGCGCACTACTGTGGACAGATTAATCGCACATTGTTGCTGCTGATGCACAATATTGGCAAAATCCTAGAGATGAAACTACTAATTTCTCTGACCTCTAGTTTGTGACCTCTTTCTTATGCTTCCCACAAGAAAGCAACTGTGTGATTTTGAAACTTGTGATTTGACTAAACATACAGCCAATACACTAACATGATTCGGAAGTATCTTTTGGATTGAGGTGTAAAGTACATGTGTGTCTTTGTGTTCATATTTGTTTTGATGGAGCTCAGAATCAATTGTGTATTTTGTGTGAGAGGGAGACTGAAAAAAAAGAGAGAAAGAAAACAACAGAAGAAGAAAAATATAAGGAGATGTGGGTCTAGGCGACTTCCAGGCATTGTGCGAATAACGGAAGAGAGGGGGTGGCCGAGGAAAAGTGAGAACATTACTGAAGGAGGTTCACCAATTAGCGGAAACCGCACAGTCTGTCTGACTGGCAGCAGCACCACTTTTATCCAGAGCTCTGTGTCTCACAGTACTCTCTTACTCTCTATGAGAGTAATTAGGGGTTCATCTAATGTCTGAAATTCTGCTGCAGGTCGAGAACTGTTTATTAACTTTATGCACTATGAGGGGCTAAATTATTACTAAACTAAACATTACTCAATGTTTTACATATGAAGAATAAACCTAGACTTAGATTTAAAACCTATATCACTCTTTTGTGACTCTTATACAGTGTAAGTCTGGATGTAGTCAACATTTTGGTTGATTGACTGATCACTACAAAGCCTTGATCATTATATATATATATATATATATATATATATATATATATATATATATATATATATATATATATATATAATTATGCATGCATGCACACATAATGATTTTTAATCATTTATGTTGCTTGCCTAGAGCACCAAAACATATACCAATAAATGCAAGTAACAGTCATAAAAAACACAAATTTATAGGAAATACATTTTACACATTATTTTATGTCATGGCAAAATCTACTATTGCAGCTGTTAAAACAATAACTGCAGCCATGATAAACTGCTCCTTCCTGTTGAAGCTGTTGTGGACATATAAGGACATATACAACGGCTATCCGGTTGGGCTGAAGTGGAGAGGGGGTTTGTTTGTCCTCTTTAGGAAGGCAGAAACATGGGGGAAAAACTCGATAAGAAAAACAATAAAGAGAAACACTGAAAATGAGCTTCCTTTGAAGTGGAATGTAGGAGCATTATGTAGAAGAGTGTGTGTGTGTGTGTGTACATTTTGTTTTTATATTAGGGTAGGGACCACATATCCAAAGAAAACAGCTTTTTAACAACTGCAGCTTTTATTTAGATAAAAGCCGTATCACTCTGTTGGGTTGAGCGTGGCCAGTACCTGGATGGGAGACTTCCTGGGGAAAACTAAAGTTGCTGCTGGAAGTGGTTTTATTGAGGCCAGCAGGTGGTGCTCACCCTGTGGTCTGGTAGGGGCCTAATACCCAAGTATAGTAACAGGGACATTATACGGTATAAATAGCACCATCTTTCAGATGAGACGTTAAAACCAAGGTCCTGACTCTCTGTGATCATAAAAAATCCCATTCCCCCATTGACTCTTATCTATCATCCCTCTTAATAATCTCCATCCCTGAATTGACTACATCACAATCTCCTCTCCACTAATAGCTGGTGAGTGGTGGGCGTTCTGGTGCAATATAGCTGCCGTCGCATCATCCAGGTGGCTGCTACACACTGGTGGTAGTTGAGGAGATTTCCTCCACACAATGCAAAAGTGCTTTGAGTGTCTAGAAAAGCGCTATATAACTGTAACTGTAACAAACTAACTAAAAAATAATAATAAAAAGCCAAAATGTATCCTTTTAGTTACTGAGGTAAATTTTATGGTTAGATTGAGTGTAAGCATACTATTTATTAGCTACATTATTCATTATGTCACAAGGAAAGTAAGAGGTATGTGTGTGTGTGTGTGTGTGTGTGTGTGTGTGTGTGTGTGTGTGTGTGTGTGTGTGTGTGTGTCATAAGTGTGAATAATACACTATTCATTTCCTCAGCAGTCTCCTCTCAAAATGGTGGTAAATTACTGGAAAGTGAAAAGGGCCATGTGGAATCCCATGATCAAGCAAGAGTGATAACTAACCCAAAGTCATGGGAAAACTAGAGAAAGGGGGGTTTATACAGTATCATACAAAAGTGAGTACACCCCTCACATTTTTGCAAATATTTGATTATATCTTTTCATGTTACAACACTGAAGAAATGACACTTTGCTACAATGTAAAGTAGTGAGTGTACAGCTTGTGTAACAGTGTAAATTTGCTGTCCCCCTCAAAATAACTCAACACACAGCCATTAATGTCTAAACCGCTGGCAACAAAAGTGAGTACACCCCTAAGTGAAAATGTCCAAATTGGGTCCAAAGTGTCAATATTTTGTGTGGCCACCATTATTTTCCAGCACTGCCTTAACCCTCTTGGGCATGGAGTCCACCAGAGCTTCACAGGTTGCCACTGGAGTCCTCTTCCACTCCTCCACGACGACATCACGGAGCTGGTGGATGTTAGAGACCTTGTGCTCCTCCAACTTCCATTTGAGGATGTCTCACAGATGCTCATTAGGGTTTAGGTCTGGAGACATGCTTGGTCAGTCCATCACCTACAACTTCAGCTTCCATAGCAAGGCAGTGGTCGTCTTGGAGGTGTGTTTGGGATTGTTATCATGCTGGAAAACTGCATACTGATCATGCTCTGCTTCAGTATGTCACAGTACCTGTTGGCATTCATGGTTCCCTCAATGAATAGACTTATTAGTGCTGCCAGCACTGCTGCAGAGGTTGAAGGGGTGGGTGGTCAGCCTGTCAGTGCTCAGACCATACGCCGCACACTGCATCAAATTGCTCTGCATGGCTGTCGTCCCAGAAGGAAGACTCTTCTAAAGATGATGCACAAGATTAACTTATTTGGTTCAGATGGTGTCACGCGTGATTGGCTGCAACCAGGTGAAGAGTACAAAGACAAGTGTGTCTTGCCTACAGTCAAGCATAGTGGTGGGAGTGTCATGGTCTGGGGATGCATGAGTGCTGCCAGCACTGGGGAGCTACAGTTCATTGAGGGAACCATGAATGCCAACATGTACTGTGACATACTGAAGCAGAGAATGATCCCCTCCCTTCAGCGACTGGGCCACAGGGCAGTATTCCACAAACACACCTCCAAGACGACCACTGCCTTGCTAAAGAAGCTGAGGGTGAAGGTGATGGACTAAACCGTATTGAGCATCTGTGGGGCATCCTCAAATGGAAGGTGGAGGTGCACAAGGTCTCTAACATCCACCAGCTCTGTAATTTTGTCATCGAGGAGTGGACGAGAACTACAGTGGCAACCTGTGAAGCTCTGGTGAACTCCATGCCCAAGAGGGTTAAGGCAGTGCTGGAAAATAATGGTGGCCACACAAAATATTGACACTTTGGGCCCAATTTGGACATTTTCACTTAGGGGTGTACTCACTTTTGTTGCCAGCGGTTTAGACATTAATGGCTGTGTGTTGAGTTATTTTGAGGGGGACAGCAAATTTACACTGTTACACAAGCTGTACACTCACTACTTTACATTGTAGCAAAGTGTCATTTCTTCAGTGTTGTAACATGAAAAGATATAATCAAATATTTACAAAAATGTGATGGGTGTACTCACTTTTGTAAGATACTGTATGTGGTTACCATTATAAGCTGCAAACTCCATAATTAACTCAGTAATCAATTTAAAAGCATTTTTCTTTTTTCTTGATAATAATAATATTTCATATCCAGTGCAGTGTATATTTGTAATCAACTTACTGTTGTTAATGGGACGTCATGTCACACGCCTTTTAATAATAAATACATCTGAAGAGAAATCAGTGCTAACAGCAGTACCCTATTCTCACTCAACAGCCGCACAAAATGAAGACAGTGTCCGATTGAGCCTGAGGCATTCCCTCAGGTTTACAGTATGTGAAGAACCAATGGTCCATGCTGGTTCACTTCTGACATTTAAACAAAAATAATAATAAACAAGAGTCTCTATCATATACAGAAATCTTTTGTATGTAAGGCTGTATTTATTGTGTCCCATTCTGCCCTTTGCCCAGTGTTAACAGAATTGGCTCTGAATCCACCACAACCTTGACCAGGATAAAACAGCTACTGAAGATGAATTCATTCATTGTCCACTCTCTGATTCTAACTTCACTCATTTTATTAAAAACATTTGCATTTGTTTGGTGAAGTAGTAGACTGTAAGTTACTGTAAGCTTAGATAAACCTGTGTTTTGTTGGCAATTGTTTGATATCCATGAGAGCAGAGTACTTCTGTGATTTTTTTTTTTAACAAAAGATCAACAGGTTGGGACAATTTTTCACAACCTTCTTTCCTCTTAATTACCAAGGGTGCAAATATATGTGGAGGGCACAGTATATACCTAACTTAATTTCTATTTTAGTCTTTTAAATACATTACCAGTTGCAATATATTGTATTAGCTAAATGCATTACTTTATGATCTGAGATTTATACTGTATGTGCATAAAATGTAGCCTATAGCTCTATGACTCCAGAATAGTCTAGGAATTATTCCAGGAATTATGGTATATCCCTGTCATTTCCTCTTGATGTCAACAGGTTATCTTTTCTTCCATGAATCCTTGGAAAGCCTATTCTAACTGCAATACAGTTGTTTGTTGGTGTGAAATGACACTCATCCATGTATCCAAGGGTTTTAATATACTTTGAGGAATCCTTGAACAAACCCTAGTCTAATGTGGAGCAAGTTTGACCTACACAAACCATTAGTGTCTGTAGCCCATCTGCTATGCAGAAATGGTCAGCACCATTTCCCTCTTAAAAATCATAAGACCACTGTTGACCAGAACATATTTGGGTGGTGGGCCATTCATAGCACTGCAGTGACTTCATATGTCCTCAGTTTCTGACCACAGGACTGCTGCTACTATTTTCAACCCATCAGAGACACTGAGTTGTTTGTTGAAAATGGGGTCCACTCAATAATTTTATAGGTACAAAATGCATGTCTGTAGTATGTTTACTTGAAAAAGTGCTGGTGCTGTATATACAGTGCCCTCCACTAATATTGGCACCCTTCGTAAACTCAGATGGCTGTGAAAAATTGTCTTCATTGTTTAACCTTTGGTTGATGGATATCAAATAATTGCAAACAAAACACTGGTTTATTTATTTATTTATTTTTAAACTTTGTTAAATATAGGTATGCAACAATAATTGGCAGCCCTATGAATTCGAGAATAATATATTTGAAGTATTTTCCCATTGATAATTTCCTTTTTTTAGTACACCTTTGTGACTAGGAATAGGAAATTGTTCAAGCATGACTTCCTGTTTCACAGGGGTATAAATATTAGGTGACACATAGGCCAAATTCCCTTAGTTATTCCCTTAGAGAGGTAATCTCTCACCATCTTCAAAAAAATAGCTAAAAACCCACCCCTTCTGTGAACAACTAACCAACCCATAAATTTTTTTTTTTTAATTACTCTGGCATTAACACCTCTACTCTGCGCACTTTGGTTCTTCTGGAACTCAATTAACGGATCGTGTATGGTAGCACTGTATTGTTCTCTGCTTGATATATCGCTTTTTTTTGTATTTTCTCATTTGTAAGTCACTTTGGATAAAAGCATCTGCTAAATGACTAAATGTAAATGTAAGTTATTCATAACAATGGGTTAGACCAAGGAATATAGCTGTGATTTGCAACAAAAGGTTGTTGAGCTTCACAAAATGGGAAGTGCCTATAAGAAAATAGCTCAAGCATTGAAAATGCCCATTTCCACCATCAGGGCAGTAATTAAGACGTTCCAGTCAACTGGAAATCTTATGAATCAATCTGGAATTCCAAGTGTGTCTATATTGTCTCAATGCACTGTGAAGAGGATGGGTCGAGTGGTCTCCTGACCTGAACCCATAGAAAACCTGTGGGGTGAACTGAAGACGAGCATCCACCAGCGTGGACCTTGAAATTTGAAGGATCTGGAGAGATTCCGTATGGAGGAATGGTCTCAGATCCCTTACCATGTACCCTCCAACCTCATCACTGTACACTCTTTGCTTCCTGGGATAGGCTCCAGGCTCCCCGCGACCCTGAAGCAGGAATAAGCGGTTGAAGATGGATGGATGGATAATAATAATAATAATAATAATAATAATAATAATAATAATAATAATAAGTGTTGTTATTATTATTGCAATTATTAGTATTATATTATATTATCCAACTACCTTTGTGCCAAGTAAGGATTTAGTTCGCCTTTGGTGGCTGGTTATTATTCCTGTGCAGGAGATTATGTGCCATCTGTCATTCCAATACGGGATACTGACTGCACGTTGCAGCACGCGCGCCCCTCACCGACCTGACGTCACAGGTTTAGAATGTCGCCACGGGCCCCGGATCCACGGGAAAGTCTCTCACTGGGATGAAGTCGACGCTGAAACAGAAAAACTCTTAAGCTTTACCCACGCAACACGTCGAATGCATGGCGAAGTAACGTAGGCCATTTTCCTGTTGTTTCTCTCTAAATCGTGATGTTTGCGGGGAGTGTTCGGTGTGTATCATGGTGTGTATCGGCTACAGTTAGCATGCTCATGCAAGCAGATAGACGTTGTATCTTTAATAGAGAACACAACCATTATCCGCGTCTCCTAGGCTATTAGTTGTTGTTCTATTGATTTCTATTGATCTAGGACTGAAGGCGGAAGCTTCGCGCGCGCTTGTCATTTATATGACACGAGCAAAACAAAAATAATGTGTAGTCGCTACAATGCATGGATTTGCATACACACTCGCCTTGCCTGTTCACCAGAGTTACAATAAAAAATAAAACCCCAAACAGAATCTAGCACAGACAGGAATAGATCCGTGTTCTCCCTTAAATAGACACGCTTCAACGGTTTCATTTCCCAGATGAGAGTCGAGTCAGTCCGGCTGTAGATAGAGCGGTGGGATAGAGCCAGTGTTTTTGAGCAGGAGGTAGGCTACGGATACACTTTTGCACTGATAACAACAGTAATGCTACATTGTGACGGGTTTCTACACAATAAATAACCTCGGTACTGATCGCATCCGCACTGCTGTGATGATTTAAATCGCTTTATGGCGATTAAAATCTGTATATCTAAGAGGTTAGATATACAGTGGTGGCGCCCCCTCCCTCTAATGACTCGGAAACACTACCGGGGAATGCAACATGTTGTTTCCGAGCGTGTTTACAGGTAATTCACGTCGTTTTTGGAAAGCATGATGCAGAAAGCTTGGTGTCGGTGTGTGATGTTGGCCAGCAGTCCTCGGAATCGAGTTTAGAGATTAAAACGGAGTCGGTGTGGTGTCGGTTCACAGGCTCGGTTACATCTCCTCCTTGGTCGTTTTGTTTGGATGCAGGCCTGGACAGTATAGTGAGAGAACAATAGTGTTGTTTAAACACTCTCAAAATAGTGTATAAACATGTTGTGACCACACAGACACATACACACACACACTGAATGTAGATATCACCTGTTGCGCGTAGTCAAATCAGAAGCTGAAATGTGAGACAGTTATGTGGCAAGTTCAGGCCATGTTCGCCCAGTGGCCCTCACCATCATCACTGCAGTCCGTTTTGTACTTGAGGAAGCTACCAGTATTCCAGGGGTTGCTCACCATTGTGAAGTGGACATTATTGTGCTAGTCCAGATGGATCGACAAAAAAAAAATAATAATAATCGCACAAGATTTCCGATCTTATTTTGATGTAGAGGTTTGTACACAAAGGGTCAGGTCTAAAAATCAGGACAATAGCTATTGTGCCAATGGGGGATCAAGAGGAACTTTGCACCTGTGGGAGTTTTGTGTGTAGTAGGCTGTTTGCTGGAGCACCCCTGGAATTCCCCTCTTGCTTGAGAATAGTTCCTTTTCCTGCTTTTTAACCAAAGGTTTGTTGTAGCAACTACGGTTTGCCAATGCAAAGCTGGAAATTGTTTACGTACATATTTACAAAGCAGAAAACCTGGCCAGGCTTCCATTTGTGATGATTTGCAGTGCCATAATTATGACTTTGTTGATGTTTGATTGGGGACAAAATCGGAGTGTTTGGACTGTAGTCATTTACGATGACGTTTGATTTGACTTGTACGCTGTACCGTTTATGCAACTCTTACACACTTCTTTAAACCAGCTATAATTATTTTTTATGTCGATGAGTTAGTTTATCTTAAATTTTTATTAATGTATACACACGGTTATTCTCATGCTTCCCACCAAAAAAAAACAAAAAAAAACTTTTGCTCTGCCAGTGGAAGCCTGTTGTGTCCAGTCCTACCTGGCAGCCTCCGAGAACTCTGAGTAGCCCTGAGAGACCCGCAGCACAGATGTCACACTCTGGACCTGCTTTCTACAGACCACCCAAAAAAGGTCCACCTGACCAGAGAGCCAAATATGGTGTGTATGACCAAAATGGAGCAGCAGGTGGAAATGGTGTACCATCAAGGTACATAGCCACTGGACAATCAGGTGAGAAAGTCTAATACTTTTTATAAGGTGTTTGCTGTATGTACACACTCAAGATTTGCATGCAGTTTAGCTATGCAAGATGGTCTGAAATGAAAATGTCTTGTGTTAAATGGAATAGATCTCAGTGTGGACATCATACATTACAAGGCCTTACCATTAAAATAAAAAGTCCTAATTATTATTTCTTTCTAAACATTTCAAAATCCATGATCGTACTCTGTAACCAAATCCAACTGTTATACCTCATAACACTTTGATTTAATTTGTTTCTGCTTTACTAGACCCACATCCAAGTGGCTATGTAAAGTTTGTTGATCACATAATGAATCTAAATCCCCATGCTCTTAACTTGGACATGTTGACTGGCTGCGCATGAAATGTTTGACTGTGTAAATCAAGGCCAGCTAAAATGCCTTTGGCAGTGATGCATCTAAACAATCTGACTGCCTGGTGAGGATTACACCATTGAACTGTTCTCTGAAATCTTTAAAGTACTGAAAGGCAAGTTCAGACTGACACTTCTTTTGGAAATGGTGGTGAATAAAACCTGTTTGGCTTAAAGGCTTTGTCCACACCTTTTAGTTTTCTCTGCCAAGAGCACAATAGGGAGTGGAAAACAATCAAGAGTATATGGACAAACTCAGTTCTGTATACAGATTGAAAATATATATTTATTCTTGTATTCTTTCATAGGCCAGCAGAGAAGGCTTTGGTTTTGATTGTGTTTCTTGACCTATTTGCGGATATGTACTGTCTTTTGTCTGTTCTTTTTGCAAGTAGCTTCGATTTTTGAGTGTCTCTGAGGGTGACAGGATTGTTTGTTAACTTGATTTTAATATTCTAGTAATAGATACTACAAAAGTTTTTTCTATCTGGAAAAAATTAATCTGATGATCGTTTAAACAAAGATTTGGATTGAGGGACATCTTAACATGTGGTCGGATGGCAAAATGAAAGACATTGCCCAGTCTGAAAGGATTGTTTGCTTTTATACCGTGCTCTGTGTATGTGTGGTTCTTTAGGTGGAAGCATGCATCACCAGCACCAAGATGGTTATTCAGGGCCCTCATCCTATCACCCCCTTTCTCCACAAGGAGAGCACTATTATCTCCCAGGGCACGGACCCAAAGACGATCATCTCTTCTGGAACACACACATGACTAGCTATGATCACCATGTGAGTCACAAACCAGAGTATGACAAACTATGATTTGCTGTATGTGAGAGTGTCTGGTTATGAAGAAAGACACCATTGTCATTATTTTCCTAATGCCAGTGGATCGCTTTTGCTGATTGCATAGTGGAATGTTGGCATAGTGAGTCACATTTTCTAGGCCTTGGAAATCACTTTGAAACTCAAATGATTATAAAGGGAATGGACATTTTCTCTCATTTACACATTACTGAAAGCTCTCTATTTTATTTGCTGCTGAAGTCAGGTTCTGAAAGCACATGCTGGAAACGCATTTGAAAATATACTTTGCTTGTTACATGATTTGTAGCAAATCAGTGGATTATGAATAAATATGTTGTTTTGTCACTTTCAGACACGAGGGTCTGATAAACACCTCTCTAGTATTGATGCAGAGATAGATTCTCTCACATGCATGCTGGCTGACATGGACAGCCATCATCAGAACACAAGCACACAGGTACGCTAGTTCCTCAGTCGTATCTTATCTTTGTTTTAGGAATTAAAACTTTGCATTAGACTTTTTTTTTAATAAGTAGAATTTCAAAAATAAGACTGTTCAGATTGATTCTAACAATATAAAGATTGAAATATTTCTTACTATGTAGGTATGATGCAACTGTGTGGTAAATCAGATTCCACAGTGGTGCTTTTGCGTTAGAGTGATGCGTGCATTATTAATTATTTACAGTATTGTGTTTGCAGTTGCATGCGTTTGTGAAAATGAATAAATGAAATGTATGAAATCATACTTAAAAATCTAGGTAGTCTATTTCATAGTAAGTGAAAAGTTTTCATTTTCAATCCACACAGCTGTACGACAATGTGCCTTACAACAAGCATCTTCACAGTGAGCGCTACAAACCGTCCAACCAGACAGGTGCTCCGTCCCAGACCAGACCCACCATGGGTTACCCTCCTCATCCTCAAAACCAGTATCATCCTTCTCCACCTTATCAGTCCACCCCAAAGCCTGAATATGCGTATCCGTCCCAATCATCCTCCGCACACAAACCTTACCCCCAACCAGTGCCAGCCTCCTACACCACTGCCTCCACCCCGAGTGGGCCACGCTTCACCGTGCAGGTCAAAACTGCTCAGCCTGTCACTTATTCTCAGACTGGGAGACAGGCAGAGCAGGCCTACACCCCGCCTCCTCCTCGCCAGCATGCTACTTGCCCTCCCCCACATTACTCAGAAGTCCCAGGGCAGGGACAGGGCTGGTACCCACCACCACCACCTCCAGCCCAGCAGGCCCATGGTGATCCAGCAGCATATAAGGCAGGCTCTGGTGGTGTTCAGGTGCCAACTAGGGTACAAGGTCAACCAGGAAAGAAAGGACAAGAGCAGAGCTACCAGACTAGTAAGGTAAGAATTTTTGTAGTGAAGCTGAAAGACTTCACGAGAGTTCTTAACTCTAATCTGTTTGTGGACATCTAATCTTAACACTCATGAGTGTTTGACCATCCCATTCTAGATTTAGTCCCCACTTTGCTTTTTATAATTACCTCCACTCTTCTGGGAAGGCTTTTTGATTTTGAGAGCATGGCTGTGGGGATTTGCTTGTTCACCCCAAGAGCATTAGTGAGATCAGGCACTGACGTTGGCCGAGGAGGCCTGGGGTCCAGTCGGCGTTCCAATTTATCCCCGAAGTTTTCAGTGGGGTTGAGGTCAGGGCTCTATGCAGGCCAATCAATTTTGGTAATCTATGTCTTCATAGAGCTCAGTGGGTACACAGGGGCATTGTCCTGCTGGAACAGGTTTGGTCCCCTTAGGTGCAGTGAGGGGGAAATTGTAATGTTACAGCAAACAAAGACATCTTGTACAATTGTGTGCTTTGTACAACTTTGTGGCAACAGTTTGGGGAAGAACCACATATGGGTGTGATGGTCAGGTGTCCAAAAACATTTGGCCATATAGAGTATATGCTGACATTTAGCCATAATTGCTTTACAAATAGTAAGCATTTAAGTTTTTGTTTTGACATAATATACTATGACATTTTCACTTTTTGTATATAAAAAAATATAAAATTTGGTTACATGTTGTTGGAAAATTATGCTAGATTAAACAATATAAATAGAGAGATTAAGAAAAAGGGATGGAAAAAACCTTCTGTACTTGGAGCTAGAAGACAAGGGGCTGCCGAAAGGTGAGCCTGCAGAAATAGATAAGAAGAGGTTTGCGTGTGTACAAAAGACACACCCACAGACACTCGCATGAACACCAAGATGAGTTCAAGAAATTTTATGCAGTTTAATTAAGTAAACACATATAAAGGAATTGTTTTCTAACAATCAGAGGTTTTACATGAGAAATCGGGGGATGAATGGTTTTCCTGTTTACGGCCCAAGGAAGTTCAGAAGCCTGAGTGCCTTAGACGCGGTAGAAATCTGGGGTGTTTGCATGCCATAAGACATCGTATAGCTCGTCTGGATAGCGGCATCCGAATATATTTTCTTCATGAGGGGTACTGAGATAGAAGTTTGAGTAGATGCTTCCGTTCTCTCTTTCCATAAAGGCAGTGCGGTTAAACGTGTCTGAGTGCCAGAATCCACTTTCTGCCGTTTGAGAAGGGGTCCGGTGAATTGGGTCTGTGTAGGAACTGTTGCCGTCTTCCTCTTAAAGGATGCTCCAGGGTTTTGTTTAGAAGGACCAGGGTTGATAGGATTAGATTGTAGGTCTAGAAATTACTGATATTAAAGAATACTTAAACATACATAAAACATACATGGGGCTGGGCAGGAAAAAACAACAAGCAGGATGGATAGAGAGCAGAACCCATGGTTCAGTGTAAACAAGAGATGCAGGGGGAGAAAAGGGGGTGGGGGGTCTTTAGGTTGAAGGAGATAAGGAAGAAGCCTCCCAAAAGTAATAAATAGTAAAGAAAACAGATGTTGGCTTATGACATACACAAACAGATGGAGGCAAAAGTTATACTAGAAAAACTTGAGGGTTGACGCAGGGAGAAAGGTGTAAGTTGAGATAAGGAGGCTCTCCCTAAAGGTACATGGATGCTTTAATTGTATATAAGACAACTGTAAAGGATTGTACTTTGATACTTGCCACCTACGGGTCAAGCGCGTATCCCTGGTCCAGCAATACTGGTTTGTTTGGTAACTTGCTGAATAAACCTGTCTTATCTGTGTCCAGTCTCCAAGAGTTTTGGTAAAGTTATTTCTTTAAAGTACAAGTCAGATTGGTTAATAAAGTATAGAAGTGTTAAAAGTTATTGAGCTAGCAGGGCCAGTGCAGGCCGAAGAAGACGAAATTTTCCTGCAATACGAGTCCATCGTACAGAGTTTTTCCACATAAGCCAATCACTGATTGGCTTATACTGTGGGATTGGAGGAGTTCTTTAGCAAAAGTTCCACTTAGCAATTCCATAAATAAGATTTCAAAGGATCTATTTAGCAAGGAAGTCAATTAGTGACACTTTGGGAAACTCTTAGTGATTGTTTTTTTGAATAGGAACCCAGATGAATATTTTGGGGTGTAAACCCAGTTGTCTATTTTGTACCACCAGGGGCCAGTGCCAAGACCAGAGGAGGAGTTGGATCGTCTCACTAAGAAGTTGGTGTATGACATGAATCATCCTCCCACAGAGGAATACTTCGGTATGATGGCTCATTCATGATTTCTGTGAAGTTGTTGAAATTAAACAATCACCAAAACTATGCGATTTGTTTGTGCTATGTTTATGGTGAACGTTTGTGCTGGTTTGGTGTTTGAGATATAAATTTTTCTGAGAGAGAGTCCGTGCCCTCTTAGCTAAGTGACTTGAGAAAATGGCACTTTTTAATGCATAGGTAATTGATGTGCTGCTTTAGATACAAATGTAGTGTTAGTTACTTTAGTTATCAGTCATGCACTAATGTAACATATGCTGTGTGTGTGTGTGTGAGGTACGGAAAGAAGGCAGGTGAGTGGTATGTCTGCTGGCGAAATTTATGAGCGGCCCACCGGGAACTTTCCCTATGAACCACTCCAGCTATGGATCATTGTTACAGGGTTTCTTTTAATGGCACAAATTGAGCACAAACAAACGGCACTGGTTTGGAGCGATTTGGATGCCATAGGGTAAAGAGAGATGTCTCTGCCCCGGATTCTACTTATTTTTAATGAAGGGAAATGGATACAATGTTACTTTTAGTGGTATGAATCGAGCACAAACAAATGGCACAAGTTTTGTGCGATTTAGAAGAAATGGGGTGGAGAGTGACGTCGCCACTCCCGGAAACATTATTGTTATATCTAAGGAAGGGAAATAGTTACAGTAATTGTTTTAACAGCACAAATGAATGGCGGCGATTTGGAGTGATTTGAGCGACATGGGGTGGACAGTGATGTCACACAGCCAAAAAATATCATATATAATATAAACCTGCACAAACGTTCATTTTTACCACACAAACAAATGCCATGGTTTTGATTATTTCACTTCATGGGATGCCAACTTCACAGAGATTCATTCGTGCTTTTAAAAACAAGGAGTCAGTTGTTAATTTTATAAACGTTAAAGAGTAATATTGACATTCTCTCAGGCCGGTGTGCCAGGTGTGGAGACAACGTGCTCGGTGATGGGAGCGGCTGTATCGCTATGGAGCAGGTGTTCCATGTGGAGTGTTTCACGTATTCACCTGCCATGCCCAACTCAGAGGCAAGCCTTTCTATGCACTGGACAAAAAGAGTTACTGTGAGAGCTGTTACATTGTGAGTCTTTTTTTTTTAACTCTATAATAAGCACTATATATTACTCTTTAGCACTATTTGCTTTTTTCCCCCACATTATACCCTCTAAATTCTTGTTCATTTTTGTCTTTGCATTTTATTTCCTTTCTCGTTTGTGTTTTTGTGAATGGCCCTTCCACCGCTTTTCCCCTCTATTATTCTCCTAGACATCTCAATGCATCATTTGTAATGGAACTGGTGTTGTTATACACGCATCCCTTTGCTATAGTGTTTCATCCTTCTTCACTGTTCTTTCTTTTAATCTCACTTTCTCATTTTCTCTTCTCAAGATGTTATTCCCTGTCTTGTGATTACTTTCGATTGATTAACTGGAATGGAATTTCTCCATTGCCTACCTTTTAATTGATAACTATTTCAGTTTGGCTCTTGTTTCTCAAATGTTTTTTGGTTTGCAGAGCACATTGGAGCGCTGCTCAAAGTGTTCGAAACCAATCCTGGACCGGATCCTGCGGGCAATGGGGAAGGCGTATCACCCACGCTGCTTCACCTGCGTAGTCTGTGGCTGCTGTCTCGATGGTGTTCCCTTCACCGTGGATGCCACTTCACAGATTCACTGCATTGAGGATTTCCACAGGTTACCACAAATGTGCTGATGTAGAGTTGAGGCGTTTTCAGACCTGTAGATCTGTGCTTTGTTCAAGAACAGGGATTTAAATTGTTGCATTTTCTCCTTGACTCGGTTCCCTTTCATAAGGCAACATTTCAAATCGTACCAGAATGTGTTTATACACGTCACGTGAATAAACTGTCCTCTCATTGGTCAGAATGTGCCTGTTTAGGTTCCGGCGTTCTGCATAGTGGTCTTCCATCAAGATGGTTGTACAGCAGTTCTGCTTGCTTATTGTGGCTTTCTTTTTTATATGTAGTTATTGTAATTTATCTAATTTATATGTTCACCAAACACCTTGTAAACCTCCTGTTTTTATGCGTTTTTGGAAGTTGTTCAGAAACCTGTTCCTCAGACCAAATTTCAATGAGGCATTTTACTTCATCATTTTACCTTTAACTTTGGTACAAGTTTAACCAGGATTAATGGCGTGAGCCATTAGCAAAACAAATGCATTTTTACGTAAAGCAGTTCCCATCATGCATAGCTATACATGCTGGTTTGTTGGTCCGTTGGGTCAGATTGCTTTCTCACCATAAGCGAATCGATTCAGAGCCCGCTTGTTTTGATCCGAGCGCGATTGCCGTGTTCATGTATGTATAAATAAACCGAACCAAGGGAATAAACAAACGCTTCAAATGTGCCAGGTGTGAAAATGCCCTTAGAATTTAGCGCCGTTCTATATATACTTGCTTCAGTCCAAAAAATGTGCTAGCCTTTCAGTCAAACCAAGTGTTTTCACATGTATTCAGCATGCTAGGCCAGTTGTGCTTCTATGGGATTATCTGTGTACATTTAACTTTTAATCAAATCAACTTGTGTAAGACACAAAGAGTCAACCATTATCTAGATATGGTTGAAAACCATGCTATTTCTAGTTCAATCTAAATTATAGTGGACATATTTTTAAACACCGTGTATATTCCTGTGTGAACAGGAAGTTTGCCCCAAGATGCTCTGTGTGTGGGGAGCCCATAATGCCTGAGCCTGGTCAGGAGGAGACAGTGAGAATTGTGGCTCTGGATCGCAGTTTCCATGTCAACTGCTACATTTGTGAGGTAAACACACTCTTGACGTTCAGTTGCTTTCTAAATTGAATGCAAATGAGTCTATTAAGGAATTATCAGCAAGTAGTCAGAGGTTGAGTGTTTGTGTTGCAGGAGTGTGGTTTGCTCCTCTCATCTGAAGGAGAGGGCAGAGGCTGCTACCCTCTGGACGGTCACATTTTGTGCAAGAGCTGCAGTGCCCGACGAATCCAGGATCTCTCTGCCAAAATCTCCACTGACTGCTAACAACAATCTTCTGTTCTCTTTGACTGCTTTTTGCTGTTTATTTTGTATCTTTTTTCGCGGGATTTTCAAAGAAGTGCTCACAGTAGGGCTTAACTCTCCTTTACCCCCCCCCCTTTATATATAGCAGAGAACTAGGCAATTAAATAATTTCCCATACATTATATCTGAATTCTACATACTCAGGGTTTATAGAGCCGTGAAATATGAATGAAGTGTTTTGCATTGGCCACTTTAAGAGGGCAAGTAATATTCTTAAAATTAACAAACAAGATGGTTACTTTACAGGGGTGATGATTATTCATTGTGAATAGCATGTTTGTGCATGCACACACGTGGTTGTTCATACAAATTGCTGATTTCTCTTAACAGTCAGCTGTTAAGGGCATGATCAGGGTTTTTTCTACTTGTAGCTAAGACTTACTGTCACTAAGAATCTGTACTGTCACCAACTGAGTTGTATTTGATTGCATTAAATAATCGAAATTTAAATAACAGAAATCTTGACAGTAGTTAATTGAATTTCACAAAAAATGGCTTTATTATTAACATGTACTCTAGTTCAGATCTGTATTTGTTGATCACCTATTCTACGGACAACAGGGGTCACATGATACTTAATATTATATGATACTTAGAATCATTATATGATACTTACCTATTTTTTGACTAATAGAAGGTGTCAAAAAAGCCATACATAGGGGAAATTAACACTTTTAACAAACTGTAACTTTATTTATAAAACATGATCTACATTCAATTTCTTTGTAAACACATGCAGAGTCAACTTTCCCACTCATGGTGAGCTTGTATTAACACATCTGGTGTTATGCATGTAATTGCATGCCCATCACAACCTTGTGACAACTTCCTGATCCAGAATTTCAAGTTTGATATTTTTATATATATATATATATATATATATATATATATATATATATATATATATATATATATATATATATATATATATATATATATATATATAAATAAATAAATAAATAATAAAAAAAATATGGGAGAGAGAGAAACAAGACATCTTGCTAAAAAGTGTTTATTTCCCCTATGTATGGAGAATTTGAGAGACCCTGAACTGTTATTGAAGGATATCACCATTCTGTTTAATACCCGAGACTAATTACCAGCTCTTTGTGTTCAATTTATGTCTATGCCACAATTGGCTCTTTGTCAGGACACATTTTGCTGATCTGGGACTAGTTTTTTTGGACCTAAAACCTTACATTAAACACCTCAGATTAACATGATGGCACAGTGTTTAAAACTGTTGAGTTTTTTGTAAGATATACATGTTGAGCTTTATGAGAGGCTGATCCTACTGTATTATGCATATTAATGTGAATATGAAATAGTACCTTAGTGGTAAAGTTGCTGCACAGAGATTTAGAGATGTAGTGAAAATGATTTGTAAGTGAAGTGTGTAGTGAGCTAAATGTAAAGATATAAAAAGAAACAAAAATGAGATTGGTGGTCTACAGTTCAGTGCTTCCTTAAAAAAAGGTTGCCACTTGCAGCCCTCAGGACAGACATGGTTTTAAATTGCATTCTGAAGAAAACTTAATCCTAATGGCAGTCTTTCTTAAATGGACCTAAAACAAAAAAAAGAGCACCTTGCTTATTGAATAGCTAATGTAGGAATAACTACATCCAGGTAAATGAGCTTTAGGCCTTTTGGTTTGTCCATCTTGGTTGCTGGGGCTATTTTATCAAACACATATATTTCAGGTTGTTGGAATGCCAGGCCCTTTTTTTCATTATTTTGAGCTTTTAGTTTTTGTGCTCTTTTTGCAAACAATTTTTAGTATAAAAATGCCCTCATTATTGGTTGAGCTTTTCATTTGGCCTTTCTGCTGGTTAAAATAAATGAATTGATTTTCATTGGATTGACTTGCATTTTCTGATAGTGAAACTTGTGTAATGGTTTGAATTTCGTTATTGCAGAATAATTAATGCTAAGACTAATGTCATTATTCACCCCCTAACAGAACTAAAAGCAAAAAACGTCACTTGATCTTTTCTTTATTTACTGAATTGCAAATTGAAAAGTGTTTGAAAGGTTGTGGCATCATTGACAGAATTAGATTTTTTTTTTAATCTGTTTTTAAGCAGTCAAAGATATTCAGTATTTGTAATGTTCCTTTTTATTTCTACTTTTACTTATTATTTGGCTTTACCTATAATTTACACAGTAACGTGCCCGTGTGATGTTTCTTACCACAAAGTACAATATCAGTCTAATACCATCTAAATGTTTAATCCTAAATATTTTATCAGTGCCCACTGATTCAAACGAGCAAGTGTCTTCATGCAGCAGAATTTCACCTTTTGTTTGTGCCTCATGAATTGTGAAACTGACACTATTAATAATTGATTAAGAAACTTCAATCCATAAACCAATCCATCAGTACAGCTGCAAATTTTTTGTTTATCGACCATGGGTCTAACCTATCACTTAGTTTTGTTAGTAAATTATTGAGTTATGATTATTGCAGATATATAAAACTATTTCATTCACTTGAGTTGAATAGAACAAATGTTTATTTATTTAAATAATTGGAACCCATATTTAGGACTGTACTGTTGTTCTACATCATATCCCAAGACAATCTTTTTACACAAGCACAAAATAAGTCTTATTAGTCAGATATAACCATAGCCACTATTTGTCTATTAATATGACTGGTTAAAACAACCAAACTTACAACTATACACATGTACACCTTTATAGCTGGCTACTCCAGATCCAGCTCTACAGAAATTGGATTCCACCAAGCATGAGGGCTGAATAGACAATATGAACTAAAGCATAAACATTTTTTTTATTTTTTAAATAAAATCACCATGCAACCATTGCAGCTATTTCATGCGATGGTGTGGCTAACAAGAGGTGAACGTCTTCCAGAAGAAGTTCCTGCAGCCAGCTTTCCGTTCACGTGTGGTTAAGGGAAGATGTCGTAGGATGCGGTTCAGCTCCATGTCATCGTCAGAAAGGGTGTCATTCTCATCTGGGATCTTCAGCTCAGAAATGAGCTTCAGCAGAAGAATGCGGGAAAGGTCCTGTGCACAGGTTAAGATAAATTATCCAGAAAAGTGTAAGGGAACAAATAGCAAGACCAGTAGAACAAAATCATATATGATCAAAAAGATTTCTTATAGTTTATTATATAATTTTGCCCTGCTATAATTTCTTAAACATAGTAGAGGTTGGGGGAAAATGTAAATTGTTTACTCATTAAAATTGCATAAGATAAAACAGAATGACACTTTATGTTGCATGACAAAATAAAAGTAATCTCAGCCATTACAAATAAAGATATTAAAATGCTGCACTATGAAATAAAAGCTAGTTAAATTCTATTTTTCAGGAAAATCACAAATTATATTTACCTCCTTCCCGTCTGCCTCGTTTTGGAGCAGATGAGCCAGTAAGTCGGTTCTGGGAGCTGTTCTGACCATACTCACTAACACAAGAAGGGACACAGCCAACACCACTATCTGCATTTGAGAACTCATCCTAGTGTTCTACCCAGTACCCACACCTATGACCTCACCTGGTCCACTAAGAGCTGATCACAGTGGTCCAACAGCAGAATGAAGTGGGTTTTATATACAAGTCAGAGAGAGGTGGGTGTCTGGAGACATATTATTGGTCTAGAAAGCGAAAGGCGTAAAAGGATTATTATGTTATGCAGATGTAGACATGAGTATATTATGGCTCTGTGTTTATTTGTGGGATGGGTAGGTGTAAGCGTGTGTGGTTGTGTGACAGGATGAAAGTCAGGGTGTGTGTGGGATATCTCAGTAGGGAAAAACTGATAAGGTCACAGGGAAGTGTTACCTTTTTGACATCTCATCATATAATCCAATAAACAGCTTTCAAAAACATCTACCTTAAGCCAGTTTCTCAAATGGCCCTACCATTTTATTGATGAAGACAAATATTCTGACACCCCACCTTAGGTACCCTGTGCCTGTGATACTGGCTGCAAAGTAAAGGAGTCCACTGACGTTAAACCCTGTTATGGCCAGAAGTGTGTCACTTGTGATTAAGTGCAAAGCATTCATGTGTCTTGGTCTCTGCATGAGGTCCTTTCTACAAAGGCTTGCTAATTACGAGAAGTGACTCAAATGTTAATTGGTCTGCATACCCCTTAAAAGTCATCCTGTGTCATAGCCTATACAAGACACACACATGCTGATACACACAGCCTATAATGACCTGGTATTTTAAACAGAAAGTCAAGTATGATCCAATACACTACTTGTTCACTGCAAAAAATGACAGCAAGTGAAATTTGGTACAAATATCTCGAATATTGTCAAATTTATCTAAGATTATCTAAGATTCAAATAAATATATGATTATTATACCTATTTCTGAACATTTTAGTAATCTCAAGCTTGAAATACAGGAGTTCGCTTTTACTGTGAACGAAAGCACACACTGAATAATATATTTTATTTATTATATATTTTTAATATATCATGTATGTAATAGGCATTTTGCAATTAGAAATTTTTAATACATGTTGTCCATATATAATATACTGCATATTTATATTTATATCTGTCTATTTATATAGGTGACATATACTAACCATAATAATTAAATAGGCTGTAGTACTGTTAATATCCTCAAGTGCTATCTATGAGATTCACCTATGGATATTCTAATAAATAGCAACAATACTGGTTTGTGCCAAGTTTGGCTATGGAAGGATACATTAAAAATAAAATACAATATAGTTATCAGTGCATCTTTCCAATCCTCAGGCTCTGGCTTCCCTGGCTAATCTGATAGCCTCTCTTGTGAGGACATCACCATTCACAAATACATCCCTGGCCCAGGTCAAACCCCTAGATAGCATACTGGGTTACCTTTATTGTTTGCTTCTAGAGGATTTGAACCAGTATGTAAAAATCCATTGGCAAGTGTGACCTCTGATCTATCTACAAATTAATATGGCCTCATTTGAATGAATGAATAAAAAAAGTAATTTGGCATAATATTTTTATCAGTATTTAACTATCACCATTATTAATGCCTATTCTATATGACTCAGTTCACCATTAATGTATACACACCATTCTTTATATATTTGTGGACCTCATAACAAAGTGTTACTACATACTAAATCCTACCCTTAACAGTTACTTAACTTTGATGCAGATATTTGAGACAACTGGTGACACCGAACTTTATAATGTTGGCCTAGAATCACAGGTGCATCTAAAAAGATTAGAATATGAAAGAAAAGTTTTTTTTCTCGTAATTTAATTCAAAAAGTGTAACTTTCATATATTCTAGATTCATTACACATAAAGTGAAATATTTCAAGCCTTTTTTTTTGTTTTTGTTTTAATGTTAATGATTTCATGGAAATCAAAAATCCAGTATCTCAAAATATTAGAAGGAAGAATTTATAATACAGAAATATCGACCTTCTGAAAAGTATGTTAAATTACTTGGTCAGGGCTCCTTTTGCACAAATTACTGCATCAATGAAGTAAATTGCATGGAGGCAATCAGCCTGTGGCACTGCTGAGTTGTTCTGGAAGACCAGATTGCTTTGATAGCGGCCTTCAGCTCGTCTGTATTGTCTGGTGTCTCTGGTAGATTCTCTATGGGGTTCAGGTCAGGCAAATCGGCTGACCAATCAAGTGCAGTAACGCCATGGTCAGCAAACCACTTACTGGTAGTTGTGGAATTGTGGGCAGGTGCCAAGTCCTGCTTGAAAAGGAAATCAGCATCTCCATAAAGCTTGTCAGCAGATGGAAGCGTGAAGTGCTTTAAAAGCTCCTGGTAGACGCTGCACTGACTCTTGACTTGAGAAAACTCAGTGGAACAACACCAGCAGATGACATGGCACCTCAAATCATCACCGACTGTGGTAACTTCACACTGTACTTGGATTCTGTGTCTCTCCACTCTTCCTCCATACTCTGGGACCTTGATTTGAAATGAAATGCAAAATTTACTCTCATCTTACCCATGATTGTGGTTTTTCACTGAACCAGACTGAGAGATTAAAGCCTCAGGAAACCTTTGCAGGTGTTTTGAGTTAATTAGCTGATTAGAGATCTACTCAGGTCAACATTTCTGTATTATAATTTTTTTTATTCTAATATTTTGAAATACCGGATTTTTGATTTCCATGAGCTGTAAACCGTAATCATCAAGATTGAAACAAAAAAGGGTTGAAATATTTCACTTTATTTGTAATTAATTTTTTTTAAATTTTTTTTTATTAAAGTACGGAAAAAATTATCTCATCCACAATGCTCTAATTGTTTTGAGATCAACCTGTATACTCTTAAAAAAGTATCAAATTTAGAAGAGTTCTCAGATTGTCCCTCTGGGGGACTCATCCTTGCTGAAAAAAACAACAGAAATCCTCATAGAATCTGTAATGGTTATAATGGGAATTGTGTTGGTTTTAATGGAAACTGTAATGTAACCTGTGGGTCTCTACTGGTAGCCTTCTATTGGTCGCATGTTATGTCTAGTGGATACTATTAAGGACCAATTATGGTAATAGTTTTAATGGTTAGCAGCTGATGGTTTGTAATGGTATTTGTAATGGAAAACATTCTATTGGTGTTGTTGTTGTTGTTTTCAGTAGGGGTATAACAAAATGTTTTACTATCACAAAGGTTTTCAAGTAGAACATTTAAAGAAGAAACCCGAATTACCCCATGAACTTTTGAACTCTTTTTTAGTAGACCTACTTGACGTGATTTGCATGGGGGAAAACTGGACTGTTTGTTATGCACTATGAGGAAAATTAATAGAAACTGCAGCGTGAACGGTGGAGGAACATTCTGTATTCTGCGCTGCGTATGTATGCTAGCTGTGGGTTAAACCAGGGGTTCCCAAACTTTTCCAGTTCAAGGCCCCCAGATGGCATTGACATTTGACCCTTTTGCAAGATGTCTTTAAAACACATTAAAAATACAGACTTCTGAATATATCCCCCTTTTTTACATTGATGTTTTGTCTGTTTAGCAATTAGAAAGTTGGGTATAGCAAATGTGATTTCAATATGTATTGTTACAAATAACATGTTATAGTAATGCATATATATATATATATATATATATATATATATATATATATATATATATATATATATATATATATATATATATATATATATATATGTATATATATATATATATATATATATATATATATATATATATATATATATATATATATATATATATATATATATATATATGCATTACTATAACATGTATTATATATATATATATATACATATATATATATTTATATATGTGCTTCATATATATATATATATATATATATATATATATATATATATATATATATATATATATATATATATATATATATATATATATATATATATATATATATTTTTTTTTTGTTCTCACACCAAATTGTTGAGGCCCCCGGGCGCCCACTTTGAAAGCTACTGGGTTAAACCAACCTAAGCAGTGCTCTGTCTTCCTTTTCCTCCACTGACGCAGTCAGCCACTAGGTGGTGACACCACTGACAGAAGAATATATACACTCACTGATCACCATGACAATCAGTTATAACCAGCCTGATCAACTAGTACAAATACATGCGGGGTGTCCCCCCTAAAGTGTCTGAAGATGATGCTTTGGTTTATTGTACTGATTATGCTATTGTTTCTTTTCTACACATGAACATGTTTAAGCATATAATGCATAGATATACGAATTGAGATTTATCACATGTTATTTGTGTATATTTCATGTGCATATTATTGTTCCCTAATTGAGTTTGTAAATTGAAATCTTTCAATTAAAATAAAAACATTCTGTTGGGTGTGCTTTTTTTCCCCCTTTGTGTATTGGGTTTTAGAACTCATACTTGCTTTGATCTATTTGCAGGAAAAAAAACCCAAACAAATAAATACAATAAAAATACATTTACAGCACTCAAACTACAGTTTTGTAATTTCCCCCTTTTTTTTGTTGTTATGCTAGCGGTGAAGACTTTTATGATAGCGACCGACGGGAATTTCAGTTTCCGGTACATGGCGGAAGTTGAGTTCCTATGTTTGAGGCAGGAGTGCGTTAACTGTTTGTTGGCGCCACTAAAGAGAGCATTTGAATCGTATCTTGAGGTTTGTGTTTAAGATGTCAGACACATGGAGCGACATCCAGGCACATAAAAAGAAGCTGGACTCTCTGAGAGAGAGGCTGCAGAGGAGGAGGAAAGATCCAACACAGCTGGCCATCGGTATGCTACTGTGTTAGCCAGCCGCTATCTTACCATGGACAGTAATGAATGAGATTATAAAGACGTGTCATGTTTAACCGCATTCGCAGCTCACACAGGGATAAACACGTGTTTGAATGGGATTACTAGCTGTACTTGTGTGATACACAACGCTAGCAGTTACAGCAGAGAATATCAGTGTCCTGTGCTCTAAGTGTCCTGTGCTCTAAGTGTCCTGTGCTCTAAGTGTCCTGTGCTCAAAGTGTCCTGTGCTCAAAGTGTCCTGTGCTCTAAGTGTCCTGTGCTCTTAAGTGTCCTGTGCTCTATTCCCTTCAAACTTCAGAGTGCATTATGGGTATTATGTGGACTTCAAGACAGGAGTATCCTAGCTCAGGTCCTGCTGGGTTAAAACTCTACCCAGATTTGCATTTACCGTCTTCAAACACAACGAATACACTCCATGAGGGCTTTGGGAATCAGTCATTGAGCTGAATCAGATGCGTTTAATGAGTCTAAACTCTGCAGTGCTGCACCTGTTGAAGACTGGTGTCTACAACACCTGGTGTAAGAAGATAACCCACAGGTTCCCAACCCTGGTCCTGGAGTAACCCCTGTCCTGCACATTTGAGTGTTGCTCTAGATTAGTTGGAGCAGAGGGAAATGGATTTAAAAACATACACAGGACAAGGAGTACTCCTGAACCACAGTTGTGAACCTGTGTAAGCACGTCATTATCACGAGTGCACTGGATTTCCACTGAATTAATACAATCTTTCAAACGGTGCGTTATATAATGAACATGGTGGATTCAACCATACCATTTTCCATTGAAGCTGAAAATGCTGAACTCCAACGATGATGGTCGCCTTGATGATCTTGATGATGAAGTCCATTCATAATTTCATTGGAAGTCATGGTTAAAAAGCCAATTGTTGAAATCAGACCTTTTATTTCATTATATTGGAATTAAAAATATTGTTGATTGTGTGTAAACATTGTCGAGACTGTCATTTTATTACCAAATCTGTTCCCTCCCTGTCAGAGGTTGGTGGTGGTGATGGGGCACCCACACGAAGTGACAGTCCAGGGCCAACCCTCCAAACCCCCACAGAGATGGAGGAGGAGCGTCCCCCTGACCCTGAATTAGAGAGAAGACTTCTGGAATACCTGTCCGAATTGAGCCTCACACTCCCCACTGACTCTCTGGCCATCACCAACCAGCTCAACTCTGTACGTATAAACATGTGTGAGAATTTAGTCACTAAGTGTTGTGTGGAGAATCTAATTGTTGATAAAATGCATTGAGTAACTCCTTCTCCCTCTTCCTCTCACTTTCTTAGTCGGAAACACCAGTATCGCATGTCTGTATCCAGAGTCTTCTTCTGAAATTTTCAGCTCAGGAATTGATCGAAGTCCGACAGCCAACCAACAACACCTCGTCTTTGTCCTCTTCTTTGTCCACCTTAGTTGTCTCTGTCGATCATACCAAACTGTGGGCAATGATTAGTAGTTCCACACCACAACCTCAGAAAGCTGGTGTGAAAAGAAAAGCAGATGATATTATTCACCAAAAGAGAGCTCCTGGCTCCTCCCCTTTGCTTCAGCCATCTTCTTCGCCGTCCAAAACGTCATCCATTTCTTCTGCTTCCAGTTCACAGCTGGCAGGGACTTCTGATTGGAAGTCGGGCTCTGGAGGAGTTGGGGCTGAGAAAAAGGGCCGAATCAATAAGGGAAAGACATCTCACTTGGATATGGAGATAGAGAGTTTATTGAATCAGCAGTCAACTAAGGAGCAACAAAGCAAAAAGGTATGAAGCACTCATCTGGCTGTTGAAGCATGGTTGAGCTGTATTATAAGACAAGTTTGTGATTTTGTGTGTGTGTGTAGGTGAGCAGGGAAATCCTTGAGTTGTTGAACACCAGCTCGGCCAGGGAGCAGTCCATTGTAGAAAAGTTTCGTTCACGCGGTCGAGCACAGGTACAGGAATTCTGCGATCACGGGACTAAGGAGGAGTGCATACGATATGGAGACGCACCACAACCTTGCAACAAGCTGCACTTTAGGTTGGTCCAATTTTTTACTATACTACATAATTTGTATTCTCAATTTGTCATTTTTTGTAAAGATATTATTTCTCCCAAATAATACTTATTACTTGAAATATAATCATGTAGGCGGCTGGCTTAGTTCGCCTCACACCTCCAGGGTCGGGGGTTCGATTCCCACCATGGCCCTGTGTGTGCGGAGTTTGCATGTTCTCCCCGTGCTGAAGGGGTTTCCTCCAGGTACTCCGGTTTACTCCCCCAGTCCAAAGACATGCATGGTAGGCTGATTGGCATGTCCAAAGTGTCCGTAGTGTATGGATGGGTTTGTAATTGTGCCCTGCGATGGATTGGCACACTGTCCAGGGTGTACCCCGCCTTGTGCCCGATGCTCCCTGGGATAGGCTCCAAGTTTCCCCGTGACCCTGAGAATGATAAAGCGGTATAGAAGATGGATGAATGGATGGATAAAATTGTGCGTTCCCTAGGCGGATCATCAACAAGCACACAGACGAGAGTCTTGGAGACTGCTCCTTCCTAAACACCTGCTTTCACATGGACACTTGCAAATATGTGCACTACGAGATTGACAGCCCACCTGAAGCTGAGAGCGGTTCCATGGGACCTCAGCTCGGCACCACTGAGCTCACTCTGCATGCTGGAGATGGAGACAGCAATGTGGGGACACTGTTTCCAGCTCAAGTAGGTGACCATCTGGTTATTGTAAAGAAGAAAACGGATAGCTGGTTTAAATAAACTGCTATATACACGGTTTATCTGTCGATGAATAGAGGCATTGGATTATCTGGCTTCAGTGTTTGCTGTATTTGGTAAATTTCTCAATTTAAACAACTGAAGTACTTGCTACTGTCTCTTTCTCAGTGGATTTGTTGTGATATCCGCTACCTGGATGTGTCCATTCTGGGGAAGTTTGCGGTGGTAATGGCTGACCCTCCGTGGGACATTCACATGGAGCTTCCATATGGAACTCTGACAGATGATGAGATGAGGAAACTTAACATACCTATTCTGCAGGATGATGGCTTCCTCTTCCTCTGGGTGACTGGAAGGTACAAATGATGATGGAGTATAGATTATTGAATACGATATGAGTGTTACTTGAATGTAGTAGTTTTCATTTATTTTGTCAGTTTAACATGTGAGGGATCCTTGCAATGTTGTGGAGCAACACATATAAGAGAAATCATTTAGAATAATTTTCTGTCATCGAAGTTGTGTAGAAAAGAGTACAGATTTGCCAAAATGAAACTGTATGGACGAATCTGATTCATAAGACTGTTGCATGACATTCAGAACGAGTGGTGACGAGCAGACTTGATGAATCTCACCTTCTAGTCATTTTTGTATTTCAGTAGGTCATAGTATGCTGAACTCGTATTTTATAAATGCTTTATTTGTACACATTGGTTGGCCAAGTTTCCAGACAGAGCAAATTAGTTAACTAATATCAAATAAACAAAATGGTGAAAGAAATTCACCATTGAACCAAAAAGAATAAAATCGCATCTCTTTATAAATTTCCTTATTAAAACCCACATCTGTGCATTTTGATTCACGTTTATAGATTAGCTTCAGCCCACATTACATGGGCTGTATATTTTTACTATTACTTCTACTATTTTACATACTATACTTGCTCTAATTATTGATGATATTGATATTTATTTGTATTATTTAACTGCTGGTCAAGCACTTATTTTGTTTGTTAAAATATTATGCCCCAGTTTACATGCACTTATGTTGACTTCCATATATACCAAAGCTGTAATATACAAACTGTCAGTGGAATTTCTGTAAGTTTGTTTTATGATCAAAGTTGACCATACACAACTTTGATAAATAAATCCTTGTCTAAACAGTTTATCTTGGTTTGTGGCCACAGTGAAAAATCTACAATCTAACAATAGCCCACTGTGTGTCTAATGGAAAATTAGAATACTATAACATACAGTTTTTCCTGATTCAAGTCAGTATCTCTACCACAAAATTTTCCATTAATGTTTTTGGAACAACTGCAAGATCAGTAAACCTTACGCCTGGTTGTTTCATGCATCTTCAATTGTAGCTTCATAATATTTTATTCATATGCATTTACATTTGTATCATAGGTCACTGGTTAGCTAGTTTAAAATCTGATGTATTTGTTCCGTTCAGTTTAGATCGGTTCAATGAACTTTATTGTCATGATTTTTACAGCGGTTACTGTAAAGCAGTGAAATGACAAAGAAAACTGTAGGGATGAAAGGATGAAAACTTTCATGAAATTTGCTTTTATGAAAAACAGTCAAATACATTCAGTGGAATGGTCAATCAGGTCTCTCTGTCTCTCTCTCTCTCTCTCTCCTTCTCTCATAAGTGTATATCTGCACCTGACCTTGCCCATGTACATATTGACTTCTCATTGAAATTCAGAGCTGCTGAATAAAACCAACTGTTTTTAATGTCCTATAAGGACCATGTGTACAGCATAGTGTGTGGATATAGTACTGATTCTCAATATACATTGAACAGCCAAGCATAAATTTGTTTGTAGGATTTTAAGAAAGCTAAGAGATTTATTTATTTATTTATTCATTTTACTGTCAATTACAGAGCAATGGAGCTTGGCAGAGAGTGTCTAAGCCTCTGGGGGTAAGTACACCTGTCTTTGAAATAAAACGCTATATTATCTGTTCAAATACCAGATAAGTTTTTGTTTTGTTTTTGAAAACAATATTTTTCTTTAATTCCCTCAGGTATGAGCGTGTTGATGAGATCATTTGGGTGAAGACCAATCAGCTCCAGCGTATTATTCGGACAGGACGGACTGGACACTGGCTGAACCACGGCAAAGAGCACTGCTTGGTGTGTTTCTGTTTGCTTATGCACTGGTTATTTCATTTTCCCTTCTTTTCATTTTTAAAACGCATTTCTCTCTGTCTCTTATTAGGTAGGAGTGAAGGGAAACCCTCAAGGATTCAACAGAGGCCTGGACTGCGATGTGATTGTTGCAGAGGTAATAACAGGAATTTTTTCATCAAATATTGTATCATGCTGTTTTTATACATTTTGCAGAAATATATTTGCTATTATATTCTACATATTTCGTGTTTTAGGTGCGCTCTACCAGTCACAAACCAGATGAGATCTATGGAATGATTGAGCGGTTGTCTCCTGGCACTAGGAAGATTGAACTGTTTGGGAGGCCCCATAATGTCCAACCAAACTGGTAAATAGTTTAAGTTTGAAGTTTATTTTCTTCTTGTCCTTTTTTTTCATACTTTACCTGTTGTTTTTCTGCCCTCTCTTTGATTATTATAATTTTTTTTTTCTTTAGGGTAACGTTGGGGAATCAGTTGGATGGAATTCATTTGTTGGACCCTGATGTAGTAGCTCGCTTTAAAAAGCGCTATCCAGATGGAGTCATTTCCAAACCCAAAAACATGTGAAGACATAACCAGCTCAAAGTGGCTGCTACATGTTCGGATTTCTCAGACACTTTCAGGGGTATAGGATCATTTAAAGGCGGGAAACCTTTTGTATTGTCATTTTTAATAAAAGAACAAGGTGAATTAATTACTTTATTTTATGTTTTTTGTAATTTCTTACAAAAAAAATTAACACCACAAATAGAACATTTTCTCATGGTCATTTAAAAGATGACCTATCACATTTGTCGAATATATCACACGACTTAAAGAGAAAACAAAGTTTACATTAGTGTCTTGTTCAATTTTATAAATGTGAAATTTATAAGTGGGTTTCTTTTTCATTTTAAAAATTACATGAAGAATTTTAATGGAATATTAAGTCACATATATTTTAAAAAAAAAACTACAAAAACTGTACAAACACTTTAATACAAAAGGCATAAAAAGTATTTATAGTGTTATAATGATAGACTACATGTCCTGGTAGGTGATCTAACAATGTCACTACTGTAAAACAAACTTTTATCTGTGCTCAGATATTGGTGTTTTAAAGCAAAGAAAGTTCTACTGAATGTTTAGTTTAAACTGTTAAATCAACTGTTCTATACCTGCTGTGTTAACTACTGCATATTAACTAGTCTGATCTTTGTCATTGGAAGAAACAGATGGAAAAGGACACTTTGCTGTCTGAAGTAGAAGTAAACATTAATATTAAAAAGAAAAGGTAAAAAAAAAACATTTGCAGGTACAAATTTCAGATTTTGTTCTGCAAGAAATAAGAACAGACTGTCTTAAGTAAGATGATCAATATGAGTGTTGCGTTATAAACAAATATCCATTTGCACAGAATTACCAGAAGCAAGCAGACATCTGTGGTCCTCGGAGGATCACAGTTTGAAAGGAGTCATACCAGAAAATTATGGGATGTAAACAGAACATAGAAAGCACTTTTTGTGATCTTGTAAATCTTTTTTTCCCTTAAATGCACTCTGTTTTCTCCACTTGCTTCTTCAGTGTAACCATTCCATTCATAAGAGCATAAGATGACTATATTGAACAGAATTCAGGACATCCTGAGTGGCATGAAGACAGCATCTTAACACCATAACCCAGTCCTTAACGGGTCAGAGTTCATTTTAAAAACCTTGACGACTGTTAATATGTGGCATCTATTGCATTGAAGTTGCTATCCATTTGGTGCCTAAAGGAGAGCCGAGCCTTCTGGGAAAAATATGCTTGAGGACTACCCAGGCTGCTCCCACTGTCGCACTCACTTACTGTTGATGTTGTTGAGCAGAGACGTGGCTTTGCTTCTCCTTTTGGTACCACAGGTTCTTTAAGAAAAAACATTGGATAGTTAAAACTAGAATAGGAAAAATGCAAAATTGGCATATACCTAATATCATCTGGAGGTTCACTGATGTTTCAAGAAGAAGGCAGATTAGTCTTAATATTGAATATATAACCAGTGAAGAAATTGATTATATATCATGTAGTATGGTGAAACATATCCAAAGTATTTCATTAATTAGAGTGTTTTTATATATATATATATATATTCATAATTATTCCAAAGACAATGCACTGATTAATTGTATAATATATTTAGTTGTTTTTTTAACAGGAATGTTGGAGGAGCTGAGCTTACTGGATGGGTTAAAGCTAGTTTTGTGTTAACCAAATTTACTGTTAAATCTAACCCTTACTGAAACTTAGGACTAACTCCGTTTGTTATTTTTTGAATCTTGCTTTACAGCAAACCCACCCTGGGTTAGTAATCCTTAGACAATAAGCATACAGCACTATAAGCATGATGCCAAAAAAATTACACTTCCACCATGCTCTAAACATGCCATAAAGCATTATATTTGAATTAAGGTGAGGCCAGAGGCTAAAATCTAATGCATTAGCTGTGATGCATTAGACTATAGTATATTACCCTAACAAAATTACTTAAATCATGACTTTTCTATCTACCTTATATTTACGGGGGGGTTCCCAGAATTCCAATGTGGTGTACACACTCGGCGGGCAAACCTAAACAATATTATATTCAATAAGTGCTTAGGTGTCTATGGGAAGGCATCAGGAAAAACTGTCCAGAGAAGTGGTGGATTAAGAACTGGATCTTGCACCTGCACACACTGCATTGTCAACCAAGGACTTTTTAGCTAGAAACAATCTGGTTATCACTTCACATCCACCGTATTTGCCAGATTGCAACTTCTCCTTGCAAGTTCTTTTTGTTCCTGAAATTAAAAATGAGACTAAAGGGGAAAAGATTCGCCACCATAGAAGAAATCCAGAAAAAAATGCAGGAGACTCTAGACATGATGACTACAGGAAATGTACACTGGGACAAAAGATAAATGTACTTTGAATGGATTAAAAGTGAAATGCTGAATGATTTATAACATTTAAAAATTTTAAACAATTCTGGGAATTGTTGGGTCACCCCTCCTGTTAGCTCTGCAATATTAACAGTTCTGTTACAAATAGTTTGAATAAATGGGCCGATACTAAGAGGCAAATCAAACGAAATCATAGTTATATTATGAATATGGCTCTCTTACCTGTTTCAGGAGGACACTCTCGGTCCTTGCATCGCTCTTTGCAGCGTCTGTAGAAGGGGAAGCACAGGAGTACCTTCACACCCATTCCTCCAGAGGACACTATGTGAAAAAAGGAACCGGGTAAGAACTTTCAGAGAGAAATGTGAAAGGAGACCTACTCTGTGTGTGCTTAATAGAATTCAGATAAAAGCAGTCACACATTATAAAGGTAATACATTTTTGGTGAATAAATAATGAGGCTCTACAAACTGCCATTCAGTCATGATCTTATTACAGTAATTGAAATGTTAAGGGCAGCAGCAGCTCGTAACCATAGGGGCAAACCAAAATGAATAATTATATGACCTCAAACAAAATTAAGGTGAGCAAATACTTTTTAAAAACTACATAAAACTGAAACTAGCACTAAGCCTTAATCACCCTTTCCCTCTCCCAGTCTTTGCAATATATCGTATAGAAACTGTTCAATACAAACTGTCTGCACTCATTTCCTTGTTTGCCGAAATGTATTAGTTTAATATTTTGATCATTTGCTATAAAAAAAATTATCTTGGTAGCAGAGTATTTTTAAACTAGCCCAGTTGGGCATAATGTATGTAAATGTGGCAACCCTGTCATTAACCACCCTGTCCACTGCTGTTCCTAAACTGAAAATGGCCATAGTGCTAGCATGGGGCAACGTGATTCCTGCACCAATGGGGCTCTAGTAGTGCTTGTTGTTGCAGATCCCATTTTTGACTTTTAGGTTCAATAATAACTCTTTGGAGCTAAATGAGTCAGTGCCACCTCACAACTGTGCAGCATCTAGAAAGGCAAGAAAAACCATTGGAAATTGTTTTTTAATCATTGGTCGCTTAAAACAAGAGATTAGTGTTTTGATTGAATTTAAAGTGTATGGAGTTGTGCCTAAGGACTTTATGAAGATTAACTTTTGTTGAATGTTTGATATATACAATGGGGGAAATATTTTTTTGTTCAATAAATATATTTCCAATGAGGTTATTCACATGAAATTTTCACCAGGAATCAGTATTAACTCAAGAAATGCGCAAATATAAAGAATTCACAACATATAAAGGTATCACAACCATAAAGTGGAATGACACAGGAAAAAAGTATTGGACATGCTAAGAAAAAGTGGTTCTCCAAGGCAAGAAACCAGCTGAAATCTGTAAGTGATTTAAAAATGTTGACATTTTCAATTATTTCTATTATCAACTTATTTCTTCCACTGTACGTATACTGTACATGGCGGGATTCTGCTCCACCTGCCCCTGTAGATGAGCTGCCACTGGTTAATTGTGACAATCAAATCTAATCTTATCTCCTTGACTACCAAGCTGCCTATTTTTTGCTATGTAAGCCTGTGAATCAACGTCAACATTCTGCTAAATCCTTGATTGGCATTAGTCTACAGAGCATATCTTGTTCCATTAGTGGGCCTGCTAATCTTAGTATGATAATCTTGCAGTGTTGGAAGCCATAATGTCAAATGCTTTGTGATATACAGTAATATAAAAATACAGAAGAATCTGTGATGTGTTTAAGCATGAACTGCAAACCAGTTATACTGGTTTACATTCAATACATGCTCTGTCTATCTCATTTCTGTGGTGTAAATACTCAAGATTCACACTTTTATATTTTAAATATGTTATTTAATTTCACGTCATATGTGTATACAGTTACAGCATCAGATAAGGGGCCTGAGAAAACTACTATCATAAAGCACTATGCCACTACAGAACTGCACTCATGACAGTACCTTCATGCTACATGAAAAGTCTCTTGTTTTCTCTAAAGCTGGGTAGAGTTTTCTTGGTTTATCTAAAAATATACTCTTTCTCTGTAGAGTCTTTCTTTCTCCTTCCCTCCCTCCCTCCCTCTATCCACCCAATAGCTATTTGGTAAACTCTCACATGCCTGGCAGCTTTCTCACAATACAGATAATCTGGCACATGATGAACACAATTCATTCTCAGCCCACAAAAATCCATCTGGCACAATGTCAGTTCTTCTTAACCCCAATTGCCCCAAGTGGCAATTGTGAATTTACATTTGACTGATGTTCTATGTAAAACCAAGACTAAAAATACAAAACTACCTTTGAAGCATGTAAGATTACTGTAAGGTGTAGAGGTGTATCTGAAGATTCAGTATTGTGTAAGGGACCAATATGCAAACAATAAAAGCAAATTCTTGAGATTTTACATGATTCCTGGAAACTACTGAACAATGATCAGAGTACACCCTTTCACATTTGCATGCATCATCTTCTGCCTTTGGTGTTTAAGTACATAAAGGATTGTAGAGTTGTGTTATGTGTAGCAATTAAACATAAAAGTACTCTCTCTCTCTCTCTCTCTCTCTCTCTCTCTCTCTCTCTCTCTCTCTATATATATATATATATATATATATAGTATTTAATATATAATATTCAACAAATAATTAAAAAAAAATGTATTTCATTTTAAATGAATATTTATTAGCTCTGTCACCCTTATTGTCAATGAAAATATTAAGCCCATCCTTAAGCCCTTACGCTTCAATTGAAAAGCAAATGTAGCAAAAGCATAAATACTAGTTGCAATTCTTCCTTTATGCATAAACCTTGCCAATGCTCACTCATCTCTCTCTTCTCTCTCTCTCTCTCTCTCTCTCTCTGTGTCATATCACACCCATTATTCAACACAGACATGTTGTGTACAGTGCCTGAAAGTTGTGTACCGTGCCTGAAAGTGTTAAGCTAATGTAAGACCTTGTTCATTCCCTGGCCATACACAAGAGGGATATAGTCCAGAACACATTGGAGAGGAATAAATCACAACTGAGGACATAAGGGCCAGAGTGAGCCAACTTTCAGTTACATTTCTGTAACTTGAGTCTGAGGATGACGTGGAAAAGCCACGGTCCCGCGTTAAGCTGTTTTTCTGCTCAAGTGGTAATTTATCTAAATCCAACTACATGTCCAAATCATTTACAAACAAAATGTCTACTTGTCTACACAACTTTTCCATGTTCTTGAACTAAATGGAGGATCAAGCTACATATCTCAGTCAATATTTGTTCTGTTTCTTTTACAGGATATCTTACCACAAAAGCAGGAATTCAACTTGACATTTTCCAAGCAGTTTTCGAAAGTTTTTACTTGCAACACATAACCACACCTACTCTGTAATTGTTTCTAAGAACACTACACAGGTTCCACTGGTTACATACAGTTCATACTATTGCAAGTTTCCTACTCACATTATGCTGTCTGTTTCTGTATAAATAGATATCAAAATAATCATAAGCTTAATCATACAATCAGAATTCCTAAAATGCTGTTTGGACCATAGGATGAAAATTAGACTTTTTAAGGCTTCTTTTAAATGTGAAATTGCATTTACTATATGCATATTGATGCCATGTAAGACGTTACACTGTATTACAGTAGGAGTTTCAGAGCTTTTTCATTGTGAGCATGTGGCTTTGTATCTATTTTGCCCATTTGGAGTCTGGAACTGAGCCCAGCACAACACTGGTGCTTCTGCCATTTAAGTTTTGTGTACTTGTTTGGATACTTGTATACTGAATTTGGTCTGTTGGAAGATAGATTTGGTGACACAGTGAGTAGTGCTGCTGCCTCAAATCTCCAGGATCCCCAGTTCAAACTTGAGCTGAGGTTGTTGTGTGTGTATAGTTTCACATGTTCTCCCTGGGTCCACATGGGTTTGCTCGGAGTTCACCAGTTTCCTACCACCTCCCAAAAACATGCTAGCTCTGTGTGTACGTGTGATGGCCTGCAATGGATTAGCATTCCATCCAGGGTGTATTATCACCTCTTGCCCAGTATTCCTGGGAAAGACTCTGGATCCACCACAACCCTGAACAGGGTAGTGTAGTTAGTGAAGATGATTATATGAAAGAAGATAGAAAACAAACCTTTGGCTATCTAGGACCTAAGTTTGAATCTCTTTATACACAGGGCTGTGAAAAAATATTTGTCCCATCCTGATTTTTTCTGTTTGTGTGTATATCTCATACTAAATCCTTTTAGATCTTCAAATGAAATACAGCATAAGGCAAAAGCAACCTGAGTAAACAAAAAAAAAATGCTTTAAGATGAATAACTGAATAATAGCTACTTCTTCAGTGGATTAACCCCAATAAAAGGTCTGCAGTATTTTTCTATAACAGAGCTGTTTGCAACTGTTCTGATATTAATATTCAATATTAATATTAATATTCAATAGGTTTTATATGAATCAAACAATCTAATAAAATACTAACTATACAAAGGACTGTGAAGAACCACCTGCTAAGTAGTTTTCACTAGGATGTGTAATGCCTCTCCAAAAACTGTGGAATGGACTGGCATGCATAACAAATCACAACATTTGTATTGGAACAAATGTCTGCACTTTCCTATTCATTACAGTTTGTACTTAGATAGCTATTTGAAAACTTAAGTGGCGCATTAAACTAATTATAAACAAGTGAGTTGAATCGTAAATTGGAGATTTACTCGAGGCACTTCAAGATGTGCACAAAGTGATTTACAGCATCTCTTGCTTACAGCATGCCGTGATGCTAAGTATTAAGCAAACATGTCACCTTAAGATTGGAATTTCATAGATTGCTACATTAGGGAACAACGCGTAGGCGGAAATGGGTTTGGCTTCAGACAGCAACGCGCAAACGTGTGCAACACGCTTCAAATATAGGATATGATAGTATGTAGGATAGGTATGCAAAGAGGCACTTGTGTAGAAAAAAGGAAGAACCCCCCCAAAAAAAAAACAAAACAAAACAGTAAGACGAAAATCTCATCAGCTTGTAGGGGTGAAAATGTGTGCGCGGTTACACATGCCACTCCATACACCAGCACGCGCCTCACTGCTTGCGTGCTGTACGTGACGCACAGCCAGTACTGAATGTTCACATGGTGTATTAACCGCGGTGAATTTGGTTTTGTAGGCTATTGGATATTCGATGCTCATTCGAGCTTCTCTCTTTTATTTCTCAAGAAATAAACACACAGAAAGGATTAAATGTGTATTGTCTTACTCTGGAGTAAGGGGAAGAAAAAAAAAAAAATATATATATATATATATATATATATATATATATATATATATATATATATATATATATATATATATATATATATATATATATATATATATATATTCAGTTGTACTTGGTTATATGTCCACTCCAGAATAAGACAATACACGTTGTCCTTTCTGTGTGTTTATTTCTTGAGAAATAGTAGAGAGAAGCTCGAATGTGCAGCGAATGTCCAATTTAAAACCAACTTCACCGCAGTGGTGTATTATACAATTAATGGTCAGGTGGTGCGTCTTGCAGTACGGACATAATAAACATCAGCAATTATAAACTTTGGAGAGGGGGTGCATTCAGGGAATTCACAGACACATTAATAGGCTTTTTTTTGTGCACAAAGTCTGTTACATAAACGGGTCGGAGACAAACAAAGCTGGAGTTCATGAGAAAGTGGGTCGGCGTCTTAGACGCAAAGAACATCAGTTTATCATATCTTATAATTTGCTATAACGCAACCAAAAAAGACATAACACTGTCACCTAATAGCAGGCTACTGAACCAACCGTAGCCCAACAAACCATCTTCATTTCATTTTGACTTTGATTTCTAAGCTGTAAGAGTGAGATTACCTGGTTTATTGTGGTGTTTAATATTTATGACCCTGCCCTAACCCAAATAAACATGCAGTATGATAAGGCTTCTTGGATGACAGACACTCCCACCATGACACACCTCCAACAACACTCAGGTAAACGAATGAACAAAAAGGCGTTTAATTCTCGGCACACTAGGCTTTTTATGGGCGATTTGAGCAGTTTTGGGTATGCAAATTGACAATTAAATATCCACTTACCAATATTAGAGAGCAGTCACCGGGGACAGGAATTTGAAGCTTAAAATGTGCGTCACACCAAAACTGGCTCCACGTCTTCGGGCTGTCAACGTCGCTCAGAGACTCAGCTGAGTGTTTCACCTCTCAGATTACTGCCGTGACACAGGACAACGACTGCTGGCGTTAGGAGAAGGTGTCGAGTGGTGTGTGTGTGTGTGTGTGTGTGTTTGTGTGTGTGTGTGTGTGTGTGTATGATCACAGCACGGAGAGCTCTGGCGCTTTTTAAACGGATTTAGAGCGACCTCAGGCTCCCAGCCTTACTCCTCCTACTCCTTCTCCTCCTTCTCTCAGTGGCGCTCAGAGACTCTGGCAAGCCTCCAAAGTTGAGTTATAAACATTCCCACTTCTAAGAATCTTCACCTATAATTATGCTGCTACTACTGACCCCCCCCTCCCATGTATCATTTCTTATTATATTGTTGCATGTTTTTTTCTAAGCAAAAACAAAGAAGCAAAGCCATTTAATGCCTGGATTACAGATGTATGAAGTAAACACTGGCTGCTGTGGGAGCTCTTAGTGGGTTGTTTTCCATTTTGAAACACCTTCCAAATTTGAAATCTATAGTACACACCTCTCTAGTACAAATTTGTAGAAACTTTCCACCCTACTGGCTTTACATTTCATATTGAATACCAGTCCATCGCATGGCACCATGTACACACACATTCTAGGGTCAATTTAGCATAGCTAAATATCTATGTTTTTAGACAGTGGGAGGAAACCAGAGAACCCTGATGTGAACACACGGAGGACATGCAAAACTTTGCACAGACAGTAACCCGAGTTTAGGATTGAACCGGGAACCCTGTACTGTGAAGTGGCTACACTACCCAGTGCACCAGCATGCTGCCTCCCTTAAGTCAGTTAACATCAATGTAGGAATTAATTTATTTGAGTTAATTTATTCAAAGGCAAGCTTTTGATACTGTACATTCAGCTCCTGTAAAGTGAGCTGCTAAAAACCTGCATTCCCTGACTGTTTTTGTGATTTGCACAGTTGAGCTACTGTTGAACAGCACCTCTTGCACCAAAGCCCCGGGGTATACTTAGAAGAAAGCATGTATATAAACTCCCCTTTTTTTCAGGAGACCGTATTTTAAAGATAATTTTGTAAAATCACAATAAGCTTTACATATCTTTATTGGAAAGGTTTTAAACTATGTTTTTTAGATTTCTTCAATGAATCATAAATAATTATTGAACGTGCACCTGTAGAACAGTTCTTAAGACACTAAAAGTTTACAGGCGGTAGGCAGTTAAGGTCACAGTTACAATAACGTCAGACACTAAAGAGACCTTTCTACTGACTCTAAAATACACCAGAAGAAAGATGCCTAGGGTTCCTGCTCACCTGCGTGAACATGCCATAGGCCTGCTGCAGGTAGGCATGCGGACTGCAGATGTGGTCAGAGCAATAAACTGCAATGTCTGTAATGTAAGACAACTGAGACAGTACTACAGGGACACAGGAAGGACAGCTGATCATCCTTACAGTGGAAAATTACATGTAACCATGTGTTCCCCCAGACGTGATCGAGAACTTGCAGATGCCTTGGTGGAAGAGTGTAGAAACATCTCACAGCAAGAACTGACAAATCTGGTGCAGTCCACGAGGATGAGATGCACTGTAGTACTTAAAGCAGCTGGTGAACACACCAAATACTGATGTTTCTTTTAATATTGATCCCCCTCCCCCCTTCATTCAGGAACTCATTATTCCATTTCTGTTCCTCAGATGTCTGTGAAACTTTTGATGTTAATACAAACATTTACACATGTTAAGAAATTTGCTGGAAATAAAAGCAGTTGAATGTGAGAGGACTTTTTTGTTGTTGTTGAGTTTGTATATGCAGTAAACTTACATGACCTGAACACCGGCTAAAGCGAATATTGTTAACCTGGAAGTGTCCACTTGAGTGTGAGGCATAAACAGAGACAGTGAATTTCATTGAGTTCCTGAGTGTATGAGTGCAGGAATTTATTTGCCAACTTTGCACATGCACAAAGTTTTTCACATTTACTGAGCATTCAATGGTTATTTTAGTAATCAAAAATTATTCTAATTTCACCATTAATTTGTAGAAAACCATAAATAGTGATAGTCTTGCATAAGCTTTGTGAAATTATGTAACACGTTTACAAACTGACTTTGTATTCTCATTGACATTGTTATCCTGGCCAGTCTGTCAGGAACATTGCCAATGGATTTAGTCCAGTGGAAATTTTGCGGAGTTGATTTCTAAAGGAGAAACAGATTAGAATGCAGACCAGCATGCCTGCTGCACAATCTGGGGCTCAGTCCAGTTTCCCTCGTGATGCCACCCATGATGAGGGTCTGGGTTCATTTTTAAATATTGTCTTCTTGGTATACTAGAACAATTTTGGATTTATTCTTGATCTTTAACCAGTTCTGAATAATGGCTTACAATGGGTCTGAGAACAGTGTAAAAGCAGCAAATTTACTGTATTAAAGTGTATGTGTGGAAATGTAAAATACAAGATTACATGTGTAGTATCAGAAGAACTGAACAAGCTATACATTTCATTGAGACTGTTCTGAGAAAAAAGTCATATTAATTCGCTCATGATATGCTTTCATGATACTCTCTTTTTTCCTTTTCCTCACTGGATTTCTCCCTGATCTTCCTCTTCTTCCACCAATCTCTCTTATATTGCTCTCTCCCATCTGTTTAATTTAAACCTCATGAACAATGATGTGGTTTAGACAGTTCTGGAGACATGAAGTGGGACACTATCAGTGATATGCAAGTGACTAGTCAATCATTAACAAAGAACTGTGGGCAGTTGATAAGGTGCAGGAAAGCACAGTAGCTTCCCTTTAGGGGTTCAGTCCTGAAAAATAACCGACCTCATATCAGTGTAAATATTAGCTTTCAGAAACATTTTGGGTTTGGTCTTGTTTGATCAGAGTTCAACACATGCCTGGTTGTTTGAATACTGAATATGGATTACGCAAAACTTATGCAAATCCATGTTTAACACTTTTAAGGCTGTGCTGTCTCAAGGCAATTCATTATCAGTGTGTCATGAAGAAATGTGCAATATGTGCAATATCATCCTCTCTTAGTAAAAAAAAAACCCAGCAAGTCCACAATACCAATCCTATTTATCACAGAGGGTGTTAATTACATATTAACACACAAACGTATATACATTACATACAAAGAAAGTTTAAGTTGTTCCAAATCTCTGTTTTAAAAAGCTGTCTCCATGCCTTTTAGGAGAAGGATTTTTAAACTACAGTATAGTACTACAGTATATGTCATCTGTGATAGCCACCTTCAGTGAGTGATACCAATGTCTGTATATGGAAAAACTTTCTTTGACTGTTCTCTGAAAGCTTATTGGTCAGATGTCATTGTAACATAATTCACAGTCCACCAAGGACCAATTAGTTTGTCCAGTATTTATTTTGGGGGAATCTTTGGCTCTCCAGTTATTCGGCAACTGGCAACCACTGGAGTCAGATAGCAACAGATAAGAATAGGAACTGCGTAAACAGGTAGTAGTGTTGGCAGTTAGAATGATAGTGTTGGCAGTGACAATTAAGAAATGTTACATAGTCATGCGGAAAATTACAATCTCCTGCATATGGTTAATTTTAGAATAAGACATCAGAACAGTAATATACTATATTTGTTTTTTAATCTTATTCATAGTTGTATTAATGAAATATATTTTCATATTATTATCAGTCTTATCTAGTTGCAGCATATGGAAACTGTATTTGTCTGAGATATATCAAGAAAGCAGAGAAACTACGTCAGTGGGAAAAATGAATTGACTGTCAACTGTATTTGACAGAAGAAAATGGCATATTTGTTCCTGCACTTATTAGTGTTGTAAGCAGATTTCATGCCACCATACATTCCTAAGCTGTAAGGCTGTATTCATAGTAAAACTCTACTGAGCTCAGAAACATACAGTTATTACTGGCACACTCCAGCTCAAGTCGCCTCAGACCAGTTTTTCATTAGCGTTACCCCATCCCCCCCTTCCCCCAATATCTTGCATTCCCACCCCACATCCTCCTCCTTTAACCCTATCCTTGTTTATTCTTATAACCATCTTTTACTCGTTATCACAGGCTCTTATTATATATCAGGTTAGACAAAACATGATATAGCTTTCTCATGATATAAAGTCTCAGTGATGTTGTTATAAGACCAGTCTTGGCTTGTCTTTCATTTCACTTCCTGCAAGTCTATGTTGAATTTTTAAGCTGTCAGAGCTTAGCTAACACCAATGATGTGATGTCTCTTCTGAGGTATTGAGTCACACCTCAAGAAGCTGTGGTTACTGTGTGGTAGGTTTACTTCTGCACTACCTGCCAAAAATAGACAGTATTTTTTAAGTGTGTATAAAAAGACACAAATATAAGTAGAGTTTGTATAAAAACAGAATTCTCTAAATAACAGTGTATTTGTTTTACAAATAAATTTTTGTACACACAGTACAAGTCAGATTCATTCGTGTGTGTTCATTCAACTGGTCTACTCCAGTTCTGTTCTTGGATTCAATGTGGAGGTTTGTGTATGTTTTGTGCCTGTGCTCTTCGTGGGTTGAAAGGGTGTGTGTGTGTTGTTTGTGTGTGTGTGTGTGTGTGTGTGTGTTGTGTGTGTGTGTGTGTGTGTGTTTTACTGGCAGAGTAATGAGTTTGCACTAGTTCCTTTGAGTGAACACGATTAGCGCTGTTGATCTCTTTTTTTTTTGTCAATATCTTTTTTTTTATTTATTTCAAAGCTCCCCCTTCCCTTTTGCCTGTCACCCTTTACTGTACATTCTCTGTGTGAATGTGTGTGATCTGCATGACAAAAGACAAAATGGTTTGATTCTTCCTGTTCGCTGTTTTTGCCTTTGTTTTCTATATAAGAAAAAGAAACCTTAGCTCATGGAAAAAAAATGTGTGAATTCAAACAATTCAGGCCAATGTGGTATGATTTTATATGAATGAAGTTATACAAAAATGTACATATGCAAACCCAGACTCTAGCCATAACCTTGATCATGGGGGAGGCTGTGGCTCAGGTGGTAGAGTGGGTTGACCACTAATTGTAGGGTTGGCGGTTCGATTCCCGGCCCACATACCGACTCCACATACCAAAGTGTCCTTGGGCAAGACACTGAACCCCGAAGTTGCTCTCAATGGCAAGCGAGTGCCTCTGCTACCGTGTGTGCGTGCGTGTGTGTGTGTGAGAATGAAACACAGTGTAAAGCGCTTTGGATAAAAGCGCTATATAAGTGCACCATTTATCATTACATTTTCAGACAAATTGATTTATGCAAGTTGTTACAATTTTGCTATCATGTGAGATGTGGCCATATAGTCCACAATTATCCTGGCTTCTGACTTTCCATAAGGCCATAAGATCCTTGAGTCTTAGCCTGATTTGAAGCCATAAGACAGAACAAGTGTACTCACAGGGCTCCTCACCAGATATGGCCAAAACATGCATGGTATGTTTATTTTTATCAGTTGATGGAGCTTACTCAGAGTAGAGCATACCTAGACAGTATGTCACCAGCGTTAAGTCACCATCAGGGTGTATAGCTTCCTCAAAGTATGAATCCTGATCCAGAATGTGTATTTTGTCCTGTCTGTATTGAAGTCTCAGAGTGCTGAAAAGCATTACTGACATAGTCTGTTATGACTCATTACAAGCCCAGTACTTGTTACTTATTACTTGTTACTTTAAGCTGACCTAATATAGCATTACTTACTTATCCATAGCAGTAATGAAGTGAACATGAATAACATCAAATGATTAAAACATCAATAAAAGATGATTGTACAAGATGATGCTTTCTACATACACTTTAACTTCATAGTCTCTTCTGAGCTGTTTGTACAGATGTAGATGTCGCTTCTGCCACAAGGGTGCACCTGATCACTCTTCCAAGCAGGATCTAGCTCAAACTGGTACGAAGTGAAAGCACTGCTAGTGTCCCAATATATACATTGCAAAATGTTAATGAATGAGCTTTTAGTTATAGTGTTCTGAATATTTTCAGTGATAAAATGTAAATGTTCTTGTTGTATCAAAATGGATTCATTTATAGAAGAACACCAACACATTACATGTGTATATTGAAGGGTCAAAGGTAAAACAAATTTTATTTTAAGATATTACTCAATTTTAGTCAATAATTAATATTTATTTATGGCACATCGCTTAATAATTGATGGTAATAGCAATATAAAGAGCACAGCGTACAAAGTTGACATTAACAGTAAATTCGTAAGCATTGTTCACATATGCAGTATTGCTTGCAGATGACAGATAGAAATGCACTATAAAAATAGATCCTGTTGTAAATTAAAAATGAAACAGTTGAAAATGTATTTTTATAGAGGTATAATTTAATAAGATCATGTTAATAGAAAATAGATATGTATGTGACTGCTATCTATCAGTGAACAAAATATGTGTAATGGTATTTGATCCCTTGAGTTTGTCTTGATAATATCTTCCATTCACAATCCTCCATCATCCTGCAAAAGAGGAATAAACGTGTTCCATTTAATGTTTAAAGCACGATTACTCAACTTGGGATCTTGTAATTTGGCTGCTTCCCCTGTGTCCGAAATAAAAACTACTAATTTAGGAAAATTTAAAAAGTTAAAAATGACTTATTTAAAATAAATGTAGTTGATTCTGAAATAAATGTAAACATTTATACTTCACTGTTTACATTTCTCTTGGAAAGAAGTTTCAACCTCAATCCAATGTCTTCAAATCTCATTAATTTCTGATATTCTCATAAAAATGGCATCCCACTCATGATTAATAAACATTGGTCATGTCCTAATGACAGCTTTCAATGTTTCATTCTTCTTTACTGAGAGTGCACCCATGCAACTAGCTTTTAGCCACTGACACAAAGTGCAAATAAAATGCTTGTATGCCCTGCCTGTCACTGAATGTGCAACCATGAACTAGCTTAGAGTTTAATGATCTACTTGTCTTCAACTCCCTGACAGACCACTACAGAACTTTCTTGAAGCACTGCTGTAACATTTACCTCTTTCCTTTCTCGACAGTCCCCACAGATACAACCCATGCAGCCATTAATGACCTGGATCCCAAGAAGCACGACCTGCAGGACCCCCAGACCTAGTACAATGGAGAACAGTACAATATGCCAGAGGACTGCATTTTCCGGGAATGCACAGACAGACCACTTAGATTTATCCACCAAGTAGCTGGTATTACTGCAGACATACAGAGAGAGAAAAGGGAGATAATATAAGCTGTGGCTTTTTTTTTTGCATTCAGAAAATTAAAATCTCAATCAAGATGATTCATGGATAAAGCATTCAATATACTCAATTTATACCCACCAATAAAATATGTCTGTGAAAAGTTTTAATTAGACATTAATAGCACATTCACACACATAAGTACTTAACCAAAAACATAATTAAACTTTGATTGATTTGACTTGAGTCTAGTGCTCAGTTACTCTTGGGGCAGGTTCTTAAACGGATAGTCCCAGGTCTCAGGCGACAAGTTCAGGCGACATTTTGGTCCAATAGCCAATGCTGCAGATGCCACACTGGTGCTGTATATTGCCCCAATTAGACCAAATGCAGAGGAAAACACAGAGTTCAGCATCTGCAGACAGACAGACAAGATAGACAGACAAACATTTGGCTTAATAATATTTTTAATAACAGGGTTGTTCTTAAATGGCCAATGTATTAATGTAGTTAAATAGTGCCATGCCTAAAACTAAACCCCTGTAACACTAATTAAGTATTTGGGCTGCATTAGTTCTCAAAATGACAGCTTGGCACAAGCATGCAAAAGTAAACAGTTCCACTGAGTTGATTACTGATTTACAAAGTTGATTGATTTGTGGAACGTTGCAGCCTACTTACCATTTAAATATCAATCCATTTTGTTTCTGCTGTCACAGTTTTTGAGAGCAGAAAATATGTACTAGAGTTGAATCCCCCCAATGGAGTAGTTTTACTCACACGGCAACGATTTCCACAGCAACCATTCCCACAGCAGCCCTTTCCACCAGCTCTGATAGCCGAACAGCTTGGACACAGCATCTGATAGACAATGAAATATCATGAAATAAAAATATAGAAGGGTTTATACAATGACAGTTATTATATCTGCTGTAAAATAACTGCTTACACTTTTGCTTCATGAATCAATTTAGCAAGGTTTATATTGAGTGTTACTGATCAAATGTATACCAGATGTTTACATGGGATGTTACAACTTCATGGTGTTGCCATGGTTAAAAACTAAAATTATAACCTTACATAATCCACAAATACTACAGTTTAAAAAGTTGTTACTCTTGCAAGAGAATAATCATCTAACACTACAAGTTAAATTTGTATTCTAAAAAAATTATTTATTTCTCCAAAACATGGAGACTGAGAAATATTTAAAGAGAGTTATTACACCACCCCCCACCCCCACTAAATGAGCAGTGGTTTATACGTCCACTTAAGTTTGGTTCATAGCTAAGCTAAAATAACCTTTTCTGATACAAGCATGGAACAGAAAAGGACTCTGCTCTTTACTTACAAACAAGCCTCCACCGAAGATTCCTCCCATCAGCCAGACCTGTAGGGAGATCTGATCATTTTCCAAAACATTGCCACTGGGGAAGAACAACAGCAGGTTGGCTATCATACACAGAAACGCGGAGGGCAAGAGTATCAAACCCACTAACCGTGCACACTTTCCTGTACACATCTTTTATAATATTTGAATTTTTTTATTTAACTTTGCCTGCTAATTCACTCAATTTAAGACTATAAAAAAAGAATCGAGACGGATAGCGTATAAACTCCAGATACCAGCCGTGCCTCTGTGCCCAAATGGTGAACAAAGTCAAACAAAGAGGATCTGTGTATTAAGAGCAAATGAAGTTTAGTGCCCCAGCTAATGAAGGACACCGGGTGGTGCATGACCTTTGATATCTGTTCATATTTACTGCTCTACTATCAGTGTCATTTATGGTTTGTTAACACAAATGTGTGTGTGTGTGTGTGTGTGTGTGTGTGTGTGTGTGTGTGTGTGTGTGTGTGTGTGTGATAAGTGATGCAGCTGCAGCTGTTTGTAAGTAATACAGTAGTCTATATTATTTATTATTCAGTCTAAGGTGGTGGGAACGTGGGTTTCCACACTGATTGCTTCTGATATTTTCCTTAAAAAAGCTGTACCAAGACCAAATCCAATTAAAGTATTAATCTACATCATCTACAAACGAATGAAAATAATAAACTATCTATGCGTATAAAGTTATATACTGTACATATATATATATATATATATATATATATATATATATATATATATATATATATATATATATATATATATATATATATATATATATATATATTGGTGTTAGTTATATAAATAGTAATAGAGTTGTGTAAATAATGCATAGATAAAGGCTTACATATTAGAAAACATTTCAAATAAATCCTTTGATAACACGCAAGATTCTCTGAGAACATTAAAGGGATGAATTATGTCTGTCGGCAATGCTTAATTATTTTATATAAAATAAATTTTATAACAAATATACGCTATAATAGTACAATAAATTTTACAACAAACACCTGTGGAAAATTACATCCTGTTGTCATTGCGTTATTTATTTTCAACTGGATACCGTAAAAATGTTACATAACCTTTGACCTTCCACGTGATGGAAACTTCCTATGATAAGCATGGTTTTAGGATTAGCATGATCCTTTATCACACTTCCGCGTTCGCAAAGTGGAAGCTGCAAATAATAACGAAAACAAACTTCCGTTCTAATCTGCATCAACGGCGACGAGCACAGTGAGGAATTTTTTGGTGCATCCGTAAATGCTCTAATAGTTAAAACCGACGAGAAAATCAATCAATCAATCAATCAAGCTGATGAAACCCCTCCTGTTGAAGAGTATTCAGACTCAGAAATGCTGGGTGCACATGTTACTCCCTTTTAAAACTGAAAACCTTTCTCTTCATCTCGCTGAATATCATGAATCCACTTTTTCTTCGTTTCTTCCTCAGTTAGAAACGAATGAAAACTGAGATAGGGTTGTTTAGTGGAACTATTAGAGCATTTGACTTAGCATTAACATTTAATTGAGATGCAACAACAGTTCCTCTTTTATGCTTTACCATACAAATGTTTGTTTTCATGAAAAGAAGAAATATGTATTTGAACTTGAGGACAGATAACGAGCCTCTCTATGGCTAAATATAGAAGATATGCCACAAGTTTTAAATATAGCTGGAATGGTTTATTTACTTAAACTTTTAAATTGCCCTCCCCTCCTCTCAACTTTTTCTGAAGAATTTACAGCCAGAGGACACTATATATAGAAGTATATATAATTATATTTATTTTTTGATTGCTGCTGCTCAAGTCAAGCTTGTAATTCTCCTTGTGGAGGTAAGAGGTTTTCTTTTGTAAAATATTCACATTAAAGTGCAATTAATCTACGCATTACAATGTAAAACAATACAGAATCATTTGCCTGACTGACCCTGGCAATAAGCGTAATGTCGAATGTTCGTTTTCTGTGATCTTAGTATGCTTTTCTTCATTAGCAAATTATGTTCATGTTGGTGCCTAGTGTAAACTATATGGAGTAGGCCTACTTGGCCCTGTGCAGTTGTTGCTCAAGTCAAGACCACATGTGCGCTTTTTAGGATGGGGCAGTTCACATGGACCTGTATTACCACTGTTATTTCCCTCGTCCCCCCTCCCTCCAATATCTGATTTTGATTTAAATTGGCCTATATAATGTGAACAGTTCAGTCGTCCCAGTATCCCCCTCAGCTTGGGTGTGATTTATAATAATGGTGGCGTTACAGCGTATGAAACTACAGTGCAGCTTATCACAAATGTCACAGTTTTCCACATAAAAATGATCAAAGAGAAGCTGTTCATGCCTAAGAGAAGCTATTCTGTTTGCCCAGAGGAGGGGACATGGTCCGTGGTCTGCAAGCGGATGTCACCCAGTTTTTGTTTGTTCGTTTATTTGTTTGTTTGTTCTTTCTTTTTCCCGATTTGTTAACGTTGGGGGCTTGCTCTGTCCACGAATCGACTTGGTATTGCAGTACTTCCGGGAACGGTGCACGGTACCGTGAAGGAAACATGTATAGTTTATTTTAAATGCAGTGTGTTATTGTAGGAAGCTGGTTTATGCTCGTGGTGTGTATGACAGCTAAATGTAGCCTAATGTCATTAATAATTATTCAAATGTTAGTGCTTTTAATAAATCTTGTTGGCCTGCCACCATCAGTGCATTTAAACTAATGCTTGCATTCAGAGTATAAGGGGTGTGTATGTGTGACCACGCGCGTTTAGGAATGCACCTTAGCATTTGTAGCCTCCGCTGTTTTATTTGTCACAGTCAGACAGTGTTTGATAACTAAAATCTCTCTCTCTCTCTTTGCCAGTATCAGTCAGTGGAGGACGTCTTCCAGGAGAGGTTTTTAATTTAATTTATTGTTATTATTTTTTATACCACACCGTGGTGACGACTTTGGTATCGATTTTCGTGTACTTTTGGTGCAGAACAACAGGGTTGTCTCATAAGCAGAGTGTGGGCTTTTTACTCAAGTAATTATGTGAGTGGCATCAGAACTGGGGAAAAGGCAGAACCTCACTCGGGGGGAGCGAAAACGGTTCCTATTGCATGCCATGAAAAATTTGCAGGGCGTTTTTGGCTGAAGAACAAAAGCTCCATCTCTTACTCACACTTCTGTAAGCTCAGACCTTTTTGGGTTGTTCATCCTATTCTGAGTGATGGGGACACGTGCATGTGTGAGATGCATGAGAACACACACACACACACACACAGACAGAGTCGATCTCCACTGGTGAATGGAATCCAGTGAAAAACAAAAGGCCTTTAGCTGCTATCATGTTCTTCCCTAATTACACAGAAAGTGTAAAATAGATTTTGTGGAAAATATCCCAGAATTTTGGTTACCCAAAACTAGACAATATGCTGATGTCATTTATGCAAGAGATATATGGTCACATTGTTAAAGCACGAAAAGGTCTTGAAGAGAAGGACAAGGTTCTGACCAAACAGATGCATGACGGAGACTTAACTGTTGCTTATTCAGGTTTAATTTAGGATGTAACCTTCAAAACTGTTGTTTGCATATGTATATTCCCCATTGTTTCCCAATGCATTATGTTATGTTGTGTGTGTGTTCTTTATTAAGACGCACAATTGCTGATAACTCAGTGATCACGTTAGGACATTCCCGCTGGCTGTGATGGTTCTTGAATGCCTCTCTTCCTAACCCAATAAACATTTTATATAGAACCAAATTATAAAAGAATGATTAATGTGATTGTGCCCTGCGATGGACTGGCTCTCTGTCCAGGGTGTACCCCGCCTTGTGCCCGATGCCCCCTGGGATAGGCTCCAGGTTCCCCGCGACCGTGAAGAAGGAATAAGCGGTAGAAGATGATGATTCTGGCTTTCCCCCTGCAATACCCCCATTTGGCCACCAAGAGGCGAGCTATTATTTATTACTTTAACCCAAAACAAATATTTCCGCCGTCTGTTAAAATGTTGACCATTTAAGCATGCATGATCTGTTCATTTTAAATAGTTTTAAATGCAGTCTGTTTGTTTATTTATTTAGAAAATGCCTGTCGCCGGTTCACCAGTTGTTAACTACTGCACACTGGAAAGACGCCCAGGACCTGCCGTTTCGGAGCTGCTCAGTCGTCTCAGGTCGTCTAAAGCCTAGTTCATACTGCACTGACACTCTGACCAAGGTTAGTGAATATGTGTGTCGGATTTTGACAGATCAGTGTGAGTTTTTTTTCCTTTAAGAGTTTTTTTTTATCGTTCAGATGAGGTTGTATTTTTCTGATTGGTCAGTTTACAACCTCATTAGCATTTTCTCCTCCCCTATCCGTGTGTTTGCACATACTTTTTAAAGATTTTGTTCCTCTGTGTGTTTGTATCGGTTTTCTTTAATGGTTCTAGAGTTATTACACTGTAACAGTGCGGGTTATATATTTTGTTAACTATTTAGTGAATAAAGCAGTATGTGTAGTCCTTGTGTGTTGTGTAGTGAAGGATGTCCCTCCTCGTGGTTCATCAGCTCAGGTATCGCTTCTCGGCCTTTTGGCTAAGATCAAGTGTAGTATCTGTTCTTATCAGTTTAATATCTGATACGTCCCCTACCCGGGGACCATATATTAAATTGATTTTTGGAACAGGGAGATGGAATAGGGGCTTGCTCCGTCCACTCCACGCATCGACCCGGTATTGCAGTACTTCCGGGAACGGTGCACCCCCTTTATACAGTGAAGGAAAGATTATTAAACGGTGGATGTGTGTTATTGTAGAGAGGAGTGTTTAGTGTTAGTACACTGAGATCAGATCAACTGCTTCATGTCCGTATCTGTGTAGTGTGAACTTCAATAAAACCGCCTTTTTAACATTAACATCAGTTTATAGTATTTTCTTCTTAAACTCGCTGTCAATAGAATTAGCTTCTAAAACTGCTTCAACATGAATTTATTTTTAAAAAGTGAATAAATAAACACGCGCGTGACGTTAAGGATGCAGCGCGAGCTGTCCTTGTGTCGTTTCCGGAAGTGGTCGGTTTTTTATTTTATGTCGATATCGAATGTATTGGTGAGAAAACCCAGTGAAGGATCAGACTCTCTGTCCTGTGTAGAAACGCGTCTCTTCTCCTGGATCGACTCAAACACTCAACTGAGAAAATACTAAGAAACTACTTCCGGGGTAGCGTAGCTCTCATGACACATTCAGGAGCAGTGCATCATGGGAGATTTCATTCTGTAGATTTATTGTGAAATAAACGAGCAGATCGCTAAGAGACGCACTATTCATTATCTGCAGTGTGTGTGTGTGTGTGTGTGTGTGTGTGTGTGTGTGTGTGTGTGTGTGTGTGTAATGAGTGAGTAAATGTCACTCACCATGATGGTAAAGAGTGTGTGTGGTTGTAGCGGCGCTCCGCAGTCCGTGTTGAACTCATACTTACCTGGCAGGGGAGATACCATGATCAAGAAGGTGGTTCACCCAGGGCGAGGCTCAGCCATTGCACTCCGGTTGTGCTGACCCCTGCGAATTCCCCAAATGTGGGAATCTCGACTGCAGAATTTGTGGTAGTGGGGGACTGCGTTCGCGCTCTCCCCTGATCTTCACGGTACTAAAATCAGAGCAGTATATTTGTGAGAATTTAGGGAAAACGTATGTGTTGTAGGATCATTTCGTGAAAACTGCCGTCATTCAAGTGTTTATAAATCATTACCAATAAAAATGTAACACTGCCGTGAATGTTTAAATCTCATGACTAATGTAAAGTGTTACACCTTGAGAGATATATATATATAAGATCATATCAGTGTCCTCCTGTTCCTAATTACTGTAAAAATGTATTTCTAAATTCTCCACATTAATTAGTGTCGGAAACTGTGACATTCCTTTTGACGAGACAATGGCGGAAGATTTTGTTTAATATAAGCGAGTTTGTCATTGTTGTTTTGTCATTTTGTTGTTGTTGTGTTTTTCATTAAGAATAATAATGAACCAGGGACCTCAGAGAGTTCCTCACGGGCAGGGGCTCAAATGTAAAAATAATCAAATTCACTCAGAAGCGATTTTTAAAAGCAAAGGGTAAAAGAGGAAAAAGTGCCAACAAAGTGCCAAAGCCCCTTTTTACAGCAGCTTTCTTCTGACATGCTCTGCAGACAGGGTTACCATCTTCTATTAAGTTTCCCTCTGCATTTTTGTAAAATCCAAAATATGACCACACTTCAGATTTGCATCAGACTCGTGCTGGGAAAATGTGGACAGCATTTATAGTGAGTTTTAATCATATATAATTAAATCACAATAATTGCACACTGTTTTAGTGATAATTAAATGTAACACGGTACTACTAACCGTCAGGGAATTTATCGTGGTTTATCGTGAAATCGATAACCGTTTCATCCCTACTTTGTAACATTTTGTTTAACCTTTAGAGAGAAAAACTGTCACAGTTTTTCACACCAAAGATTATACATCACGTTATAATTCAGACATGCAACTTAATACTGTTGTGGTTAAAATTATACATCAAATAAACACGAGGGAGTCCTAGTACGAGTAATATGTAATTTTGTTGAAAATCTGCAGTGTGACGCATTATCTGATAGCGAGTCCTCAGATCCAAATTCAGCCCTTTCTATAGATTTAAAAGGGAAAAATGGGGGGCACCTAGACACACAGAAACGGTATTAGGTGCATATTGATGAACAGGATTCACATTTTAAGATTAACATACTAGGATTTATTAGTCACAGAGAAATATAAGAGATTTAAAGAAACACACACACATAGATTACACTACACACTTACACAGTCAAGGTCAGGCGTACAGACATAACACACACACACACACTCTCTGTCTCTCCCTCTCTACACACACACAAAAGGCCCCAACGCACAAACATAACATTATAACTTTATAAGAATAATAAAAAGGAGTATTAAGATATTATAAGGATGATATTATGAAGTAGGGAGTACAGTACTACCACTTGCAAGCAGTATAACCATATATAAAATAGAAATATAGAGCAGATATGAAAGTAAATAATAAGCCAGAAATACAGAAAAAGGTAAAAGAAACTTACTTATAGAGGGTGAAGATTCTTGTTTCGCGAGGAAGGGTCAGGCGTAGTGTAGACAAGGGCCTTAAATTTTTGAGAGAACCATGAGGAGCCATTTATAAGAATAGCGGAGTGTTACATGCACCTGTGAGACCAAGGTCAACGCTCCAAATAGTTTTTTATCTCTCTCCCATTTTCAATCCAAACTGTTATTGCGAAAGGCTTTTTTTATTTTTTTTTTTTTAATTTTTTTTTATAAACCTGTAACTGTTTGGGAGGCCTTTGTAAACATCATTGTAATTTTTTGAGAAGCTTTTTTTAAACCTCATGGTGAATATAGATGAGCTCTTTTTAACCCTATTGGTACTGATATCATAATCTTTCTGAAATTTATTGGTTATTTACTGTGTGCATAAGATATAAATACTGGAGCTTAAGCTCCAGTTGTCGGATCACTTCTGAGAGTTCTCATTGGTGTGGATCTCATGTGGTGGACCGAAATAAAAACTGGACCATTGCTTTTCCTCAACCGTGACTGGTGTTCTTTTTTCTAACTCCAGCTGGGTTTACAGATGTGAGCATTTGCTTCTATGTTGAATTTTAAGTGTCTCTGGGTAATAGGCTAAATTCGGGGCAGCAATACTCCCTTTATAAAGTAAAGTCCGGGCTCGAGCTCAAACACAGTCTTCAGATCTGAGTCTAAAGTCACATCAAAGACACATTTTAATGACGTCCTTGCCCACAGTCACGTCAGACATCATCATCATCATCCACAGGCATGTGTAAGTCTCTGTCCAAGCATAAACACAAGAACTCCCAGTCATGAGTCGAGCTTTTTCATCATCTCAGAGTGCCTTCCCAGTGAGAAATATACACATTAAATGTTAACTTCTCAAAACATAACTGATAATTGTTGGAGTGAGACATATTTGACTAATTTTACTGTGTCGACATGTTTCAGGCTGAGCTGGAGGGTTGGGTGCGTAAGTGGGAAAATACCAATGGCATCCCATCAGCCGATCTCTCCTGGGCATAGGACGATTTAGAGAGAGGTCTCTTTACCCCCATTCATTTGTACCATGATATCAGTAGTGCATGGGGGGGAGGCGGGTCATGAAACCAGACAGGATGTGGTTTCACTCTCTAGAACCTACAGACCTTGTTAGAGGTACTGTGTCAACTCTGCACCTGTTCTTTCGGAGCCGTGTCTTTGTCTGGCATCCTATTGGAGTCTGGAGATACTTCTGGAGTGTCATTGTTGTGACAAATGTGTCGGAAATGGAAAGGATGTTCACCTCTCCAAATCAGAATACCACACTAGGGTACTGTATGTTTTTAATTATGTAGGTTAGTATTGGAGTTAATGTTTAAAATTATACTAATCAAATTAAATCATGTTTTTGTTTTTTTCAAAATTCAAATCTGTCATCATTCATTCACCCTCACGATAGTTCCAAATCTGTATGACTTTCTGTCTTCTGCAGAACACAAAAGTTGTTTTTGCACATACAATCAGTCAACAGGGTCCAAAATAGAGCTTGAATGTTTTAAACCCCATTGACTTTCACTATATTGACAAAAACACTCTTCCAAATATCTTTTTTTGTGTTCAGCAGAAGAAAGTCATACAGGTTGGAACAACATGAGGGTGAGTGAATGATGACAGAAATTACATTTTTGGGTGAACTATCCCTTTAACTGTGAATAGAATACCACGTGTGCGTTTAAAAAAACAAAACAAATAAAAATAGAACATTGTGGAAAAGTTTTTTTTTCCTGTAATTTAATTCAAAAAGTGGAACATTCATATAGTCTAGTTTTGTTATACATAAAAAAGGCTTGAAATATTTAACTTTTTGACCGACACCTGGTAGTGCCTACTCAGTGTGGCTCAAGATCCATTTTCAGAACCTTCAAACTGACTATCCCTCAGTGGTAGAATGAACTTCCAACCTCAATCCAGATTGCAGAATCTGTCACTAGCTTCAAAAAACAGCTAAAGACCCACCTCTTCCATGAACACCTAACTAAACCTAAAATGCCAGTCCCACGTTATTTATAATGTGTATATAAAAACATTACTCTGGCTCTTACACCTCTACTCTGTGCACTTTGCTTCTCTAGAACTCAATTATAAATCTTTCATGGTAGCACTTGTATGTGTTGTGAATAAAATCAACCTTTTTAGCCTATGTCAAAAACTTCAGAGACAGAGAGTTAGATGTCAAAAAGTAAATAAACTTTATTGAAAACCAACAAAGTGTGACTGTCTGCAGAGAGTCCGAATTGTACATGCACAAGCATGTCTATATACTTCCCTGACGCAGTAAAATTATCCCTATGTGTGACCTTCAACTTTTCTTTCTAGAACAGACCATTCTCCATTGCCTTAACTAATTATTCACATCCATAGGATACCTTATCAGTTGTATGTTCTTTAAAAGTTTTACCAGACCTGGGTTTTTTTTTAATGATGTCAAGTATTTCACCCTATAGCCTCATCTTGGTACTTTTTCCCTTGAACACTTGTCACTTTTTTTTGTCATTGATTTGTAAGCTTAGGGTTCTTAGTTCAGAAACCCAGTTCGGGAGTGTGTCTAGTTTATTGCCACAAAGTGAAGCTGTGTTTAGACAAACACAAGTTCTCAATTTACTACCATAGAGTGAATTTGCTTTAGACAAACACAAAGCACCTAATTTACCCACTTAGAATACCGCCTGTTGGAAGTGTTTTGTAGTTTTAGATTAGACACGGATTTCTTCTAACTCGGTCCACACTCAGAATATAACTTGATCAAACATTGTTCTATGGATTTAGATTATGCTTCTAACTATTGATTATACATATAGATTCTGCTTTTTAACCCATACAGATTATTCGATTATGCTTTAAGTAGTAATTCTAAATGTAGATTATATATTGAGTACACTTCATTAACATATCCAAAAGTTAGTTATACATATTAATTACATTTCATAGATATTTTCTATATTCTCCGCTTGATCTATCGCTTTGCTTGTATTTCATCATTTGTAAGCCGCGTTGGATAAAAGCATCTGCTAAATGAATGAATGTAAATGTAAATATTTACTTTGTTTAGGCTCATTGTTTAGGAGGTTAAAATCAGTCATTAGAGGGATCTCGCGTAAAAAATATAACTATCAGAGCACTCTCTCGCCATCTACTGGTCGAAGTGTAAAATGGATTAACTATAATTATATATTCACTTGATGGATAATAACTAATTAATCAATCACTAATAAGTAATTAATAAGCTCTTATGAGAAACATAAGGTAATCGGCACGTCAGGATGTTCACGTCAAGTTAAAGCAAGGTTAGGGTTTAGTTTTTGTACCTGTATGTTCACTCATATAAAGAACTGAGTTACATACCGAATACAGCCACAAGATCTGTTTCAGAAAACAGGGTTAAATGGAGCAGTTTCCCAACCTTTTTTCAGTCACTACACCCCTTTGAAATTTTTCGAACTTCTGTGGCCACCTGAACCAAAACACTAATGCTAGACAGCGTTAGCTACATGAGGATGAAGTTGATTCTCCAGAAGAATCTTGAGCTTTTCTTTTAAGAAATCTGTCCATATTCTTTTGCACTACACACGCATCGTCACGGGCTAATTATTAGGATAAAACACCCGCATATGTTACGCATACTGATATTGACGTGCTGCTGACAGGTCAGCGAGGGAGGGTATTATTATTTTAAATATATAATTTATTATTATTATTATTATTATTATTATTATTATTATGCGTGTGTGTCCGTCATATTATTTCTATCTGTGTTATTATACATTAGGTATTTATTATATATATTAAAAGTTTTATATACATTTTGGTATTTTAGAAATGTTTGAAGGATTTTTACACGGCACCCCTGCTCTCATCAGATGGCACCCCAGGGTGCTGATCCCTGTTTGGGAAACATTGAAGTCGAAATGAGGCGTTTGTGCTCGCCTCACATTTCAAATGGATGTCACTGCAACCTGCAGTACCACATTGGGCCACCGAGAGTCAATTTGTTATTCATTATTTTAATCCCAAACGACAGATTCATCTTCTATTTAACGTTGACTGTAGTTTGTATCCAGTTTAAAACACATTTTAAATACATTGCGTTTATTTAGAAATTGGCTTAATTTTCTTTTGTAGTGCAGACGAGATTGTATCCTTGTGATTGGTCAGTTTCTGAACTCATTAGCATTTCCTCCTCCTCTTTTTGCGCGGCACACACTTCAAAACTGTTCATTTCATCTGTGAGCTTTTCTGTTGCAGTTCCTTGAGGGTTTATTGAGTTATTACACTGTAACAGTGCGGGTTATATATTTTGTTAACTATTTAGTGAATAAAGCAGTATGTGTAGTCCTTGTGTGTTGTGTAGTGAAGGATGTCCCTCCTCGTGGTTCATCAGCTCAGGTATCGCTTCTCGGCCTTTTGGCTAAGATCAAGTGTAGTATCTGTTCTTATCAGTTTAATATCTGATACGTCCCCTACCCGGGGACCATATATTAAATTGATTTTTGGAACAGGGAGATGGAATAGGGGCTTGCTCCGTCCACTCCACGCATCGACCCGGTATTGCAGTACTTCCGGGAACGGTGCACCCCCTTTATACAGTGAAGGAAAGATTATTAAACGGTGGATGTGTGTTATTGTAGAGAGGAGTGTTTAGTGTTAGTACACTGAGATCAGATCAACTGCTTCATGTCCGTATCTGTGTAGTGTGAACTTCAATAAAACCGCCTTTTTAACATTAACATCAGTTTATAGTATTTTCTTCTTAAACTCGCTGTCAATAGAATTAGCTTCTAAAACTGCTTCAACATGAATTTATTTTTAAAAAGTGAATAAATAAACACGCGCGTGACGTTAAGGATGCAGCGCGAGCTGTCCTTGTGTCGTTTCCGGAAGTGGTCGGTTTTTTATTTTATGTCGATATCGAATGTATTGGTGAGAAAACCCAGTGAAGGATCAGACTCTCTGTCCTGTGTAGAAACGCGTCTCTTCTCCTGGATCGACTCAAACACTCAACTGAGAAAATACTAAGAAACTACTTCCGTGGTAGCGTAGCTCTCATGACACATTCAGGAGCAGTGCATCATGGGAGATTTCATTCTGTAGATTTATTGTGAAATAAACGAGCAGATCGCTAAGAGACGCACTATTCATTATCTGCAGTGTGTGTTGTGTGTGTGTGTGTGTGTGTGTGTGTGTAATGAGTGAGTAAATGTCACTCACCATGATGGTAAAGAGTGTGTGTGGTTGTAGCGGCGCTCCGCAGTCCGTGTTGAACTCATACTTACCTGGCAGGGGAGATACCATGATCAAGAAGGTGGTTCACCCAGGGCGAGGCTCAGCCATTGCACTCCGGTTGTGCTGACCCCTGCGAATTCCCCAAATGTGGGAATCTCGACTGCATAATTTGTGGTAGTGGGGGACTGCGTTCGCGCTCTCCCCTCAGTTTACTGTGTAAAAATAGACTGTATCATAGTATATTTAAGTTGTATTGTAGTGGTTTGGATAGAACAGCTAGAAGATTTAATTTGGTGATAACTCTACGTTTTAGCACGATACTGTATAGTTTTAACTCATATTACACTTTGTTGTCCACCAACAATATTGTTTAATTCTTATATCATAAATAAAAATAAATGTATAATCCTTCAATTAAGTTTTCTGTAGAAGACGTAACATTTCTGGGTAAATTCTCTGATGTCAGCACTTTGTATCAATGAGTTTGCCTTTTTTGTTGTTTAATTAACCTTAATAATAACCTGTTCTAATGTAAGTTAATATGTTCAGGCTGCATCACATCACCTTGTTGTTTTATATTATAACTTGTGCTCTTATGCAGGTTGTAGATAAAATATAATTCAGACATTCAACTTAATACTTTGACTTTATATACTAAAATCAGGGGAGAGCGTGGACACAGTCCCACACTACCAGAAAGCAAGTGGTGCCAAGAGCTAACTCCAGTAACGCCCATTAACAAGCTTACAGTGCCAAAATATTTATTGTGCTCATAATTTGGCGATGTCTCTGGCCTATGATTGGTTGTCTACAGTCAATCTACAATGTGATTGGTTGTCTACAGTCAAAGTCTACTGTAGACTGCACAGGGCTGTGTCTACGGTCGTGCAAAGTCTACGCTGACTGTAGACAATTAGGCCGTTTGATTGACCGAGAGTCTACAGTCACTGTAGATTTAGACTGTAGACTACCAATCAACATCGCAGAATTCGACCGTAGACTACTAATTGCTATTATTGATGATTCATCTGCACTTTGACAATGAACGTAAATTCACGATTAATAAAATATTATATAAATATATTATAAAAATATATCACAAATTTGTCATGAGCACCAAGGTAGTTACCAAGGGAAGTCTGATTGAATGTATGGCTTATCTTCATTGAATGACACTTGGTTTAACGACTGCAACATATGCACACGCGCGTGCACACACACACACACACACACACACACACACACACACACATTATAAACACGCACACACACATACATGCAATTATAAGTCTTGGTTTAAATAGTCCGATTAATGTACATAAAAGAATTACTACAGGATTCAAAAACACAATGACTTGATACATTACAAAGAACATATATACATATACATACAACATTAACCCCATACAATAGCTCAGTTAAGCCATCAGTAGCATCATAACAGGTTAGTAGTATGCGTATGTATATGTCGCCACCGGCTTGCTCAATGGGGATAAATTCACACATTTAAAATCTGTATCCCATCTTTATATATTTCTCTAAAACTGCTTTGAGACAATGATTTATAAAAAAAAAAAACCCAAAAAAAGCTATACAATTAAAAAACATTGAATATGAACATAAATCATTTTAAATCAATCATTAATGATGTTCATTAATAATATATTTGAATATATTTATTTACTTATCTGTTAAGCATTATCATTTTGTGCTATCAAGAGCACCTAAACTAAAACAGTGCAATTCCCAGGAAAACAAACGCAAAAGCGCCATGGAAATCCAAGCCATTGAAAACAAAGTTTAAACAGTCACCTGAAACAAACAAATACTCATGAAAACCAACAGCAAACACTAGAAATATACACATACTCTTTGATACATTTTTGACCTCCCCATTCCATCATCTATAACCATAAAGGAAACCCTAACCCCCCCACACCCACACACACACCGATTCTACGATCCATAACCTGATACAACAAATCAAAGACACCCAAAACAAAACACAGTTAGATAGATAGATGGATAGATAATTTATTTGTCCTCAAAGAGGAAATTTGTTTGCACCGTGGGTGCGTAGAAAAACAAACACAATACCATACATATAAACCATCGTAAACAATCACAGGCATAGAAGGGGAGAAGGGGACAAAAAGAAAAAACACCAGGATCATACAACAAATGCATCTGGCATCACAATGGCTGAGTACCTGTGTGTTTAACGCTCGTATAGCCATAGGAACAAAACTTCTACCATAGCTGGCCTTTCTGCACATGGGTAGATTGTAGCTGCAGCCAGAAGGAAGGGGGTTAAATATTGATAAAGTGGGTGGTCTGGATCATTTAAAATGTTATGTTCCCTCCGGAGCGTATATGAAATGACACAGTCCGATAATTGGGGGTGGGAATACCAATAATTTTTCTCACTAAATTAGTTACCTTCACGAATTTGTTCTTATTGGTAACTGTTAGCATATGGAAAAAACAAATGGCACTATACATAAGAATAGGCTCAATAATACTTTGATACAGAAGAAGCAGACTAGGCTGAACAGACAGATATTTTAGTTTACGATTAACTGTAAGTCTCTGTTTACAGCACAGTAAATACATAGAGTGTGCTGATTGAAGTTGCAATGTTTATCCAATGTAATGCCCAGATATCTGAAATGCTCCACCCTTTCAATCACCTAAATCAGGTATTCCACATTGAATCTTGATCTCTCTGCTTGACTTGCATCTCTCTGCCATTTGATCTTAGCCAAAAACCAAGAAGTGATAATTTACTTGATAAAGCACGAGGAGGGACATCCTTCAGTATACAATGCACGAGAATTGCAAATAGTGCTTTATTAACTAAATAGTTAATAAAATATATAAACCGCATTGTTACAATATATTAATACCTCAAAGAAATGCAACAGAAAAGCTCACAGATTAAATGAACAGCTTTGACGTATGTCCCTCACAAAAAGAGGAGGAAATGCTAATGAGTTCAGTAGCTGACCAATCAGGATACAATCTTGCCTGAATTACAAAAGAAAATTAAGGCAATTTCTAAATAAACAAACTGTATTTAAAACATAGCCTGAGTAGATCTAACAGGTACAATATTTTGGTAAGGTCTAATAATGGGTGACCGTTCTGTTTATCAAGAATAAACCTATAAGAAAAAGGAGACAATTTTACCTGAATTAGTTTGATGAACTTTTAGACTTAGTGTAAAGAGGGGTAACATTTTGGGTAGCTATAAATTAGACCTGTCAGATTCAGTGACCCTCCTGTATCCCTAAATATATAAATATCTGATCAATATGCTTCATATTCATTCATAAAATAGAATGGGGAGGAGCTGACACATCACATGAGTAACTTTATTAAACATTATAGTCAGTTATTATGAAATAAAAAGGGGAAACATATTTGGTAGCTATGAATTTTGACATGTCAGATTCAGTGACCCTAACCTACTGTATCATATCTCAGAGTAATATGCATCTGTAAAGAACAAACTATAAGATCTGCAACATTATTGGGTAATTACACTAAATAGTTGTAAGAATAAAGGTAAGCCTACATGTGTCAGACAATCAGAATATGTTGTACGCATCTATTTATAACAAACCATTCATAGTAGTAACACAATAGCAGTCTAGCAGCAGACAGCAGCATTAATGATTTATTTCTTCTCTATGCAAACATTTTGATGCTTGCGACAATATCTAGCTTGTCCAATGGACGTGTTTCTCTAAGACATGAAACATCTTCTATTTACAGAACGCTCGGCTACTCTGACGTTGTATTACACTTCAGCGTCTGCTCTCTGCGCACTGGTCTGGTCACATGCGAACACTTGCTGAACAACAACCCCCTGGTCACAGTTTTCAGTAGGCCCCAGATTTCGGCACAACACCTGTTCACCGGTTGTCCTTTCTTGGACCACTTTTGGTAGGTACTAACCACTGCATACTGGGAACACCCAACAAGATCTGCCGTTTTGGAGATGCTCTGACCCAGTCATCTAAAGCCTAGTTCACACTACACTTGAATTACTTAGCGACATACTGTGAATGGGTGAGAAATATACATTCCGATTGTGCCCTGCGACCGATTGGCACCCTGGATGTACCCTGCCTTGTCCCTGATGCTCCCTGATGCACCAGGTTCTCTGTGACCCTGAAGGATAAGCGGTATAGAAGATGGATAGACATACTGTCGCCGCCATCAGTGCATGCGTGTTACATACAGGACGTAGTGGACCTAATCCAACACGTCATCACGCTATAGGCTGCAGTGTGGACCTCGATACACTCTGACCAACACCAACTTACACGTTTGTTGGGTTTTGTCAGATCAGTGTGTTAACCCCGACGGTGTCAACACATGTTCAATCGGCGTTTGCTTGAATGCTTGAGGTTTTTGTTAGTCATGGAATGCTTGAGGAGTGTGGTTTTCCAACATACTCTAATGTAATCTGACCTGGGTAGGAATTGTTGCTGTGACCATGAGGCAAGCATCTCTGAAAACCCCATTGAAACAAAAGTTAGGTGCTAGGCGTGTTAAATAGTTGTTGTGGGTAAAATGGTAGATTTCTGAATGAATCAGAAGGAAGAAGATAAATTATGTGTATTATTTAAAATAAACGTTTATTTAAACTCCTGGTAAGGATCATCTACTCTTGGGATCATCCATTAACCGTATGGCATTTTCCATATTCTGTTTCATGAAGTAAGAAGCGAAATCGCAACAAACGTTTATAACTTAAATTTGCATAAAAAATATTGTTCATAATGTATAACCTAATAATGGTCTTAGCTTACCACATAGCCTAGCTTAAAATATGTCTTTCTCGGAGTTGTTGAAACAGCTTGGGGGCAAACCGAGCAAAATTTTTGAAAGCTCCACACATATAGTGGCACATAAAGACACTAATAACAGTAAAATTTTGATTGTGGTACAAGGATCATCCATTTGTCTGAATGTCCGTAAAAAAAAAAGTTTTTTGGTGTCTGTTGGGCAGTGTGAACATGAAAGTTGTCCAACATACCCAACATTCTAAATCCATCGGCCAACTTTTAAAAGTTGGTGACTGTTGGCGTTGGTAGGTGTTTGGTGTAATGTAAACCAGGCTTATCAGTAACAATATGGTCTTTGTCAGAGTCACGCAGATATTTACGCTTGCCCATTTGTCCTGCTTCCAACACATCAACTTCGAGAACTGACTGTTCACTTGTTGCCTAATATATCCTACTGCTTGACGGGTGCCACTGTATCGAGATAACCAATGTTATTCACTTCACCTCTGAGTGGTTTTAATGTTATGGCTGATCAGTGTAAATTTACATTACGATTCCAAATTTATCACTGTACAATTATGGATAGATGCCCATGTCCCGATGGGAATGATGGACCTGCACACGAGTGCTGCAACAGCCACCTACTGATTTCAACAAGCCTCTGAGACCCTTTTAACAATTAACTCAATGAATAAAAAAAAATATTCAGCTCATATTTAGTATTCTATTACTAAACAAGTGGAGATATTATACACTACTTTGTTGTCAGTGTTTTTTATTTTTTTTTTAGCTTGGACAGGGTGAGACTTTAGAGTGTTACTTTGATTTATTAGGTAACTAGTTCTGCTGTTCAGACCCATTTTAAAATCAAAACGGCTTTTGCAGTTAGGACCCAATCATTTTCAAACACTGACAAGTCAAGGATCAAGAAATCATGTACTGTACAATAACATGCACCAGTGTTAAAATGCACATGCATAGCTTCTCAAATGTCTCTTATAATTGGTTGGTTTACTGATAAAATTCTGAATACTGAATTATCATTCAAATGTTTAAGGTTCAGTAAACCTAGCCGAATAAACTGATGGTAAGATGGTCCAGTCAGAAGACAGCAGCATGGTCAGAATGAGGCTCAGAATGTCTCGGTCTTATACTTCCTGTGGTTTGTGGATTGTTTGTTTTTTTAAGTCACCAGTCAGTGTTGAAAAATAGTTTGTCTAAAGGGGCTGCTTCCCAGAGGTGTTGTATATATGCTCAAGACAAATGAAAGCAGGGACCAATATTAGTCATAGATATCCAGTGCTTTCACTGCTGTTGCATGAATGATTTTCAGCTACATGAAATACTGTCAATTTGTCTCCATTAGCCTTATTTTAACATTAGCTTTAATTACCTAAAAAATGTGGGAAACAAACAAGGACTTCTCAAACAAATTCTCACCAGTTAGGGAACAGTAGTAGATGTGTAAATCTCAGACAACACAATAAATTCACTGTAATTCTTAAGGCAGTGTAGTTCAGTGTATAAAATCTCATCAAACATTTCTTTAAAAAAATATGCTGAATACAGACATGCCACTAAAGGAATATAGACAATAAAAAACAATACAAGCTTTAGGCTCTCAACCAGCAGACCTGTGCTGAAGGTAGACTGGGGAGCTGGATTTAAAAGTTTTAAATGTTAAAATCGCCTGAGAATTATATTTTGGACAAAAGAAAAGTGCTTTATGGAATACTCACTACAATTCACTATAAACTATTCTAAATTTCTACACTATGCATTTGAATCGCCATCTTCAGGTTGATAGTTCCAATAATGATATCAGCTCTTCCTTATATCTCACATTATCTTTGACATATCAAGTATACCTGAATTATATCAGCAAAACAAAAAACAAAAAAAGACAAGTAACAAAGCAAGTATTTGTTCCTGGCCTCCTCCTGGAACGTCTGTACAGTTCTTGAAAAGACTGCAGTTACCTTTAGTCAGGTATGTCTATCGACAGTTTAGGGGGAGGGTCAAAGTATTTCCCAGGGAATGGCATGATCTCTACTCCTTTGTGGAAGATCATGGGGGCAACTTTCAAAGGTTCAGGGACAGCACGTGTCTCCTCTAAGGTGTCAGTGTCATCATGCTGCAGGTTGTAGGAGATGTTGCCGTACTCTCGTAGGAGAGGGAAGAGCTCCAGAAGGAAATGGCAGAAGTCTTTGCGGATGCCGAACCACCCTGTGTAATCGTGTACAAGTGAGAGTTAGACCTGAGAAATTCAGTGCAGTGTTGTCATATTCATAGCATTTATCTTGTGGCCAGAATGGCAAAAATAAAACATTACTCAGCTTAAGTACAACTTAAAGCACATTTCCAGTGCACCATGAGACTTGCCATGACTCTGCATGTTATAGCTACACTCACTCAATACTTTATTAGTAACACCTGTACACCTATTCATTCATGCAATTATCTAATCAGCCAATCATGTGCAACAGTGCAATATATAAAATCATGCAAATACTGGACAGCAGTTTTGGGTAATGTTCAGATCACCCATCAGAACGGGGGAAAACGTGATCTCGGCGATTTTGATCGTGGCATGATTGTTGGTGCCAGAAGGGCTGGTTTGAATAGTTCTCTAACTGCTAATCTCCTCGGATTTTCATGCACAACAGTCTCTAGAGTTTACTCAGAATTGTGCAATAAAGAAAAAAACATCCAGTGAGCAGCAGTTCTGCATAAGGAAATGCCTTCTTGAAAGAATGGCCAGACTGGTTTGAGCTGACAGAAAGACACATCAGGTTCCACTTCTGTCAGCCAAGATCAGCAAGTTAATAGCAATTAACACCTGTTAATACCAATCAATCATCACTTGAATGACACAGTCTACATGACTATTGTTGCCGATTTAGCCATCTTCTTATGGCTACTTCCAGCATGATAACAAAGCAAGTCGTCTCAAACTGGTTTCAGTGTTGTTCAGTGGCCTTTCTAGTCACCGGATCTGAATCCAATAGAACACATTTGGGATGCTGTAGAATGAGAGATTTGCAGCATGAAACTGCACCTGTAAAATCATGTCAACATGAACCAGAAGCTCAAAGGAATGTTTCCAACATATCATGAAATCCATGCCACAGAGAACCGAAGCCGCTTTGAGAGCCAAGCAAGGCCCTTTGTATTAGTATTACATTTACATTAATGGCATTTGGCAGACACCCTTATCCAGAGCAACTTACAGATGGTACAGTGTTCTTAATAAAGTGACCTGTGAGTGTATTTCCAGAACCAAAATACCCCCACACTTAACTATAGTCATTTTTCTATAATGTACAGAGTTGTACATCATACATGAACAGTGGAATACCTTCTCAGATTGAGCCACAGAAAATGAGATCCTTGAGTCTTTTTGGTGTATTTTAACATCGTCTGATAAATCAGAATTTTCATTAAAGATTAAAGTATTGGCACACTCATCTGTGTTTGGGTGCACGCAGTCATTAAGTTAAAGTTGGCTTCTCTGTATTTTCACAAAATATTGCACTCTTGCGTTTGGCTGCATGTACTGCCATTAAAAATAAATTCACTATGTCTCATGTTAAATAAACACAAATTAAAAACATAAAATGTATCAAATTTTTTTGGGAGAAAAATTGTGTACTAGTAGATCACTAGTCACCACCACCATCTCCAAATAAAACCTCTCCAACACCCATGGGTAGTATTATGGGATGAAAAAAGTGATATACACTTGACGATATGGATAATCGTGGATTCGGGTTATCTGGAGTGCTGTGCCACATGGTTCAAGTTAAAACACACTTTAATACAATCGCTTAAGAAAGTAACTCTATACATAACTACTCACAGTGATTCCCGCCTTTCTGCCCAAAAGTGCTGGCCATGAGTGTGACCAATGAGACCCATAAAGGCACAAAGAGAGAGACATAACTCAATTTGTTATGTCCATCCAGTTTATGAACAAGCAAGATCTGAAGGAGAGAACAAACACAGATTAGCTTTACAATGAAGGCCATGATGGACAATCATGCTAGTTTGATTTTCAGTACTGACAGAATCAATATTTTCCATCCAAGACCTGCCAAGTATAGCTTTATCTCGGAAGATTTATAGAGTCAGCAGAATATAAGGCACCTCGAAGATTAGGAGTGGCACCACAATGGTTATCCAGCTCACAGCCATGGTGACGTAAGTACGACGCTGCTCTGCAATGATGTCCACCGAACGCAGGAAGAGCATGGACCAAATTATATAGTAGAGCACGACCAGACACAGGAAAGACATGAGGATCCACAGTGGCACACACACTACCTACATAGAAGACAGCAGCAAATATTATTCCATAGTTATTACTATGATCAAAAAGAACAAGAAGAATGCCTCTTACAAATTCCTGTTCATGGTTTTCATAAAGGTCATCCTTTTTTAAATAAAAATTAACATTTGAACATCCACTCCACTGCTTCATGTATTCCTGAACTAAGGGAATGTTTTCGCTGATGTGGTTAGTGGTACTCAGTTACTGATATCACAAAATAAGCTCTGTGGCTTTGAACTTATCGACATCAGTATGCAGACAGACAGGTACCTGAAAACCTACAGCCATAAAATCTGCTTGCTTAACAAACCAGTTAACTAACAGCTAATGTTCCATCAACAAAATCATGGTTGTTGTATATATTGTCAAGTTTGGCTTCTGTAATATAAATCGCTAAGAATATGACAACGCAACTTCATGGATGTTTATAAATCTGAGTATTTTCAATCAGGATGGCAATTGAAAGAATTTCTAGCATATTTGAGTAGATTCTTGGTTATTATTGTTGTTTACATATTTGTCAAAATCTTACCAGCCAGTCCCAGGTGATGATTTTGTCCAGTCGTAAGGCAATGAAAATAAACTGGAGAATGTTGACCGAGCAGATTATCTCCAACTGAGTGAGGAAAAATATGAAGAGTGACATGTGAGTCTCGGTTCAATTTTACTTAATTATACTTAAAAGACACCAGTCATGAGAAACTGTTAGTACCCTGAGCAAATAAACAGTGCCATGGAGAAAAGTAACAGACTATATGATTATATACATTTATTTCCACAGCACTGCTGAATTGTTAATTGTGTTTGGTTGATTCATTTTCTAAAACAGGAGCTCTGGATATTAGTGCCAGGCGCAAAACATATCACAGGCTTATATCAAAGTGCTTGACCCAATTTAATGTAATTGTTATTGTTTAAATAGTAAACGCTAATTCAAAAGGGACCGGTAGAACAGATGCTCTACATAATCTAATACTAATAATAAACATAAAAACACACAACTGTGTTCCTATGTATAATTTATTTTAAGAATAGCCATTCATATGATGAGACATATTTAAATAATAATCATAATAATAATAATAATAATAATAGTATATTTTTGGAAGGAGTCACCAGTGTCAATGCTTTGTAACAAAAGCTATAATTTCTCTGACATGGGAAAGTCTTCAGGATGGGTGGCTTTAAGGTTTCTGGGTAAAAAGCTGCATTTTTAGTTTTGTTTTAACGTCAAGAGAAAGGGAAAAAAAAGAGAGAGGCTGGTGAGGGAATAACTGTTTGTAGCGGCTATAACATTCCACAATATTAAAAGTTGTTGTGGTATAAGATGAATAAAACAATCCAGAATATGCTGGAAAATTATAAAATACCCAATGTCTGGGTTGAAAAGGCATCACAGCAACCAGTCATTGATTATTTTTCCTTGTCATGTTTTACTTCTTACTTAACAGATAGATGTGGTCATTTTATTTAAATGTAAATGCTGTATTTGTGACTTTGAATGTGTGTGATGACTTCAGACCTCCAGTGCGCGGTCATGGCGGAACCCCCAGACACAAGCAGCCACTGACAGAGGCGAAGCAAAGAAGAGGGGCATGAAGACGAGCAGCCAGAAGTAGGAGCCCCTCTCGATTCTGTCACACACCAGTACTTCAAACATCAGCAGCAGAATGTGAATGGTCACTGCTATCAACATGGCTTTGAATTCCACATGTGTCTCACCCTCTGCTCTGTATAGGTGCACACACACACACACACACACACACAGAATAACATTAATTAATTTTAGGCAACTATAAACAAAAACACACCTTATATTAATACACCTGTAATTACATCCATCCATTTTCCATACCGATTATCCTACACAGTGTCGGGAAGCATCCTGGAGCCTTTTTTCTCCTTATTTCCAGCTATATTAGATGCATAACTAACTAAAAACAAAGCAATTCATGTTTGGCTGTGAGTTTTGTTTGCTCATATATTTCACAATTATGAAACTGTGTGTGTGTGAGAAACCTTTTGACCCAATTAAGCCTTTGCACATGTAGGTAATGCTACAGATCAATTCCAATCAGTGGCATTGCTAGTTTTCCTGATTTGGAAACAGGTGTGTGGAAAAAGTACTCTTCTTCTCATCCCTGTATTCTTTCCTTTGCTCTGTATATGTTCATGTCCATGGGAAGAAGGGTTACAGAGTGAGCTCTGGCTGAATGGAGTTGAAGGAAATGGTGAAATTCTATTTGGCTTAAATTTGCAATATACTGACTAGAAGTCTTGTGTTTGGGGCGCACGGCGGCTTAGTGGTTAGCAACATTCGCCTCATACCCCCAGTGTCTGGGGTTCGATTCCCACCGGGGCCATGTGTGTTCGGAGTTTGCATGTTCTCCCGTGCTGCGGGGGTTTCCTCCGGGTACTCCGGTTTCCTCCCCCAGTCCAAATACATGCATGGTAGGCTGATTGGCATGTCTAAAGTGTCCATAGTGTGTGAGCGTGTATGTGATTTTGCCCTGCGATGGACTGGCACCCTGTCCAGGGTGTACCCCGCCTTGTGCCCGATGCTCTCTGGGATAGACTCCAGGTTCCCCGCGACCCTGAAGAAGGAGTAAGCGGTAGAAGATGGATGGATGGAAGTCTTGTGTTTGTAACACACCTATAGCGTGGGTTACTAGCCCACACACCAGTCCCAACCGAGGCGCCGATGACAACCATGAGCTTCCAGAGCCAGATGGGTGTGAACACCGCCCAGTAACTCCACTGGATAACTCCATCCAGTTTTAGCGCCAGCAAGATGGAGAACAGCAAAAGGGAGGCATATATGAGGAATTTACTACGACAGAGAGAGAGAGGCAGTAGGGTTAGAACAACTTCACTGCAAATATTAGGAGGGTAAAAGGTTATCAACTCTAACAACTGAATCTCAAATTTCTCCCTAATTGAGTACTACACAGTGCATTACAAAGAGTGTAAACTGTGCAGACTGAAGAGGCCTTAGTAACATGAAGTCCTGCTCTACAGTACAGTGACATACAAAAACTATTGTATGTTTTTTACAAGGTTAACTCCAAACCACATTCCTTATACAGGAGCACACCGATATAGGTAGGATTTGTCCACTTATACCATGAGATCGGGATAAATAACTTCCACAGTTTTCACAATAACTTAGTTTCATCTAATTCAAGAGATCTATAGTAAAACGCTCAGCTAGCGATGTTACATCAAACAACTTCGCATGTGAATCATTAGCTTGCCGGTTGCTGCGGTCCGTAACTCAGCATTTCCGCTCACCTGGGATTAAAATCCTGGAACAGTCCTCTCAGATTCATGATCAAATAATAATAGTAATAATAATCTCCAACCTTCACTACGACACCATGGTTTATAGTAAACAAGAAAGCTACAACAATCTCCGGTAAATATTATTTGGTTTTTTTGCCAGCAGGTTTGTTTTGAATGTCTACTTCCGCTTCCGGTACAATAGCATTATGGGCAAATCCAAGTTAAAAGTTTGTACTAGTGACGTCATCTCTCTCGCGCCATCACGTAATCGTTCGGCTCAGCTCACTAATAAGAGCCGACTCTTTCGATTCCCAAACGACTCAATATATATATACACGCAGGTGCATATTTATTTATATATATATATATATATATATATATATATATATATATATATATATATATATATATATATATAAAATAAAATAATAAAAAAAATCCCTGTTATTTGCATCAAAAGTGGAATTTTCATATATTCTATTCATTACATATAAAGTAAAATATTTCAACCCCCTTTTTTAAAAAAAAAAAAAAAAAAAAAAAAAGGTTTGATAGCAGCCTTCAGCTCGTCTGTATTGTTGGGCCTGGTGTCTCTTATAGATTCTCTATGGCAGCGGTCCCCAACCTTTTTTGCGCCACGGACCGGTTTAATATCAGACAATATTTTTCACGGACCGGCCTTTAAGGTGTGGCGGATAAATACAACAAAATAAAATGATACGACCGGCATAAAAACTGGGTTTTTATAAATTTAAAAAAATATATATATATAATAATAAACGTGGATCCAATGTGAAATCGTAACTTTATTAGCAGTGTCCTAGTAAGTTCACACCAACAACATAACATGAGTGACATCCGCTCTGCCCCTAAAGCTTAAAGTACCACGTGACCGAGACAAGCGTCTTGACATACGTCTAGAGTGAGTCATATACGGATGTAACGGAGAGAATCCGGTCTTTTTTTCTTTTTTTTCCAAAATAAAACATCGTTCAGACCCAGATAATAAATAAAACGCAAATAATGTAAGTTGTTTATTCTTTTTGTGCGGCCCGGTACCAAATGACCCACGGACCGGTACCGGTCCGCGGCCCGGGGGTTGGGGACCACTGCTCTATGGGGTTCAGGTGAATCGGTTGGCCAATCAAGCGCAGTAATACCATGTTCAGCAAACCAGTTACTAGTAGTTTTGCCAAGTCCTGCTGGAAAGGAAATCAGGATGTCCATAAAGCTTGTCAGCAGATAGAAGCATTAAGTGGTATAAAATCTCCTGGTAGATGCTCCTGGAGACTCTCGACTTGAGAAAACTCAATGGAACAACACCAGCAGATGTCATGGCCCCCCAAATCACCACGGACTGTGGAAACTTCACACTGGACTTGGATTCTGTGTTTCTCCACTCTTCCTCCAGACTCTCGGACCTTGATTTTCAAAAGAAAGGCAAAATTTACTCTCATCTTCCCCATGATTGTGGTTGTGTACTGAACCAGACTGAGAGATTAAAGCCTCAGGAAACCTTTGCAGGTGTTTTGAATTAATTCGCTAATCGGAGCTCTTCTCGGGTCAAGACATTTCTGTATTATAAATTCTTTATTCTAATATCTGGAGATCTGGAGCTGTAATTATCAAGATTAAAAGGGTTGAAATATTTCACGTTATGTGTAATGAATGTAGTATATATGAAAGTTCCACTTTTTGAATTAAAATGCAGGAAAAAAGAACTTTTCCACGATATTACATTATATTTATTTATTTATTTTAGATGCACCTGTATATATTTTATATTAATCTGTGAATATTTGTGAGCTCTTGACCAGTGATTCTTCTTCTTTGCCTAAGTATGGCTGAAATTGTTTCAGGAAGTCTTACTTCACCTAACAAATGAACAAAATACCTTTATTTTAATAAAGTCTATTTCAATAATTGTTAAATCAGCAAGCCACAATAAATGTGCATAAAATAAGCATCCCTGCATCCGTGTTATGTCTACTGTGTCTGTGCTCCATTTAGAAGATAATTTATACCTATAAGCAACTCCCCTAACATACTTGATGCATATATATGCCCATACAGTATAGGCAGCTCATATATGCGAGTCGACTTTAGATGTTCATCTAAAAGAGCTGACTCGTTCGAGAACGACATATCACTTGTTCAGACTAACAAAATGCAAGAACATTTGCATTTGAAAATAGTGTTTAGTGTTGCAGTGAAACAGAAGTAACCAAATGCATATTATTTGTAATTTAATAGTTCATTATCTGGAAACAAAAGCTTCCAACAGTAAATAACAGTGAGTGCTGTTAAAACACATTTGAAATATTTACAAAATATCCAAAAGGATAAGTAAACAATAAGCAACGTCCAAAACAACTGTAAAGAGCCTTCAATTAAACATCATTCAATTTAAACTTGGTCACCTGCTGCTGTAGCAATACAGTAATATTATTATTACTATTATTATCATTAATAATAATAATAATAATAATAATAATACTTATCGTTGTCATTATAATCAACAGTATATGGAAAAGATGACACATTTGGTTTTGTGTTCTTAAAATATTTGGTTTTGTGGTAGACTATACTGAAAATTTATGTAGTGTTATTCCGGATGAATTTGGGAGAAAAAACCTCAAAACATTTCAAATGAGGGGGAAAAAATGAGACACTTGCACAGACACAATGGAAATGACAGCATCTTACAACATGCGGCACTAATTTACAACCATTTTTTAAAAGTCACCTGTGATCTTAAGTGCCTTAAGCCATAAAATATCAATCATTAGAATTTTCCTTGCCCTTTTTCCATAGATCACCCATGTTCCACATTTTACACACGGACGAGAAAGTTCAATAATTGGTTACAAAGTTTCATATAACGACCACAACATACTGACATACAACAGAAAGTGGTCAAGCCAGTAACAGGTATCAAGTCCAAGTTAATGACAAGATGAAATATTTCAAGTAAAAAACTTATTTGTACTGTCCTAACTGAAAAAGTAATAAAGCACGCATGGCTTGAAAGACAAACTTGAGAATTAACATAATAATAAATAAAATAAATTGCACTATGAGTGAAAAGCATTACATTTACACAACTTCTCCTGCCTCATATAGAACGTGGCTGATTCTGGTGAAAAACAGCTCAATCTATACCCCGGAAAGCAAGACCAATTGTACTCTCCTGAAGCTTGTCATGAATTTCTAAGAAACCATAAAGAGGAAAAAAAAAATGTACATTCATTCAAAGTACAGCTTCATTCTGTAAGATTTTTAAACACTGTTCGCAACACACAATAATCAAAACAATTCCCATCTCAAAGCCTTTCCTTCACATGCTTTAAATATTTTTAAGACTTTCTGAAAAACAGTAGCCTGTCAAGCTATGCGTGCCTTAGTTTTAGTTCCACACAGCATTATCCAGAGAAGAGTAACTTAAGAGCTAATTCGTATGAAGGAAATCGTTAAATCGTATAAACACTGCTTTTCTTGGACTAGATTTGAAACCGAGTGCATTTGTGGTTTTCAGTGGACCAGCTCCAGTTGGCTGTCAGAGAAGGGCAGTACCCCACTCACATAGTAAGCAATGCCCAGAGAGAGCAGGGCGATGATGACTAACAGTAGGAGAACCCTCCAGAAACCTAGATCCTCCACAAACTCCTGCCAGGTGGAGCGAAAACTGGACAGTACACCCTCACTGTTCTGCAGGTTGGGGTTCAGCAGTGAGTGGCTTTCCATTGCACTAAGAATCAACAAACAATACACACACATGACAAGACAATACAGGTATAAGGCATAAAAAAATACCAAATTGTGTAGATCAAAAGACAACTTTTTTCTATCCATTTATTAGTTTAATATTAGGGAAAAACCTCAAACAAATAGAAATAAAACCAGACCATAAAAATATCCTAAGAACGCTCACTGACTTGTTTCAAAAAGAAATAGCCCAAAATACGAAATCAAAACACAGCTCTAAAGCCATTTACTTGGTTCTTTAAGTACATATTCTTATCACATAACCTACCATGTGAACAAACATATACCAGTCTGGGGGAGATTGTTTTTAATCAAACACTGCTGGCTCCATAAAATGCTCCATGTCAATTGAAAGTGGTGCCAGCTGGAGTCTCTTCCCGCTCACCTCTCACTCTCGGCCATCTGCATGGTCTCTAGTTTGGAATGAGTGCCTCTATTGAAGCCCTTCACCTCCTGCTCCTCCAGACCCTCCAGCAGCCGAATGGCATCTTTATTCACACCTCGCCGCTTGGCCAGCACCAGAGGAGTCGAGCCATTATGATTACTGCTCAAACACAAACAACGCACAGCCTACATTCATGGTGCATCTGTTCCAAAACACAAAGTTCTGATTTTGAGACAACATTTTATCATCTAATGTCAAATCTTTCAGAGTCTTTACACAGCACAAAGCCATTGTTATAGACAATGACTGCATACAAGATGAGAGATGCAGGCTTTTTCAGCTATTTATACTGTGTGCTGTGCAAAGACTTTTCTGTAGGTCTTATTTAGGTAGCTACAAATGGCTGTAAACAGTTGCTTCCACCTTGGACCACTGATGCAGTAGTGCATTACTTTTTGTTTTTAAATCAAGTTCCTGAACTTGCGGTCATGGTTCCAGACCAGCCACACTTTGGTGCTGGAACTTGAACTAATTTTACTGTCTAAGAATAAACTCTTCTGTAGTGGAAACAAATGGTATCGATTCAATATTATGTAAAGAACCAGCATGTCATTGGTGATATATTAATGCTTCGAGAACTCTGAACTATTAAGTATATTCATAATGAATGAGACAAGCATTAAACATCTTACCAGATGTCTATCTTGAGGCCATTAGAGACAAGGAACTGAATGGTGTCAACATGTCCACACAGATGGAGCGCCGTGTTTCCCTGATAATCGGTGGCTAGCAGATCTGCACCAAATTTATGCAGGAAGCGACAGATCTCCACATTGCCTCGTGCTGCTGCTAGGTGAAGGCCAGTGCGACCTCGGTTGTCACGGATGTTAGGGTCACAGCCTGTCTCCAGGAGCCGTCTGGCGAACGCTAGGTCTCCATCAATGCAAGCCTGAAGCAATGGCACGCTCGTCTGTGACGTGTCATTGATGAAGACATAGGACATGTCCGAGAGGGTCTCTGAATATTCCAGTGTACCTACAAAGTCGAATCAAAAACTATCAGGTTATGTGAAAAAATATGGCCAATGTTCTTTCCAAAAATCGACAGTCGACATTCAAAAGTTTATTTTCAGTCATCTGCAACCTAACATACACAGTTTACATACATCATATTACAGCATGTTTCATGAACTGTTATTTAGAAGATTGTGCGATTTGAACAGTCTTCATGCACATCAGTGCACATCATGTGTCAGTATACCAGCAATCGAGGACAGTCGAGGCTAGATCACTTGCTGGAAATCTAATGTTTTAGTACTCATATGCATGTTCTTTGCACCGATCACCGAAATTCAGCAAAAAGAAAAATAACAAGTGGTAAATATCACAACGGGTACTTTCACAGGAAAGACTGCAACTTCCACCCTTCCTGGAGTGAGAATTTGGCTTTCTTTGTGATGAAAAATTGGTTTCTTTTAGGGTTGTGAACATTTTAGAGGGCATGAAAGAAGAAGTTTCAGAGCTTAATCATTTACAATTTTCTTTTATTCTCAATCTAAATAACACTCTCCAAGAGAATTTTCAAACATAACTAGGTATAATTTAACAGAGAAGTGCTTTTGCACTGTAATATTAACCTATTCTTCATAAAACCTGACACATTTGTATTGCTGTATGCAAAAATAAATCTCACAAAAAAACTGTCCTCACATACAAATGTATCACCACATGCCAAAATTTAATCAAATTATATTATGACTTCCAAGTGAACATACGATTAAAGAAAGAAAGAAAAAAAATCCCCTCTGTTTATATTGCAAAAGCTATATGTAATCAAATTATATTGCTTGTGATCTACCTCTATTTAGGAGATGATAAGATGTTTAACATGAGCACTATATCATATACAGAAAGCAGAGAATTGTAATAAGATTCCAACACAACTGAGCAGTTGTTGTCTCACAACTCCAGAGTCATGGGTTCAAAACTGAGCTCAGGCAATTAGTTTCTGTGCCTGTTCTACCCGTGTTCGTGTACGTTTCTGACAGGTTCCCAATTTCCTCCCACTGTCCAAAAACATGCACGTAGGCAGACTGGCTATGCTAAAACTGGCTCTAGGTGTGAGACTTAGAATTGTAGTACAAGAATATAAATGTGCAGAACCAGCTCCTTTATCACCAGCAAGAGACGTGTAAAACTATAAAAGAGGTGTTAGATTTTGGTTGGTGATAAGATGCTGGATAATCAAGACTGATATTTGGGTTTCATACTCTTGATTATCCAGCATCTCATCACCAACCAAAATCGAACACATCTTATATAGTTGATCAAGAACTTCTTAAGGCATTGATTAGATGGTCAGGTGGGCACGATTATGGTTGGACCTTCCGTCTTCAGGAAGGTAGATCTCCAGGAAAAGAGTTGGTGATCACTGCTCTAAAGAAATTGTTAGCAGGATTTTTAAAAATAAATGGTTCAATTTGGGGGAAAAAAAATTAAAATCTGATCAGTAATTAAGATAATTTTTCTGGTCAGTAATCAGAAATTGTACGCTGAAAGATATCCCAGTATAAAATGAGTAACAATACATTAATCTAGCTTATGCATTATTTTAGGTTTTACAATAAATTTAAATGTCATCATCTGAAGTGGGAACCTTTCCTGTGAAATTACATCGTCATTAGCGCCCCAATGTGATATATGACACCATCACAGTGTGTCAGTTCTTTCACGCTCCAGCTAATGACACAAGAAAACTCTGCTAATCTCAGCTGGATACTGTAGACTTATCCCCAGGAGCTGATTCTGTAGTTAAAAAGACACAGTAATGCTGCTCTACTTTAATGATTTATAATCACACTATCAGATGTCACCCAGAAGAGGACAGGTTCCCTGTTGAGTCTGGTTCCTCTCAAGGTTTCTTCCTCATATTCACTTGTGTCAGAGGGTTTCCCCCCCCTCCTTCTTCTTCTTGCCACTCGTTCACTTGGCACCTAAATAAAAATCTATATAGGGATATCTCTAAAGACAATGTCTACTCTCAAAACTACCATACATATAAAACTGGATACAGTGAAAATAAAAAAAAATCCAAACAAAAACCCCAAAGTCCTAATACCATCAAACACTACAACCCTCAAGACACAATAGCTTGTTGACATCCTTTGTCATTCGTCTCTTTACTTTTGCTGCTAAAACCTCCAAATTATTTGGATTTCTATTATTAAAAAAATGTGTGTTTATTGTCAGTACTGAGCTGTTTGGAGACTAGTAGTTGGGAAGTCGCATAACTACGACACTCCCTAAACGCCATCAAACCTGATGACTGCGCGAGCAGGGTGTGAATAAAAAAAACAAACAAAAACACCAACATAAGACATTACTGCACCCGAATCACAACACTGAGAACAGAACTTCTGTAAATACTGTTTATTTATTCAGCTAAAAGATTACGTATCCATTTCCTTTTGAGAGCACAGTGTAGCGCCGCGCCGCGCCCCGCCCATCCCTCAGTGTTACACTAGACTAGACATACAGTAACACAGTGCACTCAGTACACAGACTACACCTGCGACTACACCTCAGTGTGAAACCATTCCTATCAATACATCACATTCACACGGTTACGCAGCTTAAATAACAGAACTGGAAATAGAGCCCTGAACAACACACTATACACACCACTTCTGTGCGTAATTAAATGAATTTTTACCTGTTTATAATGAGCCAAATCAGTGGAGAAAATATTATTCCGCAGCTGGTCCACAGCGGAACTGTTGTTTGTATTGATGTTGAAGGCACTGCAATCTCTCTTACGGTTTGCGATTAAAGCGTCACACCGCCATCTGGAGGATTGGAGAAGGCTTTAGTCAAATCCATCCATCTAGCCAATTTCCATACCACTGGGTCAGGGGAATAGCCTGGAGCCTATACCATGGACCTCAGGTATAAGACATGGACAGTGTGCCAACACATCATAGGGCACAACCACACGCACACACTCACTATACAGACTATCAACCTACAATGCATGTATTTGGACTGGGGGAGGAAACCGGAGTAGCCAGAGGAAACCCAGAGAGAACATGCAACACAGGATGAAGGAAGGTTTTGAACCCCAAATCCTGGAGGTGTAAGGCAAACGTGCCAGCCACTAAGCCACTGTAACCCCATCACCTGCCCCAACCTGGCCTACATACAGATGACATGGATACCTTTTTTTTTTAACTGTCAATTAAAAAAAATATATTATAAAAACTGTATTGTGTGTTTATTCAATTTAACTTTGCGTTATATTGTATTTGGTTTGAAGATCTACAACTATTTAGTATGAGATATATATATATATATATATATATATATATATATATATATATATATATAAACCCTGAAGAAATCTGTATGCATTACTTTATTTGTTGAAGCATCTTATAAATACCATTTAAGAACATTCCTGCATGGACATCTCACACATACATGCAGAAATGTGAGTAGACAACACTAACCATTGTGCCCCCAGTAACATACTGTTATTTTATTAATAGCTTAATTAAGGTAACCCATGCATGTAGAATAGTGGTTGCATTCAAAAATAATCTTACCTATTCGACTTGAAAATAGGTGTCATATCACAGCAAACCAGCAGCTCTGTTTCCCAGAATGCACCAACAAACATGGCCGAAGAGGACTACACTTCCCACTCTAACACGGCACCTTCTCATACGGACTAATCACACACACCTATTCCTGATCACAATCATCACACCACACTATAATAGAGACTGTTCAGGCACTAGGCTTTTATCAAGTATATACTTGGTTGTTTTATATCATGTCTGTTTATTCTAGTGATTTGATCTTTTGACAGATCCGTCATGTAAGAGAGGCTGAGACAGAAGCAAGTGCAGGTTAGCTATTTTAATCCAAAAACAAGTCCAAAGGATAAGGCAGAATACAATAGTCACAAACATGCAGAGGTCAGGTGATCAGGCAATCTGCACAAATAGGGCAGGGCAAAGAGACAACGTTGTAAACGTTTAGTTCTTCTTTAGGATGTAAATTACCAATTCATATGTTAAGCTATGCATTTTGTTAACTCTTTTGGATTAATTGCCTTATGTAATGTTTGTTGAACTCTTTGTTTGAGAAAGTACACACCTCAAATACATACTTTTTGATGCCATTGATGGAAAGTCTGTAATATAATAAATGACAGGTCAGAGGGGTCTGTTCGTATAATTTTGTTACCACACTTTATTTAGTAAAGGGCACAATTATACACTGAAACAGCTTTGGTTATTTATTATTATTTTTTTTTTTAAACTATGAACCGAAACTAATACTGGAAATCCAGTTATGTGATAGACCTAATTTTATGTAGGGGAACATGTTTTTATTTAATTAGTGTAAGAAAAATACAAATATTGTTTTAATATACACATAATATATATACCTTTTAGAAACTATCCTTAATGTACAAAACATACACCCAGGTTTTGCAATTTACTACATTGTTTCTTTCCTACCATTTGATAAAACTGCAATTTAATAGCTTACACACATTACAGATGAAACCATACTGAAAACTCAAGGCTACCAAAGAGAGCTTAAGAAGCTAATGAATATAGTGGTTACATATTAGCCTGTCTCTTTAAGTAACGTTTCAAACATATTCTAGAAAGACTAATGGATAACAGCAGTGATTACAGACATTTTCAGTAATCATAGGTATACTTTTGGATGTGTAAAGCTGTGAATATCTAATGCTCAGATGTTTTACTCAGTTGAATGGCTCCTTGTTGGCAACATTGTAGTAAAGGTGAAATGATGAGTATGAAAATGATATAGTTCACACGTATGTAGAAAGTGAAGTCTATTAGTGTTAGATTATGTGACACTGTATTTTAGAGTTAATTGAGATATTTGGCAAGGCACCTGTTGTAGGTAAAAGTGGAATGTTCATTTTCTACCGTTGATTTTTTCCCCCAGATATTAATATCAGTGCAATACTTTAAGGGTACATTTGTGGGGTGTTGGAGAAGATTATAATTTCACGTGTTAATCATAAGCCACAATCTGTGTACACTACAAAGTGCACAAACATGGCAATAGTGATTTAGAACCAGTACACTTTTGACTAGGTGAATCAGAAGATTTTGGTTTGTGTTACAAAATGCCTGCAGTCTCACATTAATGTTTCAGTGCTTCCCATCAGGGATTTGGGACACAATCTCTGAGGTAGCCATGAATATGTAAAACAAATATTGAATAGTAAAAAACAAAGAAAGAAACAAACAAAAAAAATGCAGTTTCTCGTAGCACCAATGTTTATAAGTGAAATAAGAGAAATTATCATCTTTACTTGGAGCTCTTTGCCCCTCTTAACCATGGCCTTGTAGAAGGCTCCAAAAAAGCACCTAGAAGAGAGGGTCTCATACAATCAAGCAGTCAGTCAGTCAATATTTGCTTTCTCATTTCTTATTCTCCATTCTTTCTGTTAAAAATCTCCTCTCCTCTCAAATGCACAGGCTACAAGATCTTCATGCAGACCTGGCAGCGGCTGATGCGGCCACGGTACTGATCTCCCTTCAGGGTCTCTGAATCAGGACTTTGTGTAAACTGCCTCTCCTGTTGCACAGTGGTTAGCCAGAAGCTATGCTTGTTGTTGAAGAAGAAACAGGTGCCCCGAGCCCCGTTGCATTCAATAAAAGGTGTTGCACGGAAGTCTTCTAAACATGAGCCAGGAGAAACCAGCGACTGGCCACCTCCTTCAGCCCCTGCAGCCGTGTGCTGATCAGAAGAGACACACAATAATGCAGGGTTACAATAACACCAACACAGAATAAAGACAAGGCTTCCTTGCCTGTACTATACAGAAAAATATGGAACATATGTCAGTTCAGAAAGAGGCAATTCACCAAAGTCATTTTAAGAACATGCCCCATGGCTCTGCAGCAACTCGCCTGATAAAAGAACTGATATAAGAATATAAGAACTGTGAGAATTTTTGGGAGCTACACATTGAGCTTATGTAGGTGTGATGAGATGAAAGTGTTTGATGAGATATTTACAATCAAGTATCTTCTTAGAGGGTCAACTTTTTATTTACTATGTAGTAGAACAGCATTGATAGATGTCAATCCATCCATTTTCTGTACTGCTTATCCTACACGGGGTCATGGGGATCCTGGAGCCTATCCCAGGGGACTTGGGGCACAAGGCGGGGGACACCCTGGATGGGGTGCCAATCCATCGCAGGGCACAACTACACACACAATCACACACCCATTCACTCACTATGGATATTTGAGAGATGCCAGTCAACGCATGTCTTTGGACTGGGGGTGGAAACCCTTGAAGCATGGGGAGAACATGCAAACTCTATGCATGCTGGGCAGAGGTGAGAATCAAACCCCCAACCCTGGACGTGCATCAACCCCCCCATTGATGAACGTTTTACCAATAATATTAGCTCACCCAATATCTAATATTAATTTGCCAAGTTATATACTTCATTTCAGGCAGATTTCTCTTGCAGGCCAGAGCACTAGAGTTTTTTCTTATGGAGTCATTGTTACATTTATAGCTTTTTTTGTAGAGAAACTTGTAGCATAGCTACAACATCATAAGTACTGATTCTGTCAATTCATTATTGTCTTTCTCATATTGAAAACTGTAGCAGTATGTTTATTACCCAGCCTGCAAACATGCTAAAAGATTTACTATTCTGAAAATCCTTGAACATTCTAGGTTTTTAGAAAAGAAAGAAAGAAACAGAGTGTGTATAGGTACATGTCTCACCATAAGGAAGGAGTAACCAATCCACAGGCTCCTCCACCCCCGTGGACAGGGGGGATAGTGACGTCTTGGCTGTGGACAGCCACAGCTTGAGATGGGGCTTCACACACTGAACAACGGCTGATGTACTGAGTAATCTGCTCATTTTCTACTGGCATCATAGGAATGGGTGCTGTTGTGGACAGCCAGTAGGACTTGTCATTGCGGCTAGCGTAATAACAGAGTTCATTGCTTGTGCAGTAAAGGAAGGGAATAGTGCTGAAACGAGGTAAACAGGAGCCAGCCAATCCTGAGAGACCAGAGAGGAAGTTGTAGAAAGAAAATGAGAAAACAAATGATGGAAGACCATTGAAAGAAAAATCACTAAGCCAATATCATCCTTATATTGATATTTGACATTTGCTACACTACTGATACTAAAATTTCTGCATGTTTACATTACACTAAATCTTTAATGTCTAAGTATTTTACCCAGGTCTTGGTTATGCGCCTTCTCCTGTCCTTCTACATAAAGCAAGCTATAGCCATCCCACAACTTGTCCATGCCCTGAGGGCACATTGGCACCTGACTGGACTGGCTGTGCTTCACCAGAGTGTAGCCGATCCCAATGGCACGTCCAGGCAAACCTGAAGGACCTGGTTGTCCCTGCCTACCAGGAAAACCTGAGTAATGAGGAAAGAGTGGGTGAGGAGAAATAAAAAAATGAGGGAGAAATGATAGCAGAGGACAAGTAAAGGTGAAATGGAAGTACTGGTAGAATAGCGGCAACTGAGAGATGAACGGTAAGCTATTAGACATTCCTGTATAGTAAGGATTAGTTTTTTGGTCTGATTGATAATTTCTATGCACACTTGCCAAAGTTCTGTGTTCAAAACAACCTAGTATCTAAGTAATTCAAACCAAACAGCAAACGAACAAAAAAGTATCAGTTTTGTTCTGATTACGACTTGTCAGCATGTTCTTAGACTCAGTTTATACATTCATCCATCATGATATAGATTAGTGGTGCCCTGCAATGGATTGGCCTCACACTCAGGGTGTATTGCCATTTATCAAGCCTAATTTTTAAGTTTAATCATTATGTGAAAATGTATTTACATAGTGTTATATCAGGTGTGCTTGGAATACCGCCAAACCTGATCAAACCACCACCACCACCAGAGCCCACCTTCAGGGCTGCAGAAAAAAAGTTATTCAAGGGTCTTCATCACCAAGCCTGAGAAGTGAGGCTCACAGAAATCCAAGGAAATTAACAGTTCCCTGTTGATGACTAATACCCAACAATGGATGCTACTGGCTCATCAAACTTGAAGTGTAAAAATCAGGTCACCTGGAGCTAGAGAGGGTCTTAAAGCCCCTCAGATGCTACCAAACAGTACATTCCATTCTCTCTCAAGCATAATTTTTTTTTTTCACTCACTGCAACCAAACCAGGTTTGGTTACAATACCTTTCTAAAAAAACATTCAACTCACCACTGCCACCAGTAGATCCTTGATATCCTGGAACCCCAGGATCTCCAATGGGTCCAGAAGGTCCAGCTGGACCAGTGCGACCTGGTTTACCAATTGATCCAATCTTTCCTTTGGGGCCTACAGATTTGTAACAAAAAAGACAAATACTGTATATATGCAATACAGAAAACTTTATACTAAACATTAAAGTAAACTATAAAGCTATAAGCAAGTGTTTCATCACAAAGGTCACAAACTCACAAAGGTTTAATGAATGCCTCTTTGTCACAGACCAATTTTTTATCTTTCAAATAATAAGGCACTGCTGATGCTTGGACAGTAAGTAATGAAAATATGATTAACTGTGAAAAGCAGCTTACCTGGACGTCCTGGGAAACCAGGCTGGCCTGGTGATCCTGAATAACCAGGAAGGCCAGAGGCTCCTTGTGGACCAGGATTCCCAACTGGCATGTCCCTTATTTCGGGTGGGAGAACAATTCCTGGAAGGCCTTTGCTACCAGGTTGACCTGAAAAGAAGAAATACAGTTCAGGAAATGGCATATATTGAAGAGAGCGCTTAACTTCAAAGAAGTACATGTACGGTAAAATGATTGGACTGCAATGCCAAAGCTCACATTTAAAAATGAAAAAAATGAAAATAACAAAATAAAAATTGTCCTACATATTTCAACAGACCTGCTGAGTTTATTTACTGACCTACAAATCCTTTTGATCCTTTGCTACCATAACTTCCCTGATCTCCAGGGGAGCCTAGACGTCCTGGAGGTCCATTAACTCCAGGGTCTCCTCTCATTCCTGAAGTAGACAGGTAGAGAAAGGCAATCTTTGGCATGTAAAATTTAATTTTCTTTCAGATTACTACAGTTCAGTTTAGACTATAGCTAATAGGTCAATATACTGATTGGTAATGTCATAAAGATTCTCCATACAAGCACCTTTGAATCCGGAGTTGCCAGGTGGCCCACGTCCTCCTGAAAATCCAGGTTCGCCACGTATCCCAGGGGTTCCAGGTAATCCAGGAAATCCATGATCTCCTCTGTCACCCTGATTTGTTCCAGGCCCAGCTGGACCACGAGGACCAGGGGAGCCAGGAACACCTATAAAAAATTTTTTTTTAAAAAAAGGTATATGGCTGGCTCATAGAAAGATCAGTTAGATAGGGAGCCAGGAATATAAAACACTATCATTGAAGAGGTATTTAAAAAAAAATTATAACCATTTTGAATCTCATCTCTTTCTGGTCTCTTTGCTCCATGTGCAAAATATTATTTTACTCAACTTGACAGTCATTAAAAAAACAGGCTTACCTCTTTCACCATCTAGTCCAGGTAGACCAGCATCTCCTGGAGGACCAAGAATGCCAGATGCAATGGATCGTCCTGGAGGACCTTGAGGACCTGGAAACCCTGGCCGTCCAGGGTAACCTAACAAAGAACACAAGAATAGGATCAACATATTGGGGCAAATACAGTCCTGAAACAGAAAAGGTATTTCTGTATATAGAAATGTGCATTTTAGTAATTTAATGTTTTACATTTCTTGCAGAGATTTAGTTGTTTACTTAATATTATGCACTTAATGTCATAAACTTTTCAAAACATAGGGAGAATATAAAAAAGTATTAGTATTAGTAGTAGTAGTGAAGTAATAGTAGTAGAAGTAGTACTAGTTGTGTTGTGGTGGTGATAGTGGTTGTAGTAGTTAAGGTAGTGATATTAGTGGGATTGGGCAGGGCTAGAAGTAAAGGTAATAGTTGTAAATGATCTATCTCTACCTAATTTGTTTGGTTTCATTTGCTTGAGTCATGGGTTGTTATGTTCTTGGTGCCGCCTAGCTAAATGGCTCATTTTTATGACCGTGTTAGAAAGAGCTGATTAATAATGTTTATTATTTTCTCACCAATATCTCCTCTGGCTCCCTTTACTCCAGGAAATCCTGGTGCTCCGGGCAGTGATGTGCCTCTTTCTCCCTTCAGTCCATTCAATCCTGCGGCTCCAGGCTGACCGCCCTCTACAACACCTGTGGACAGATTTAACGGTGTTACTTTAAGTTTTAAGTACATGGTCTACCACAAGGTGGCTGCTGACTGTGTGTGGACTCATTTGAAATGTAGGAAGTATCAATAGCTGTAGATATCCTTACCAGGTATACCCTGTTGACCTTTGGGCCCTGAAAGTCCATTGAGTCCATCTAAACCAGGGGATCCAGATAAACCTATGAGGAAGTTAGGAAAGGTGTGTTATTAAAAAAACTTTTTAAAATTAGCATTGCGAAGCAGTTGTGTAAAGTTGCAGTAGTTAACATAAAATAAGAAGTTCAGTTGCTAGACCCAGTAACTGAACTGGGAGCTTCTTGAATCGTGCTGCTTATTTGAATAGAAACCTAGGCTGTTTCTGGATGTATAGCCGCCAGCAAAGTTATACATTACAACATATCTGTAGCAAACATTGTAGACATTCTGGCTGTAACTGTAGAAAAAAATGATGCTCTTTAACTAGACTGACCTTTTAATCCAGCACGACCTGGAGTCCCAGGGAGACCTGATTCACCATCCCGTCCCCTCTGTCCCGGAAAACCATCGAGACCCTTACTGCCACGTGGCCCAGGTTGACCTGATCGAAGGTACATGAAGTGTAAGACAAGTTAAAAGAAGCATCAGTTTAATATGGACAAATTTACAAATTTATGGAGATACTGGAGATCCAGATCATTTCAGCCTCTGGATGGAGCTCAAGTCTCGAATCTCTACTGGGACTGCGGCTGCTCCGAAGACCATACAGACTTCATGTACATCCATACTGTACTATTTCACACTGTCTGTTGTTACCCAGATGAGGATGGGTTCCCTTCTGACTCTGGTTCCTCTCAAGGTTTCTTCCTTTAAACATTTTAGGGAGTTTTTCCTTGCCACCCAGTTGGGATATATTCACACCTTTAATATCTGTATACCGTGTTTATATAAATCTGTAAAGCTGCTTTGAGACAATGTCTGTTGTAAAAAGCGCTATACAAATAAAATTGAATTAAATTTAATTAATATATTAACTAATTAAAAGGAGATGTTTCTGCAAAAGGGTTACCTCCTGATCCAGGCCTTCCTGGATCTCCAGGTAGTCCTTTCTGCCCAGGATATCCAAAATCACCTGGCAAACCCTGAGAACCTTTTTCACCAGTAAAGCCTGGGCGACCTGTGCATCAATTACAATTGAAAGGGAAAATACTGACATTGAGGCATTACATAAACTAATCACTAACAATGCCATTTTATATTATTGGATATTATAACAATAATATTGTTAAAGGATGCCTTTCAGTTTCCTATTCACAAATTGTCCATTAGTAATTTTAATTTGGCATAACATTGGTTATAAACATGTTTATTATATTAGGCAATTATAAGCTATTTTATTATTATTAAGTGCTTTTATATTAAGTGCTTTTATTCACAAAAACAGAAGGGTCTCTAGACATGTGTTTGTAAAATGTTAATAATAAAATACAAAGTCACTTTCATAATCTCCTCAGGCTTAATGTGTTCCCTGTCAGCATCCATTATATGATCAGTAAGTTAATAATTACAAGTAATTGTTGTAGCATGCTGTTGTAAAAAAAAAATATAGTAAACTAATAGAAAAGCACAAAGCTCACCAGGGAATCCAAAATCTCCTCCCAGTCCCTTTCTTCCAGGGGCCCCAGGTGCTCCAGTAGAGTCTCCTTTCTGACCTTTACAGGAAAATGCATGGGATGATCATTATGATGAATATAACCAAATACACATTCAAACACTAAAATTTTGAATGGATGGTGTTCTCATGGGGAAATGTATTTATATGCAAAGAAGAACTCACCTTTGCTACCAGGCAATCCCGAAATACCAGGTTGTCCATACAAACCAGGAACTCCATCATCACCCTGCAAACGGGATCAAAATGCATAAAATAAACTGTTCAACCAAAACATAAAAGAATACTGACATTTCCTGCAGTCAATATTGCATTTTCATGCAGCTGTATTCCCCATTGGCTATTTTCTTCAATACTATCATTTAGCTGGATTGTCATCACACAGTAAATTGACTTACCCTAGGGCCAGGCATGCCAGGGAAACCAAAAACACCGGGTGCTCCTTTAGGTCCTGCAAATCCCAAAGAACCTGTGCGTCCTTGGAAACCTGGATCACCAGGTGGACCCTTAACAATAACTCCTACCTGACCAAGAAAGCCTGAACGACCAGGTAAACCTGGGGTTCCCTTATCACCTGTTTAAATACAATGCCTGTTATATTTCTGGCATGGGATGATGACAGATTGCAATTTCTAAGCAAAACCAAAAAGGAACTGCTGTGTGTAAGATCATGTTCAAGCTCAACTTTGACTACCACAGGTAAAGAACAGTGCAATGTACAATATGCTTCCTATTGTGTATTCTACAGTTTTATGTTCATGGACAGATGAGAACCAGTGGCCATGGAAGCATTTCTGTACCTCGTGGTCCTGGAAAACCAGGCAGTCCTGTAGCTCCAGGAGTGCCTTGGTCCCCTTTAATAAGTTGCAGTGGAAGGCGTTGAGCGGGAGGACCTGCTTGGCCTGGTTCTCCACGGTCCCCTGGAAAACACATACACATACACACACACACACACACACACACACACATTTTGAATCAATTTTTTCATGGTATTCTATACAAATAAGCAACCATAACATATCAGTGACATGTTAACTGGTATGTTTTAAGTTTTTGGTATACCTTTAAACCCAAGAGAGCCCTTTACTCCAGGTTCGCCATCCAATCCTGGGATTCCAGGTTGACCTTTACCCCCTGGCTGTCCAGAGTCTCCAAAACGTCCAGGTGATCCAGGAAAACCAACCAATCCAGGGAATCCCTTCTCACCTGTAAAACATCCACGTCAGTATAGTGAATGTATGTAATGACTGGAATGATGAAAGAGTACTGATACTTTCATAAAGATTGGGAAGGAGATGTAAAATGTAATGTGAGATATAAGATGAATTGTCTATCTGGCAATCTGGAAACACTGTTTGCAAAGACGTTTTCAATTTTGCAAGAAGGCTAAAAACAATAAATATTGTCAGGGATCCTGTCAGAAATGCCTTAGATTTTTAGCATTTGAAAACTTCAAACCTTTTTTTCCCGGCCTTCCTGATTGGCCGTTACGTCCTGAAACAGTATCTCCAGGACGTCCTATTTGTCCTTTTGGTCCTGGAATTCCAGGTCTTCCAGAAGCGCCCTTTCTACCCAAGCCTTGGCGTCCTGGGTCTCCTCTTGTACCCTTGACTCCTGGAAAACCTTGGAGACCACAAACATGAGGGTCAGACACCACTCAATTCATATTGTATTTGGAATAACTGTAGCAAACTCTTTCAGGTTAGTATTGTAATAGAATCAGCTGAAACACCCTTGAACATTAATTGATAGGGTTTACTATTGACATTTTCTTAAAAGGTTCACAACATAATGATCATCTACATGCTGAGAAGTGTGTTTATGTGATATTTCCTACACCTAATAGTAGTGTGTCTATGTTATTTAGGAATGTTCCAGTAATTTATCCTATACAGAAATCACCTTCAACCATCTAGCAATTGTTCATTTATATGACATCTAACACTGCACCCTCAAATCGTTATTGCACAGCTACATTAGCCAGTGACACAGATACACACAAGCATGTAATTCCAAGTGTTCTGCCTGGAGATCACACTCCGCAAAACATGTGTCTTTAAGACCATATATGAAAATCTTCAAGCTGGCAGATTTTGAATGATTTAAATAAATCTTCACATGAGCTAATCTGACATGTTTTCATAAAGGTTTATAACCTTCACCCTGAGTGCATTCATAAAACTTTGTCTACCCACTAAACGACACACCCACCTATCTTACTTAAAAAGTGCCCAATTGTCTACAGAAAGACCCTTCTTCATTCATCACCACATTCATTCTTTCAAACATTCACCATACCTCATTCGACATCAAGTCAATAAAATGGTTTCAAACCATTAACTCTTATTTACTGCACATCAGTAATAAATGCTACTAGAACAAACACAAAACGTTAATACAAAGAAACATTTTGAAATATTAGATTATATTAGAGAAAGTAATCAGATTCTAGAAATCTCTGTAAATAATCCTTTGCAGTTGGATGAGTTTGTTAACGTCACACAAGCAGATTAGGGTTATAGCAGTGCAGCAGATGGCTGGAGTCTAACTAAATTAGTACTGCTTGATGGCATTAGTGCAAATTTTAACACTAGCAACTGCTCATCATGAACATACATACCATATATACACCCACATATACACACTCATTTAAATGATGGTTGAGAACATATACCTCACATGATTTATACCACCCCAAGCTTGATAGACAAATTAAAATACATGGCCAGGACAGCTTGATACAAATAAAGGATTTTATTCTGTAATGGATTATAAATTATGTTAATGTTAATTATTATCACCAAAAAGGATTTGCTGATGAGAAACTGGAATGGTATAGAAAGTGGACAGTATCTCTCTCCACAACTTAATAAAGCAGCAAAGCACAATCCCTTTCACTAGGTGCTTTGGTTAGGAAGTTCAGATGATCTAATATCTAGAGCAAACTAAGGAAATATTTAATAGAAAAGAATTGGTTGTTAGATAAAAATGAGCTCTATAATGAAGTAGTGGGTTGATATGATAACGTTTCTCACCTTGGCAGCCTAGAGAATTGACCCAGCACCAAGAACAGAGGAGCAAGATATCACAAATGGAAGGGACGGGAAGATGATTGAGGTAGGGACAGAGAGAGACAAAGAAGGAGAAGGAGAGGACATTGACAGAATAGAGGGATGAAATGAGATGCATTTGTGAGAAAGAGTACAGAGGAGGATGCATTTACAAAGAGATGAGCAGTAAGAGGACATTGTAATTATAACACCTCCAGCTGTGCTGGAACATAAGTGATTCATAGTTCTTTCTCTCTTACTTTACTTTTCATCAGTTTAGCTTATTTTACATTACTTTACGTTATCCTACATCACCATGCTTTTGTAAACTCTTCTTAGTCTGGCTTGGAAAAAAACAGCATCCCTGCTGTATTTAACCATATGTTTTGGTAGAATTAATCCTAGAGATGAGTATCTACCACAGTACCAGACAAAGAGCCGTGATGTGCACAAAAATGCAAACAGAGATGCATTCAATAAAATGCTTTATGAGGAGCTTTATCAGTAGACTGAACCGGTGAAACCTAGAATATAGAGCAGCCAATTTTCTCAAAAGACAAGACAAAGGTCCATAGGAACATTAAGGATAACAGATTTAATATTCCAGTGAATAAAAGAATAATCATCCACTTGATCACTTTCTCACCTGCAGGTCCAGGGAATCCAGAATTCCCAGGTGGCCCACGAGGTCCACTTACTTCAGAAGGACTCACACCCCGTGGACCTGGCGGCCCTGGAAGTCCTGGGAAACCATTGGCACCACGGTCACCCTTTACACCTGGGTTACCATTGGATCCATCAAAACCTACAAGGGAAAATTTCATTCATAACTGCAGTTCTGAAAACTAAGTAATAGTAGATCTGAGATGAGGTCATTAAACCTACCACGTCCGCCTGATAACCCAGGAGTGCCTTGTTCGCCCTTGTCTCCAAGCTCTCCTGGTTGTCCTGGAAGTCCGCGTATTCCTGGAACCACCCCTAAAGCTTCGCCAGGTTCTCCTTTTGCTCCTTGCAACCCAGGACGGCCATCATTTCCAGGAGAACCTGGACGACCATTTTCTATAGTGCCTGGTAAACCTGGATCTCCTCTTGGTCCAGGGAAGCCTGTAAAATCCATTGTGTTAAAGCAATATAATATCGTTTTGTCACAATGTAATTTCCTTTTGTCATTTAAAAACATTGACAAGCCTTCTTCTTCCCACAACTGACCTTGCCCCACTGTTTTGAAAGTGAGTACGCCTCATGAGTTGTCTTTCGAGCACTACATTTACTGTAAAATGTACAGTAACTTCCTGGCAGCCAACTTGCCACTAAAATCCTTACATTTACAGTAAATAACTTTAAAACATATTTACCGTGAAGTACTGTTATATCTTACATAGTATATAATAACACATAATTTAATATCCAATTTGCTCATTTGGCTGATGCTTGAAAAATGCAACTTACAATTGACGTAGGATACAACTGAGCATTTTGGCTGTGCTGGTATTTGAACACTGTAACTCAAAGCTTTAACCACTGAGCAACCGAAACTACTTCAACTAGCGTGCACTGATTCAACAGTCTCCACCACTGAAATTACTCACATTAATCAATGAATTTCAGTTCTTTATGAAACCAAAGTTTTCAGCTGCATATAGTTAAACTCAAACAGGGTTTGTATTCACCTAAAATAGCCACTAAAATAAAGGGCATGAAATTAATCTACTAATTTGCGGATTTTTACTATTTTCACCCCTACCAAAAACATTAGATATTCCATTATGCAGTGAGTATTTTAATGCATTGCTTTAACTGCCTAATCTTTTGCAGAAAAACAATAAAACATTATTTAGCTGTAAAATAAATACTTTAAAATGTACAAAATATTTTAGTGTGAGGTGCTCTACTCTGGCTAGGAGCAGAGCTAATTTCACAGTCAAAAAGCATAAAATACAAGTCTATATACACTTTGAAAATGGCCAACCTGCACATTTAATTTATGATTACCATTTGTTACCAGTTGAAAATTTGTAAATGTAAAATAAAATTCTGTTCCATCTTCTGTGGGAATAATGATGCATCAGTGTTTTGGCCTGAAGAGGGTTTATATGTATTAAACAGTCCTTTTCCTTACATGTCTTCTAAATGTTGATTAGGATCATACCTTGTGGTCCGGGTTGACCTCCACTGCCTGGATCTCCTCTCTGACCTTTCAACCCATCAGCACCTGGTTTTCCATTTAGTCCTGGTGGACCTGGCTCTCCTTTTGGGCCTAACCACACACACATTTACTTATAATAACTGGGTCTGGTAGCACCTACTTACAGGACAATCCTCATCTTTTTTCTTCATCTTTTTGATCACGATGGAAAGAATTACCTGGCACTCCAGGCAGTCCGGGGAAACCTGGATTACCAGGTTCTCCTGGAATTATGCAGGGCAGTGACAGTCCTGTGGAGATTCATATGATCATCAGTTACATGCTCAAATCATCGACATGGGGCACCAACTGTTTCTAAAGCAACTTTTTAAAACAGCACTGTAACCGACTTTTAAATTTAGAAAAGGCAAAGAAAAGGAGATTTAAAAGGAAATCATTTGTAAATCCACATCAAGAACAAAGTTCTCACAGGATATGAAAATATTCAGTCAAGTTAAAGTTATTTCAACTTATATTACGTAATATTATAAATACTGTTAGAAATTTACCTGAAAAAAAGAAAAACTGAATAATCTCTAGACCAGCTTAAATAAAACCCATCACTTACTGTATATACACATACACATAATCATGGGAGGTTTTTGGCAAAAGATGAAATTATTCCTGATTAAACAACAACAACAAAAAAAACATTTTAAATCTTTGGTAAAACTTTTTTGTGTTATAATGTTTGCTGAGATAATTCTCTGCTGATATCTCTATTATATTCGAACTGATATTTATTCAACAATTTCTGAATACATCAGGTTTTATTACTAACTCTGTATGGCCATGGCAATAAATTAAATAAATAAAAATTTAAACATCTATTTTAGTGAAATCATGTGGGATACTAAGATACCTGCCAATCTTATTATATCCCCTGCAGTGTACAGCATAACAGGGTTGATCACATGCACCAGGCTTTGTTAGTTGATTGGGCAATAAGAGCAAATGCACTGTCATTGCGTGCACTTGTTGTATGCACCGGCGTAAACTGAAGACACAAAGCATTGAGGGCAAAGAAAACATAGTCAAGTGTAGCAGGCAGCGAAAACCAACAGTGTCGTCCATGCTCTGTTGTACTCTGTCTTTTCCTTTTCTTTAGCCCACCCGTTGTATATCCTGTCCACTGGCTGTGGCTCCAGCTTACTCCAGAATATCCAACAGGTGCCCCTGCTATTCCACTGGACACCACACCAAGAAAGGGCAAGAGCTGATTGGAGCAGACATCTTAAGCATGCTTTAAAGTAAGTGATGCCAGTGAAGGCCAGGCTTGAGATGTCTGGTCCAGTCAGCCTGAACAACTTTCTACTACAGCTACAGCTCTGGACTCCTCACCTCCCTTTGTGAAAGAGGCTTCATTAAGCCCCGCCTGCCCACAGCTGTCACCTAGTCAGACAACATGCAAGGGTAAGAGAAATAGCAAGAGATGCGGTCAGTTAATCACTCCATCAATCACTTCACTCAGGGAGCATCATCAAATCATTTTAAGGCATAAGCATGAAGAGGATTATATCATTAGCAAGGAATAATAATAATAAAAAAGATTATCCAAGTAAACCAGGCATGTTCTGTTAAAGCATAGCAAAGTCACATTTTTGCACAGTTCCAATTCAGAGAGAGATTGAGTGTGAAGGGAATTTTAGTTGAAATTTAATGTTAATTTTCTTGATGCTAGTTCACCAAAACTCTCAACGGCTCAACCATCAAATAGGAAAATATGTTAGCACAAGCAGTGAGAAAAGAAATCTGCACATATGCATGTACAAGGATGGTGCCTAATTAATTTGGATTGATCTGTAAAGCAGCATAGAATTTGCTAAGACAAAAATGTTTTTTTATTTGAATGGAAAAAGACATCAACCAAGAGGAATGAGTAAAAACAAAATAACAGCCATCTCCACTCTTTTTATTTATACATTTTTCAAAGCACTTCATTAGACTTAATAATTCTGTTAATTCTTCTTGACACTTACTTTTCCAGCCTTTTGCAGCCCCTGTCCCAACTTATTTGAGATGTGTTGCAGCCATTAAATTAAAAATTACCTAATTTTTTCATTAAAATGGTACATTTTCTTAGTACATTTGATATGTTTTCTATGTTGTATTATGAATAACATGGGTTTATGAGATTTGGAAATCATCGCATTCTGTTTTTATTTACATTTTACAGTGTCCCAACTTTTTTGGAATTGGGGTTGTAAGTGTATTTTGAAATGTTTATGTCACATTTTGACATTTTTACATAATCTGAGTAAGATTTATGGAGGTTATGTGTTTTTATTTAATTAGAGAGTAGGCTTCTATTTTAGGAGAGAAATATATATAGCACATTTTAAGAGATTTATATATCAAGAGATAGTTTTCTGTACTTTTCACCACTTCCTGGTGAATTGTATGAAGTCATATTTGAGTGAGAGTTTCATTATTTAATGTGTGGACAAACAGAATCTGTTTATGAAAAAAACACAGAGACCTTTGTTATGTACACATGGACATGCATGTGCAAATTTATACATGTATACATATGTATATGAATTTATCCCATGTATACATATAGTATACTTTGTATCTGTATCAACATTCACAAAGCTACAAAGATATGCGTTTTCCGTTCACTATGTGGGCAAATCCATCCATCCGGATTATTTAGAACTTACCTGGTGGTCCTGGAGGTCCAGATAGCCCTGGAAGCCCACTGATACCAGGGTCGCCTGGGAATCCTCTAACACCAGCGCTGCCTGGGTAGCCAAATCCAGGGTCACCAGGTGCACCAGTGCGACCCTTCAAACCAGGAGATCCAGGATAGCCTTTGTCTCCAATCACCCCAAAACCAGCATCTCCCTATAGGGAGAAAGAGACAGAAAGTAAAGACACAAATTTTGCGTCTAACTGGCAAGAAGAGCTGTTTGGATACTTGACTGATTACTACACTATCCACTTACCGGTGGTCCTGGTGCTCCAGGAAAACCAGCGGCTCCATTTCTTCCAGGTTGGCCGATGTCACCTGTAGGACCAGCAGGCCCTTGCTGACCAATGTCCCCTTTCTGTCCTCGTCTAGCAGCATAATAAGGGTTTCCTTTCTCTCCTTTAGTCCCAGTAAAGCCACGCTCTCCAGGACGACCCTTAAAATAAGCACAGTGTTAGGTGCAACATTAGGCATGAATGGTAGCAATTCTGATGAGAAGTTCACATTTGCAGCACCCTTTTTCTAACTTGACTTTGATTCATGCCTTATGATATTCTACCAACTTTACTAGCAGTTACTGGTTCATGTCACTTACACTTATCCCTTGTTGTCCATAGAGTCCTGTAGGTCCTGGGTCACCAACCTCTCCTTTCCGCCCATTGAGCCCCGTAAAACCGGGGAGCCCTTGAAATCCTTGAGGGCCCTCTCTGCCAGAGATGTCTTCATCAAAGCAATCACAAAGTCCAACTTCACCTACAAAAAAGTGACAACCTACAGTTTAACCCATGTACTGTAAATATGCATATCCAGGACATTAGACTCAATCCAAGTACTTTTCCAAGCATGTCTGTGGACTTGTTAAGTACAAGAATCCTTACCTTTGGCTCCTTTGAAACCTTTATCTCCCAGTTGACCCCTGCTGCCTTTTACACCTGTTGGTCCAGTCTTTTCCCCAGGAAACAGAGCTGAGTTGATTTGGCAAAATAACAAATTATCCCATGTGTTAAACTTTATGTCATAATCATTATATCTTTTGAAATTTTATTAAGTTCAGCGGTCAAATGTCTGTATAGAAATCAAATGTTCATTTTTTTCAATTATATGTTGGAAATGTTAGTTAGCAACGCCATAGTTGTAAGGTAAATACATAAAGCAAGATTTATGTAGACCTATCCAATGAAAGTATCTCTTTCCATTGACTGCGAGATGGAAGTCTCTATGTCTTAAAACATATCAAGCCATGCTTTAACCAAGGTGTCATACCTATTTCAGTTTCCGTGCATGAGGTAGACACTCAGTGAAGCATGTTTTGTGAGTCAGAATATAGACTAGTTATGAGATCATCTATATATTTTATGATTGATCATCTATATACTTTTTGGTCATAATGAGAAACAATGTTTTACTGGGCAGTTTTTTTTTTTTTGCATTATTAATATGCAACATGACCACTAAAAACAAACTACCTTGTATTATTTGACCTTTAGTCACCACAAAGCATGGGCCAACCAATTCATCTTTACTAACAGGGGAAAAACAATCAGTGTCTATAATATTAGTCACTTTGACACCTAAAATTCTTCACAGCAATAGTCACCCATGCTTGAGGATGTAAACCTAAAATAACACAACTGATCTGAACATTTATACAATGCCATAAAAAATTTACAATGCAGTAAATTATGAAAAATGTATGGCATATTTAATTTAATAATTGCATAATTTATTTAGTTATCCGCCATCCCTAAAACACAGCTAAACACATTAAAATTAGACACATTAGACTTTACAGCTGAAATAAATACATAAAGTTTGCCTAGTGCTGCTTAAAAACTCTACTTCAAAAACTGGAAATGGAAATCTATCAGTCAGAAAAAATCATACTTGTCTCGGTTCTGCCTCGAGGTCCAGGTGGACCTGGAGGTCCAGGTAACCCTCTGTCTCCAGGCAAACCAATAGGGCTGAAGCTTGATTGACCTTTGTCTCCCTTCTCTCCCTTAGGTCCACTAACACCAGGGAAGCCAGGCAAGCCTGGAGTATCTGAAGGAAGACATAAATTTACAGTAAATAATACTACATGAAAATAAGGAATATGTGATAGTGTCTACATGTGACTGGACCTCCATGTTTAGTTTAATTGTGATATCTCTGTACATGGCATTGTATCACTGTCACCTGGTTGGAAGGATGAAGATCCAGGGTCACCTGGAGGTCCAGGATGTCCTGGTAAGCCTGTATCTCCAACTGGGCCTGGAAGGCCATCAAAACCAGGATCACCTGGAGGACCTGTACATGAATTCAGGAGAGATGCCGTATTAACAAGTTTTAGTGCATCTAAACATTAATGCATGAATAGAAGTGCTAGCGAGAAATAGCAGTTACCTTGTACAAATGATTCTTGTTCACCAATAAAGATAGTTGGCCCTGGTGGCCCTAGTTCTCCCCTGTAACCCTACAAAGAAATGACCCAAGGGACAGTATTTAACCTCAACATTCCACACTTATGTAGATTCTCCACATCGTTGTACAGAAATGTTGTATTCAATCTTACACTGTTCATTCAAACATTATGAACTTCACAGTTAAAAACAAGCCAAAATTGTCCTTCACAAAAGAAAGACTTTTGTGGGTCTTTCGTTCATTTTGTCTGAAGTCATGAAAAAACCTTCTTCTCTTCTCTTTTCCTCTTTTTAATCACTTTAAAATTTGTAGGATTTATCTTTCTCTAACCTCAACTATACCTAACTTCATACTCACTTTAGGGCCTGGAGCTCCTGATAATCCAAACAGACCAGGGCTCCCACGATACCCCTATGATAAAAATAGCAATGATTACTTACCACTGGTGAAGTATCAATGGCACTGTTGAAGTGTAGGCATTGCTAAGTCTTACCTTTAGGCCATCTTCTCCCAACGGTCCATTAAAACCAGGAGGACCCTACAAAATGAAATAATTAAGCTGACAGTAAACACTCAACCAACTGTGCATTTACCTATCATTCAAGATATCAGACATGAGCAGTTAAGAAAATACTTTATTACCTAGAGACACTAGAACGAAACTTACCCTCGCACCAGGTAATCCGAGAATTCCCTTCTCTCCACGTTCCCCTTTGTAGCCATATGGGCCCTGGAAATGGGGCGAATGAGAGTTTTTGTGTATAGGATGTGGCATGCTGTCATTAGTGCCGAACCTTTTTTTCAAATAAGCCACTGAGCTTCCCATATATGTGCAAAATTTATAGAACAGTAAATAAAAGTTAAATAATATACTGTACTGTATATATATTATATATATATATATATATATATATATATATATATATATATATATATATATATATTATTGATCATTTCCTGTTACACATAAGTTGTAAATCACTGTAATCTTAAATTACAACGATAAACAAGTAAGACATCATAGCCAGAAGAGATCACAGAGTTTAAATAAAGAAAATATGGACTGTAATCGGTCACTTACTCGGGGTCCTTGTGGTCCTGTAGCACCAGGAGGGCCAATATCACCCTGATCAACAGACAGAGAGACAAAGTAGTGAGAAGGGACAAGGGGGAAAGGGTGTGAATAAAGTGATCAGCCCATATGCCAAAATGCAAAAGCCAAAAGTATTCTGAGAACTACACTGCTCAAAAAAATAAAGGGAGCACTTAAACAACACAATGCAACTCCAAGTCAATCACACTCCTGTGAAATCAAACTGTCCACTTAGAAAGCAACACTGATTGACAATCAATTTCACATGCTGTTGTGCAAATGGAATAGACAACAGGTGGAAATTATAGGCAATTAGCAAGACACCCCCAATAAAGGAGTGGTTCTGCAGGTGGTGACCACAGACTACTTCTCAGTTCCTATGCTTCCTGGCTGATGTTTTGGTCACTTTTGAATGCTGGCACTTTTGAGTGCTTTCACTCTAGTGGAAGCATGAGACGAAGTATACAACCCACACAAGTGGCTCAGGTAGTGCAGCTCATCCAGGATGGCACATCAATGCGAGCTGTGGCAAGAAGGTTTGCTGTGTCTGTCAGCGTAGTGTCCAGAGCATGGAGGCGCTACCAGGAGACAGGCCAGTGAGACGTGGAGGAGGCCGTAAGAGGGCAACAACCCAGTAGCAGGACCTTCGCCTTTGTGCAAGGAGGAGCAGGAGGAGCACTGCCAGAGCCCTGCAAAATGACCTTCAGCAGTCCACAAATGTGCATGCGTCTGCTCAAACGGTCAGAAACAGACTCCATGAGGGTGGTATGAGGGCCTGGAGACACAGTGGAGAACGCTCTGCTGCTTGCAACATCCTCCAGCATTTTGAGTGTGACTCCAAATCCAGACCTCCATGTGTTGATAAATTTGATTTCCATTGATCATTTTTGTTTGATTTTGTTGTCAGCACATTCAATTATGTAAAGAAAGGAGTATTTAATGAGATTATTTCATTCATTCAGATCTAGGATGTGTTATTTTAGTGTTCCCTTTATTTTTTGAGCAGTGTATTACACCATTTACTAAAAACTGTGTTAAATATATAATTTTTAAAATAATTCAACTATTCAGCTGGACAGGATTGAAATATACTAGAGTGAACTTCGTAAAAAAAATAAACATGTAAGATGATTAATATCCGATAATATGATAATACGATAACATCTTTAACATGAACATCAGTAATTAGTGGGAACTGTGGGCTAGAGTTAAAGCCTCAGAAAGGTTTAGTGAGATGAGTGATGGGGAAAATGTATGCAGAAGTAGATGGGACTGTTAGAAGAGGGTGTTCCCTGGCTCCATCACACCCTTGGCCACTTGATCTGTCTGAGCAGTGTCATCGCACAAACCTGAGTTCGTTTATCTAATTTTGCTACTCCAACAAACTCCACAACTCCACTGACCAGTGGGCGGCCTGAGTCGCCGGGCAGGCTCACGTCTCCCTGGATGCGGTAACCAAGGAAGAGAGAGTTTTTAAATAGGACAGGATGGAATGATGACTGGATGTTTGCGGAGACGACGGGGCGAGTTGGTTTTGTGGTGAGGGTTTAGGGATGTGGGTATGAAATGGAGTTTTAAAAGCTGTGACACTTCGCGGGGTGGGGGGAAACCAGGCTGAGATGGAGTTTCATGAAGTCAGGGAGAGTAACCGAGGCTTTGATTGATGAACTATATTTCTTAAATACATTGTGTTATGTTAACTTTAATCTATAGCCAATAATTGATGAGTATCTCAATGGCCGAGGAGTCAGTTGTAGCTCTGGCCATCTTTTCTAACATAATGCATCACTCTCACCCTGGCAGAGCCCCTCCCTGGGCTGGCATGACTATCCCCTGTGTGTTACCTTCTCTCCTTTGCTGATTGTGCTTATAGCTGGTGATCCTAATAGAGCAGCTGGAGCACCCCTGAGTCCCGGCAGACCTGCATCGCCCTGAGATCCACAACAAACACAGAGCACACATTAGAGCCAGAGAGTATGTGAAGGAGAGGGTGAAGAGAGAGAAACGGAAAGAATGCAACAAGCTGAGTAAGATAAAGTGTGACTGCAAAGACTTTGATGGCTAAATAGCTCTCTCCCTGTATCTTTTCCAATGGGTGATAAACATGCACCTTCAGATGTGTCACGCGTGTATATAATAATGCTGGCTTGGTGTGTTTAGAGGTGAATTGTAATATTTGCTGCTGCAGCACATACTGATAGGGAATGAATGAGGAATGAACAGAAAAATGTGGTGTAGTAAAGAGAGAAAGTAATTGCAAATACCAAACCAAAATGACTTGAGTTTTTCATAGTATTTGTCTTCAAGTCCAAGTCAAGTCAAGTCAGTTGTTCATGAGTCCAAGTCAAGTCGCAAGTCATTTGTTTTGCGACTTAAGTATGACTTGAGTCCAAGTCGCAGACTCGAGTTTCCATCTCTGTATGAGGAAACATCATTTATATAAGAGACTGGCAAATAAAATAAAGGTGGATTAGTGTATGGTGGGAGAGGTTCAGGGAGGAAAATGGCTCTATTCCAGCATGCAAGAAATTTAATAAGTAACATAATGTTGTCTTAGCTTAAATAAATAAATAAAAAAAAGTTACATGAGGAAAGTTGCATGAGGAAAGAATGCTAATGTTGTCTCTTAGCGTGATATTGACTTTCTTCACTTTAACACTCTTATTGGCACTAATTATCCCTGAAATGCTTGGCACTTGGGTCAATATTAACCCAACATACCACATATAACACACATCGATCTGCCATGACAGTGTAAAACTTACAAAATATTTGACTAACCATAAAATATAGACATATAATATAATGAAAATATGTCTTGTCACTAGATGCTGTCGAACAGATTTAGGTAATCATTACATGGTTTTTTGCAACTAATTCAGCTTGTCAGTGACCTCAGAAATCAGAAATAATTTTGACAATAATTTTGGAGTAACAGTAATATCAGCTTGCTGAAGGTAAAGGTGATAAACAGATCACAAGTAACTAACAACCAAAGATATGCATTTAGGGGTTAAGTGCACAGATCAAACACCACATGGACATAAACACACCTGACCAACTAATATGTTTTCTTCAGGTGATGACATGAAAAAGCTAAAATTGAAATACCTTCTCTCCTTTCTCTCCTTCATAACCCTGACCAGGATGTCCCTATAAAATAAAGCAGATATGTTGACATTTCAGTGGATCGAACTGTTTTAGAGGCCACATCCTTTCCACAATCTAACATCCATGAAACAGTAGAGAGAGAGTAGCATTAATTACAAATAAAATGCAATCCTTTGTTATCTTTTTACTTTGTTTATAGTACGCATCAGAAATATTCTGTAGTATTTAAATATGTTGCCTGCTTCTTACAGCATCTCAAAGCACCTGAATTTATACAAACGTGTCGTGAGAAGCTACTCAGACAATTTAAAACTAAGAGAATGCAGAACACTATCTAACCAAATGACAAGACCATGATGGCTGTAATTTAATATAAAATTTGTTTTCTGTAATTTAGATAAGATTTATCATCAGAAATTTCATCTTCACCCACATCAACTTTAAAATGTACATGCCAGATTGCAACTTACAGTTAGCCCAGGAGGACCTGGAGGACCAGGATGTCCCTAAAAAGAGAAAAATAAAAGGATGTGTTGGTAGATATTATTACATGGGACTTCCATTTTTTTGGTTGTTTTTTTTTTTTTTTTACTAGGCTGTGGTATGAGCATTCAGGGTATATAACAAACACACACTTTGAAGTAGGATACATACAGGGTATCCGGGTAAACCGATGGGGCCGACAGGACCCGGGAGGCCGACTGGACCAGGATAACCCTAGAGGACAAACCATGTTGGACAGATGTAAGTGGTTTCCTCTGCTTCTAACACAGTGAGTTGAGATGTGGCATTGATTTCCTTATTGTGCTTTATTTTCCTGCATTACTTTTTGATGATTAGGTTCCTTTCAGTGTTCACTAAACTATGCACTACCATATGAATGGTTTCCATGTTGCAGAAAATATTGGATATCAAGAAAAGGTGAGTTATAGTGTAAATTCTGGGGTGTGTGAGCGACTTCGTAGCCCAGTAAGGTGTTGAGTTACCCTTTCTTGCAATCCTGCCATTTAATACAGCAAAAGATCAAAAGTTATATGGAACCTGTTGGATAATTAACTGAAAAAAGAAGCAATTTGTATTAAACGTCAGCATAGGTAATCAAACTCTTACACGTTCACCAACAGGGCCAACAGGAACCTAAAGAGGTAGAGAAACATACAAAAAGAGAAAGAAGGATAGACTAAAATAATTGTTGTGAATTGCAAATATAAATTGAAACTGTTTCTCTAATATACTATGGAACTGTATGCACTAGGCAAACAAATACTGTACACTATATACCCATAAAGTAGCTTTAAAAGAGCACTGTTTGCTCACTCGTGGAAAGGAGGGAATATATGAGAATTAACACAGCTGCCTTCAGATATTAAGTTTAATGAACTGTGTGTGTCAGTAAAATCAGAAGTGCACAGTAAGGTGCTGAGTTACCGAGGTTGTAGAAATGAACCGTGGTTCTCCTTTTTGTCCTTTGACACCACGTAACCCCTAATACAGAGACAAGAAAAACATCAAGACTGTCATGTGATGTTATATAGTTTAATAGACCATAAACCAGTTCATATTTAGAAGCTATAGAATAGAAGAAGAGTTAAGAGTTAACACTGAACTGCTCTATGACTAGAAACTCTTTGGGAACAGTTCATGAACAGCAGCAGCTTAGTGACTCTTCAGGGGGGAAATGGAGATGTAGCGATGAGCTGATTTTTTGATATGTGACTTGTTTCTATCCAGTATGTTGCAAAACCATTATCGTTGCTACTGTATGTTTAACGAGTGTTACACATGTTCTTCAATGACATTCTTTACACTTTAGTGTCAACCATTAGTGTGGTTTCTCAAGGATCCCTAGAGTTAGTGTTAGAAATAATCTATTGGGAATTCCTTGCCAGCATTATCCTTATTAACTCTAATGACACTTCTGATCTATTATCCACTTAACAAAATGTACAACATAATGTACACTTTGTGATGGTATTTTGTAATACAGTTTGATGTATGTTTGGCCATTCATGTCTATAACAACAGCAAGTCCTTACTGCTTATTGATCTGCATACTTACCTGAGATCCAGGGTTACCAGGACTCCCAGGAAAGCCGCTGGGGAAACCAGGGTCACCTCGTGTGCCATTACAACCGTCTGCTCCTGGCAGTCCATGTGGTCCCTCTTGGCCTGGGTGACCCTGTTTCAACATTACATTAAACCAAATGTTAGACCTTAGAGCTGCTGCCACTATGAATAAATATCACTAGTGATGATTATCAGTGTAGCAGAGTCTGACTGAAAGAAGGTGGTTACTCAACAGATATCACATTAGTTTTGTGATATTATTTTGCAGTCAAATGAAGAATCTGTGAAATTTATTTTAAATAGAGCAGATTGAGTGCCAAATTTCTAGGTCAGCAAAACTTCCCAGGCCACTAAGAAGCAAGTGAATTTGAGCTATTTTGATTAAATGGGTGAACTTGTTACTTACAGGAATACCATCAAGACCTGGAAAACCGGGAACACCCACTGGACCCTGTTGAAAACAGGGACAAAAATTCGTATTGAACAGACTTCTGCATACAACACCTGTACTCAACTGCCTTTTTTTCACATTGTGTATGATAAAGATATCATTTTACCTTGTCCCCTTTGGGTCCAGATGGTCCTGAGTGCCCACCATGCCCTCTTTCTCCTTTAGGTCCAATAGGCCCTGGGGCCCCAATAAAGCCTTCAGGTCCAGTGGGGCCAGATGGTCCTAAAGGCCCAGGCTGACCCTGACATTAAAAATAGAGGCACATAAAAACAGAGCAAATATTCAGTGTGGCCTTATGCTATTAAATGGTACGTATAGTGCCCTCCATTAATATTGGCACCTGTGGTAGTTATGAGCAAAGAAAGCTGTAAAAAATTGTTGTGTTGTTTAACCTTTTGCTATTTTGTTCAAAAATGTCACAAAAATACGCTGCTCTCATGGATATCAAACAATTGCAAACACAATACAGGTTTATAAAAATATATATCTTTATTAAATATAGATGTGCAACAATTATTGGTAGCCCTACGAATTCATATGAGAAAAATATATTTGAAATATATTCCCCTTGATACTTTTAATTTTTTTAGTATGCCTGGGTGACTAGAAGCAGGAAATTCTTCAACCATGACTTCCTGTTTCACAGGGGTATAAATATGAGGTGACACATAGGCCAAATTCCCTTCGTCATTCACAACAATGGGTAAGACCAAGGAATATAGCTGTGATGTGCGGCAAAAGGTTGCTGAGCTTCACAAAATGAAAAGTGGCTATAAGAAAATAGCACAAACATTGAAAAGGGCCATTTCCACCATCAGGGCAATAATTTAGAAGTTCCAGTCAACTGGAAATGTTATGAATCAACCTGGAATTGGACGTGTGTCTATACTGTCTCAATGCACTGTGAAGAGGATGGGTCGAGTGGCCAAAAAATCTCCAAATATCACAGCTGGAGAATTACAGAATTTAGTTGCACCTTAGGGTCAGAAAATCTCCAAAACTACAATCTGAAGTCACCTACATCACCACAAGTTGTTTGGAAGGATTTCAAGAAAACATATCTACTCTCATCCAAAAACAAACTCAAGCGTACTGGAACTTCAAATGGGATTGGGTTCTATGGTCAGAAACCAAAATAGAGCTTTTTGGCAATAAACACCAGAGGTTTTGGTACACACAGCGAGGTAGCCATATGGAAAAGTACCTCATGCCCACGGTTAAATATGGTGCTGGCTCTTTAATATTTTGAGGCTGTTTTTGTGCCAGAGGACCTGGGCATTTTGTTAGAATACATGGCATCATGGGCTATCAATTATATCAACAGATATTACAGTGGGGGAAAAAAGTATTTGATTCCCTGCTGATTTTGTACATTTGCCTACTAACAAAGAAATGATCAGTCTATAATTTTAATGGTAGATTTACTTGAACAGTGAGAGACAGAATAACAAAAAAAAAAATTGATTTGCATTTTAATGAGGGAAATTTATTTGACCCCTCAAATAAAGGAATAGAGGAATGGTCTCAGAACCCTTACCATGTATCCTCCAACCTCATGAGACATTATAGGAGAAGTCTCAGAGCTGTTATCTTGGCAAAGGGAGGTAGCACAAAGTATTGACTAAAAGGGTCCCAATAATTGTTGCACACTTATACTTAACAATTATATATATATTTTTATAAACTTGTGTTTTGTTTGCAATTGTTTGATATCAATGAGAGCAGAGTATTTTTGTTAACAAAAATTTATAATTTTTTTAACAAACGATCAAAAGGTTAAACAATAAAGACAATATTTCACAGCATTCCTTGCTCTTAATTACCAAGGGTGCCAATATTAGTGGTGTTATGTAAATTGCAGAAAAAGACTAAGACTACGATTCCCATCAGCCACTGCACCTATGTCTGGTTCACCTGATTCACGTTTGTGTCATTAGCACGTATGTACAAATAGTCACGTTCTGCACTGCACGGGTGGTCTTGCGTTGTTTTGGTTTATCCATCGAACTCACTTTTCTAGTCCTGTTTTTGTAAGTCTTGATTATGGTTTTGTTTGTCCCTCATTAACACATTTGAACTTATATTCTGCATCTGCATCCGTCCTTACTGCCGTGACATGACAAGTGGAATGCACTGTATACTGTGTTTAAAAACCTATTAAAACAGGGATGTTACTTTCTCACTGGCACACACAGCTACACACACAACTGACAGTTTGTGTCAATGTGTGCAATGGCTCTCAGTTGCCACTTTTCCACTGTAGGATCTTTCCCCAGGAACTAGGGACTTTTGGAGGTACTGGGTATGTTTCCACCGCAGGGACCAGAGTCTAAATTAAGTTCCGGGTAAAATATTTAGCCCTCGCAAAGTCCCTACTTGGGAGGTGGTACTTTTTCAACGTTCAGGACCTTTGGGGTGTGGGACTTTGGCACTGAACATGTTGGTTGAGTGCACAGCATTTTTTTCAACCACCTTTTTTAAAAGTCTGTTGCGGTGCTTAAAGTAACTTATTGCTTACAGTAACTTGATTGTGATTCGAATCAACATGATGGAGTTTCTTAAAAAATACGATCGATGGACTGACGACGAGGTTCGGGCCTTAATAAGTATTTATGCAGAGCATGAAAATACAGTGAATAGTAGTAAAAGGAATGCGGGAGGTCATGTGTGCTGTAGAGGGTGCATCTGAGCACCTGGATTTAAGAGTCTTCCAGACATCACTAAGATAATTATGCTGTTATGATGGCTGAAGATAGAAGAGTGTCTAATTGGCTCTTGTTATATGTACCATAGGTCTGTCTGTGTCATGACTGAAACCAACCTCAGAACTTCTTGCCTGATTTCACATGGTTGTTAATGGCAAAGTAAATACTAACCTGCCACATGGTATATATGATCTCCAATGATCATTTCTACTACTATGGAAAATGTCAGGTTTATCATTCCATATCTGTCGCCATCCTAAAGGACTATTTTCAAAGTAGTTTTTACTTTTTTTTTCGGATCAGTGGATAGTTGTAATTGGACAGTCGATCAAAAATCTAAGATTACTTTAACATATGATGGGAATGTATGTTTGGCAGCCTGAGAAAAACCTTTCACGTGGTGAAATTGAGAAATTTCCTACCACATGAAATTCTGAAAACTACAGCTTTCTTGAACTTAAATGAAATACAGTCCTTTATTTCTTGCACAAAGCGCAACCATAATTAAAATGATAGCATTGTAAAGTCTAAAAAGGGAGAAGTTGGATTTTAAAATTCCTTTTTGACTGTGGTGCAGGAGCCTTGAGGACATTTTTAAAAGCCAGTGTCTGATTACAAACTAAACTGATTCAACTTATGTCTGTTTTGCTAGGGAATGTAACTATCCAACAACTTGATCGGAGCTTGACATTCACCTGAAATCACACTTAGTTCAGTTTTTTTTAACAGTTAATAAGAATACATATTTGAAAAATCAGCTTTCTAAAAGGGGTCTAAAGAAATAAGCTTTGAACCAACTAGTTTTTATAAATGGAGAAATCACCTGCAATGCTGAGTATCGGCCATAGGGGGGCGACACCATACAGCATTTTCATTTTGCAGAAAACATCTCGGGCTCAAAGCAACACTGGCAAACACTAAAAAAAAAGGTTATTTACTGCTGTTGTTGGGAGTCACTCTTTGAGCCGCAGGAAAATGAAAGGGACTGAGAGATGATCGTTAGCTCATTTTTAAGGCCACAATAAGGCAGGGAGAGTGTGTGTATGACGGGGAGTGTAGGTCCAGAGGAAAGCCATCACTCATGTCTGCACACACACACACACACACACACACACACACAGACTTAAAAAGCCTCAGACGCTACAATTAATGGCTGTTAAAGAGAGGCAGAGTTATGTGTAATTTGAAGGGCCACCTGGTTCCAGTGAGGGCCGAGTTGAGCCTCCAGACATACAGCTCAGGAGAGAAGAGATAGCCTGGTCACAGCTATCCACCGCAACCCTGTATTACCCACAATTACCACCTCATAGCCTGACTCTGAATATGAGATCCAGTGCCCAAAATGTGTGCTCACTCTTTCACTTTGATAGGTTAATTATAACAAACCTCGATGATGTGATGAATATGATTTACACAATGTGGACCATCAGAGCTAACATCACTATTCAAATTTTCATTATTTTTCATAATCAATCCATATGTGAATGTTTGAGATCCTACTATTTTGCCCATTCCATATTTGGTTGCTAATATAAGTTTCTTAAAACGTGATTCTTAAAGTTTTTTGCCCAAATCACTCTTGTATCTTAATGTTATTAATGTGTAATAACATATCCAATTCTAATGAAATATAAATCAAGAAACTGTCTATAGTACATACCATTTAAGTAGATGATAATTTATGACCTATTACTGGATTCATACTTTTTTTCTGTGGTTAAATCTCAAATGGTGTTCTACTCCATATACAATATCTCACAAAAGTGAATACACCCCTCACATTTGTGTAAATTGTATCTTTTCATGTGACAACACTGAAGAAATGACACGTTGCTACAATGTAAAGTAGAGAGTGTACAGCTTGTGTAACAGTGTAAATTTGCTGTCCCCTCAAAATAGCACATAGCCATTAATGTCTAAACCGCTGGCAACAAAAGTGAGTACACCCCTAAGTGAAAATGTCCAAATTAGGCCCCAATTAGCCATTTTCCCTCCTCGGTGTCATGTGACTTGTTAGTGTTACAAGGTCTCGGGTGTGAATGGGGAGCAGGTGTGTTAAATTTGGTGTCATCGCACTCATACTCCCTCATACTGGTCACTGAAAGTTCAACATGGCACCTCATGGCAAAGAACTCTCTGAGGATCTGAAAAAAAGAATTGTTGCTCTACATAAAGATGGCCTAGGCTACAAGATGATTGCAAAAGACCCTGACACTGAGCTGCAGCACGGTGACCAAGACCATACGGCAGTTTAACAGGACAAGTTTCACTCAGAACAGGCCTCGCCATGCTCGACCAAAGAAGTTGAGTGCACGTGTTCAGCGTCGTATCCAGAGGTTGTGTTTGGGAAATAGACGTATTAGTGCTGCCAGCATTGCTGCAGAGGTTGAAGGGGTGGGGGTCAGCCTGTCAGTGCTCAGACCATACGCCACACACTGCATCAAATTGGTCTTCATGGCTGTCGTCCCAGAAGGAAGCCTCTTATAAAGATGATGCACAAGAAAGCCCACAAACAGTTTGCTGAAGACAAGCAGACTAAGGACATGGATTACTGGAACCATGTCCTGTGGTCTGATTAGACCAAGATAAACTTATTTGGTTCAGATGGTGTCAAGCATGTTTGGCGGCAACCAGGTGATGAGTGTCATGGTCTGGGGCTGGATGAGTGCTGCCAGCACTTGGGAGCTACAGTTCATACAGTTCACAAACAGAACCATGAATGCCAACATGCACTGTGACATACTGAAGCAGAGCATGATCCCCTCCCTTCGGAGACTGGGCAACAGGGCAGTATTCCAGCATGATAATGACCCCAAACACACCTCCAAGACGACCACTGCCTTGCTAATGAAGCTGAGGGTGAAGGTGATGAACTAAATCCTATTGAGCATCTGTGGGGCATCCTCAAACGGAAGGTGGAGAAGCACAAGGTCTCTAACATACACCAGCTCCATGATGTTGTCATGGAGGAGTGGACGAGGACTCCAGTGGCAACCTGTGAAGTTCTGGTGAACTCCATGCCCAAGAGGGTTAAGGCAGTGCTGGAAAATAATGGCCACACAAAATATTAACACTTCGGGCCCAATTTGGACATTTTCACTTAGGGGTGTATTCACTTTTGTTGCCAGCGGTTTAGACATTAATGGCTGTGTGTTGAGATATTTTGATTGACATTTTTTTTAAGTGTCATTTCTTTAGTGTTGTCACATTAAAAGATATAATCAAATATTTACAAAAATGTGAGAGGTATACTCACTTATGTGTGATACTGCATAAATACATCCTGGGTAGCCTAGAAAGCATAAATTCAACTAAATGTCAGCAAAAATGGCTAAATTGTTCACTTTAACTGTGATAAGATAAAACAGTAGATTAATTAATATGAAATACAGTCAAAGGCAAAATTTAAGTCAAAGTTAATTTTAATTGATAGACCAATTGTACAAAGTATGTGTACACACACATACTCTGACGGTGAATGGATTTACTGTGAATCAGTGCAGAGCGAACGCTCATTTATAGTGATCTGTAGAACTTTACTCCTGCTTTCTATAATAATCACACCCCATATGATTTTAAAATTGTAGCATATAAATGAAACCACCTGCTACATATGATTAAAACAATAAATCTAACATAATGTTTTAATTAATCTTGAGTAATTGCTTTTAAATTGCGTTGAAATATTCACACACTCGTACCTACCAAATGGACACCATTTCCCATCAGCCACTGCACTGCACCACCAGTCACATGACCACCTGCACCTGATTCATGTTTTGTTTATGAGCACTCATGTGTATATCTAGTCTTTGTTTGCACTGTTTTCTTGTCTTTCGTTGTCTTAGACTTCCGTGTTTCATGTCTCTGTTTTGTTTCATGCCACAGTATTTCGTCTAGTGTTCTTAGTGTCTTTGTTTTCTTGCTTTATTGTTCAAATAAACGTCTTAATCTGCACTTGCTTCTGCCTCAACCTCGATTCGTGACAGGCAATTGAGAGTTGCCAGTCCACTTACCAGCATGTTTTTGAAAGGTTGGAAGAAACCAGAGAACCAGAGAACAAGTTAGCATGATTCTGCTACAAACTGTATACACACATACACAGATGTGCACAGTTACAGTTATGCATACTGACACATATATGCACATATACATACAGTTCCTGATTTCTTATGTTTCTGTGTATATCTCATACTAAATTGTTTCAGAAATTAAAACAAAATCTAAGATAAATCAAAGGGCAACCTGAGTAAACACAAAATATCATTTTCAAGTGATAATGTTATTTATTGAAGCAAAATTTATCCAATACCAACTGGGTCTGTGTGAAAATGTATTTGCCTACGTAGTTACTAATTCCCCAAATCTATGAAACTGCATTCATAATGGGGTTCAGCTGGTCTAGACGCAACCAGGCCTGATTACTGCAAACCCTGTTCAATCAAATCAACACTTAAATAGAACTTTCACAACAGCATGAAGTTGGTAAAAAGGTCCTTTTTTTTACCACGATGTACTGTGCTTATATGTTTGCTTCTGGTGTATTTGTACCCTTGTAAGCAAATCCTCTTGGTGTCAGTAATGAACACAGAGATGAACCACTGGTTACCCAGTTATTCCTACATAATCATCAGGTGGAAGAAGACTGTCAATCAGGCATTAATATTGAAGCTATGGGAGGAGACATACCTCAGAGGCAATGCAAGCGCTAGCATATAAAAGCTAGTTGTGTCTAGAGCTTGATCAAAAACCATTGTTGAGAATTATTTAGTTGCCCTTATGTAACTTTAGTCTGGATAAATATATATATATATATATATATATATATATATATATATATATATATATATATATATATATATATATATATATATATATATATATATTATTGTGGCATTGGCTTTCAGAAGGACCCAGACATTTAAAGAAGAAAATTTATTTTCCTAAAAGGCACATCAGGCTAATGAAACTAGCGCAACAGAAAGACTACCAAACACTGCAGAGAAAACTACCTTCAAGTTCAATTACATTCTTTGCAATTTATATATTATTACAAATTATATCATTTGCAAAGATAACCTGATCATGGAGGCCTCGGTGTGGTTGAAATACTAGTTTACTTTTTTAACACTAAAGTGCATGTGGGTATACTCTAAATTCTTTTGTGATGAGCCTTGTGAGGGTGCCGGCCCATAAATGGTTCAACCTTGAATTTTCAGTTATAAAAATGCCCCAATTTTACACAGACATGATTAAAAAAACATTCAGCCACATTACTGTGCACTAGACTGCCTCATTTGTAGGGCAAATCCTCCTCCTCACAATGCACACAATAGAACCCATTCTGTTTGCTTAAGCCACTGGCCTTACCGGCCTGGTTACCCAAAATGCACCTCACTTCCTGCCAGTACAACCAAGAGAATCCATGAGCAGACAGATTCTCTCCAGATCACACAACTTAATCTGGCTGACCCGAGGATTTGGTGGCACCAATTGTTCATGGGCACTGAGGCCCAGGGGATGATTTTAACTGTCACACCGGGTGCTCAGTGGGAGCAGAGATGGGCACGATGCAAGGAAGCATTCTGCACAACGTGAGAGCACGGTTAATTGGAGTGTGATTGGCTTTGTCTTTGATAACTCAGTTTCTGTCTGACTGAAGCACAAGTACCAAGGAAACATCCATTGTCTCGCCTGATCCTAATGCCTAACGTACAGGTAAATCCATTGACGTATCTTCAAAGGGATAGCAGCAGTCCTTAATGTCCAATTGCTCACTTTAACAGAGTTTTAAATTAACATCACTTCACATCAAAGGCATATAACTACAGGTACAAGAGATAGGAGGGTATATCATTTTAATACCTTTTAGAGAGTGCTCTGTGTGATTGATCTGATTGGATTCTTCTTAGTATTTGATTCCAAGTGCTATAGTGTACTTCAGCACACACGTTTCCTACGAGGATAGCTTCAAACTAGATGAAAACAAGTAATGTAAAATAGCATTGATCCAAAACAACATGTAGATAACTATTCCAGCCCTGTGTGTGGGAAGAATAGACTGTCCAGCTGTGTTTAGGTTACAAGATGTGTATTCCTGTGTGTGTTTTGTTAATAAATTCAACATCAGTGTGTGTCTTTGTGTGTGTGTGGGTGTGTGTACTGATCACATCTTTTTACGGTGATCCCACAGAGAGCTGCTTCACTGTGTAACTGAGATGTCTTCGCTAAACCATCACTCATGTCCTCTTCATGAAAAAATACTTAAAAAATAATTTACCACTTCAGCAACTGTTGGTATGGTTTCATATAATCGGGTTCATATATTGTTAAATAGTACAATTTATTTAACTGAGTCAAAAAACGCCAGTGTTGTCCTCATCAGATTTAGTTAGAATACATTCACTCGATTATAAATCATGAATAATAAATAAATTATCATACATAATCACACAAGCTTATGAGTAATAACTTAAGTACTAATGAGAGCCAACCTGTTGGTTAAGTTTGACTAGTCTTACTAGGGAATTAATTGACAGGGCCAAAAATCTAAATCTGCCTTTATTAAAATGTAGCTGAATGTAAATGTGAGCTAACAGTTTAACTTTACAAGACATTAGCAAGTCCCAATCAAGGTAACTAGCTAGCAGTCACATTAAGTTAACTGTGAATTGCACAGAATCTGTTGGATTCTTACTTTGTGCTAACATAGAAGACTGAATTAGTCCACACATTACTCATCTGCTAGAAGTAAAATTTTGAATAATATTGATATGGCTAAGTGCATCTAATATTGGTGAATTTTAGATGACCCTAGGCTTATGTTAGCTAGCGATCATGATGAAACCAACTAGCTACCTAGACTGAAGTAAACAGGCATGTCACTTCCTATACTCTTTTTTTAAATGAAACTTTTCTTTCCAAATAGCTCAGTTATAAGTATGCATAATATAATGTATAAGTATATATAAGCAGATGAATTTACTATAAGAGCTAAGATCAAAATAATAAGCTTTTTACTAAGGTTAATAGTACTTAATATTAAAAGCTATTAAGTTAATATCTAGGTTTGAAAACTGCTTAATATACAAAAAAAACAAAACAGCTAACCCTTAGCTTTAGGTAAAGTTTTTAAATAATGAGTAACGATACCATTGTGTGCATTTAGGACAAACACACAAAGTAGCTCTATTTTCAAGCTGTATTAGTATCAAATGTGTAAATCATTGCTATTTAAATCTTCTTGTCTCATACCTTCAGCTAATCCTTGGTACACATGTACATCCACCAGTGCCCAGTGTGTGGCAGTGTCTCTTCCCAAAACTGAGAAACCATGAACCATTCATCTACCATGAAATGACTGCCTTTATAATGTTTAATGGAAAACTAGTTTATAACTAATATGTTCATGATAAAAATACCCTTGTTTTAACAATTCACTGAATGTTCATAATAGATCCTTAGTAGAAGTAGTGGGAAAAAAGGTAACGCCATAGAAGACATAGTAGTAAATCTCCTATTCAAGCCTTAGATACCAAAACAGACTACATATACATCAGCCTCATTTTATATCATATTCCCTATAGTCATACTAGTCTCTGTGGATACTAATACTACGTTAGGTGCTTTACAACGAATTATACAAGCTCCATTTCCATTGTTCTTTTCTGGGAACCTCAGAAATACATCATTTCTAGTAACACCTTTCCTCCTATAGGTCTCATGAACAGACTATCAAAAGGTAGAAGGAATCTGGATGGTGATGTTGAGAAGAACCTCACAATACAAACAAAGGACAATAAAAACTGTATCTGTAAATGACTGACTTGTCTAATTACTAGAAACATCATTATTAGCTTTAGTTTTGTAGGCGTTTTGCTTAGTTTAAGGTGACAATGGTTCAATTTAAGCAATATTGAGATGCATGTAAAGACTCTATAATGACCTGTAGGCTCTCTTATGGCCTATAAATATTTATCTGAAACAACAAAGTCAACTTGTGCATATATCAGGCTTGTTTATGTTGTTGAGTCCAGATATCAGTTACAAAGTAAAGAAAAGCAGAAAAGACGTCACTGTGTACACCTCATTAGTATGTGGCTAGTCTTCTACGTACATACAAACTATGTTCACATTTGTTTACGTACTCTGACCTGAATCTGTCTCTGATCATTTTCTCTAAACATGACCAACTCAAAGATAAAACAAATGGACCCATTGCCTGACTCTTCTGTACTCTTCTGTACCCCCAGGCACGGAATAGTGGAAGTGGGACTGGTCAGTAATGAAAGTGGAAGAGAAGACAAAGAGATGATGAAGAAAAGATCAGTATGCTCTATATTCAAAAATGTAATATTAAGCATAAGGAAAAAGAGGCAGGAAGGATAAAAAGGCAGACCGAAGCCCTATCTGTTCAAAACAATCAGCCCTGCCCAAAACACACACACTACTGATGATGGAGATCATTGCCAAGTTCTACCTTTTTGCATCACTGCATAGTAACAGGCTCGGAAATAATGATACACTCAACGACAAACATCATTATCAGCCTCAATTATGGAATCTTGAGCAACTCTAATGATATTTTGTGTTCACATAAAGTGACGCCAGGTTTAACCCTCTTACCCCTAAGTTCCCACAGTATTATGTCCCATAACCCGATATTCCCCAGAGAAACAGCACGCCAACCCTGAGTTCCCGGGCCAAAATCAACATTTTAATTTAACATTTTCAACTTATAATAATGTATTTGTGTAATCTTACTTTGAAAATGAAGCAGTTCCGTGTTTTTACTAAACTTAGAGCACAATTCTTAACTAGAGAAATTATGAAAAAATGCTCCCTAAAATCCTTCTACTCATTTAGAAGTACCATACGAGTATCAGCGTCGTCAATGCCTTTGAATAAATTCAAGTAAATAATAACTAAATAAATGCATTTTAGCGCCAAAGTCAACTTTTATGGTGATAATCAGACCAGCAGGTAGTGTTTTCACGAATGCACAGAGATGGTCCCGTTATGACTCCAAACCCCTGCAGTGTCAGTCGCACTGGTTGATGCTTAAGATGAAGACGGTTCAGGGTCTGAATCAGGAGAGTTTGGGTCACTATCAGTTTCGGTTTCAACATCGCCTGAACTTTCACTGCTGTCACTATCTTGAATCCTCGCTCTCGCCTGTGTAACGGTGTATGCTTTCTTTTTTTTCCCCCACTGTTTTAGATGTACCTGTGTTCACTGTAGTTGTAACTTTAGCTGGAACACGATTAGCTTTTCGCTTTGGCATTTTTAGTTCACTTCTACTATTACACCAATATTCACGCTTGGATCAGCTTCATCGTAATACCGGCGTAATAACGTAATCACGTCGTGACCTCATGACGTCATCAACCTTCCGGGTTAAAAAATAATAATTAAATAAGTAAGGAATCATAGCAGAGGATAACGTTTACACTGTAAATCCTTACGGGGATTTGGCATAGACGACCAAGCTGGTATTTCGTCCTTACGGGAATAGATCAAAGACGGGCAAGCCTGTTTTTCGGCCATACGAGGTAAGAGGGTTAATGGCTAACAACATAGGTGTAAAAGCTTTCTACACTCTTCTCCTATTCCACCCACGCTAAGTAGCGTATTGGGTGACGAGAGAAAAACTTGTCTCGCTGTTTCCATAGCAGTTAGGGTTTTTACTGGGACGGGTTGCTAGCCCGACACCCAATCCTACCTTTTGCATCCTCACAAACCCATTCATACACTGCGGACACTTTGGACATGCCAGTCAGCCTACCATGCATGTCTTTGTACAGGGGGAGGAAACCCCCGCAGCACGGGGAGAACATGCAAACTCTGCAAACATATGGCCCTGGCGAGAATCGAACCCTGGAGGTGTGAGGCGAATGTTCTAACCACTAAGCCACCGTGCCCTTTTCTACACTCTAGTGACCAATAAATTAAAAAAGTTATGTAGATCAACAAATAAGATCAGTGCACTTCTGAGCAACCTCCTGCACTCCGACCATAAACCTTTTGCCTATAACAGTATTATTCAAAGAAACTTAAAGGGACATCTGTTTAGTATCCCATCACCGTGTATAAGACTCTAAAGCTCACGAGCTTGTTCAAAATTTTTGGCAGTGATGACAGATGTGAGGGCTAATCCACAGCTTATTCAAATACCTTTAAATCATGGTAAATGTTTGATGAATTCTTCGAAGTGCCTCATAGTGACAAGAGATAGAGGAGACTCACATGACTCTGAGGCCCTCCATATGTGTTCTCAGACTCCTCTGTAACACATGAAAGATAATGGGTGTTTTTTTTGTGTGTGCCCTAACACAAACCATGCTGTCAGCCTTCTGTCACCTTTGACTTCACTGGAAATGGATCTTACTGGTCAAAATGAGTCCAATATGGCCATCTGTTTGTGTTGGAACCCTGTCACAGCAGAGCGCACGCTATCAAGAGTGCTTGTCATGACCATGCTTGTCTTGCGGGGGGGTTTTGAGATTAGTGGACACAGGTTTGTAAAAAAAAAACACAAAAACTCTAAACAAGAGTAGCTGTCACGCGACATTGTAGAATACACATCTGGCACAAATGAACATTTGTGGCTTTGGTAGTCAAGGATATTTTTTTTTACAGAAAAAAATGGGGTTCTGAACACAGCTGTGTCCTGAACTGAAACTGTACTCAGGTTAAGATTTTCAGCTGAAAAAACCTGATCACTGTAGGTCTGTTTGTAAATCAGTGACTGTACATGATTTATCAGTTACTAGCCAGAGAGAGGCCACACATCACTGGTACAATATTCATACATGACATTACTAAAGAAGAGGAGAAGGTTATATTCATAGTGTTCACATTAGTAGTGTAGGTGTGAGTGAGTGTGTGTGTGTGTGTGTGTGTGTGTGTTTGTATAAATGTCTGTCTGCATGTGCCCAGGCTCTACTTAAGGCTTCTTCCATGGGTGATCTGATGTTAAACAACAATTAGACATGTCTGCCCACAGCCTGTAGTTACACTACATACTGCACCAGACGCTTTACAAGACCGCCACTTTACAAATCCACTTTACACTGTCCTTACCATGACTGCATATTACCTCCAAATAACATTCACCTCCTCCAAATAATGTTCTTTAAAAGCACTAAAGCTGAAGTAAGAAGCAATTATTAGGTAGTTCAGGTTGTTTGACATACATTGATTGTTTATCATATAACTGTTTATCATACTGCCAATTCTCACAAAATTATTTGCTGGAAGTGTTCCTCAGAATTCAGATTTAATTCGTCATCGGCTCACATGGACTGCACATGTTAGAACACATTTTGAATTAGGCGTTGCACCAAGACAGCACACCACTTCTCGAGGAGATCAGACTTGAATCTAGGTGGTCCAGTTGTATCATGACATCATCCATATTCTCAATTCAAAAGTAGATGTCTAAGGTCTCCAAATGGCAACACTATAATTATCACACAGTGATGCCTATTACTGGTCCTGAGAAGCTATAAACAACACCATAAACACTGTGAGAACACAGTTCTTCATTGTGGATGGTGAGATCCATGCATGCTTTGATTCCAATAAAATCCATCTTTCAACAGATATGTGTGAACGGAACATCAAGGGTTGTCTCTCTGACCTGAAAACAATGTCTGGTATACAGATAGTACTGAGTTTTGCTAACGAATCCCGTGGAGCAAATCAACTGGAAAACATAAATCTGCATTTTTCTACAAACTCTGTCTGACTTTGACCAATAACGAGTGGTTCAGAACAATACTGTGGATGAGGAAGACATGCAGAGTTTCAAATACACCTACACTAATCAGACCCTCAAGGACTTCACAACTTCGCAATCGCAGAAATGAACGCAAAATCAAATCAAATAAAAAAAAGAAGCAAATATTAAGAGGAGCTTGTGATTTTTTAAAATGGCTGTTGATTTTCCGCAGAATTGGACTGTGACGTGTCATGTGACGTCATCACAACATACATTCAGTCAAAGCCCTCTTCTAAACTCAGACTTTTGTATAGTTTTAAGACTTGGGAGAAAAGAGATATGTGGCAGAGAGCACATTTGTGACATGTACTCACCTGTTTAGGACCACCAGTGCTGACAACAGCTGCCACAATTTAATCGTGTCAATAACACACACACTCATACACATGTAAAAACAAATTTATCTGCAGCACCCTACTACATGTATACACCCTACTGCAATCATTTCCTCTTGACACATCCGAAATGAATGAAGAATGAGCTGCTAACTTAAAAAAAACAATCTTATTCAAATAGTGTAGTGGTGATGTGAGCATGGTAGTGTTGCGTAGAACATGACCTATAGAGCAATCGAGTGAAAGTGTGCTTTTGACAGAATACTGATATCATATAAGTATATAAGTATATAAGGTGCTGTGACAGGTTTTTTTCTAGGACACTGGGATTCTCTTTTCTCCCAACTTCTTTCCAGAACTGTATGCTGATAAATATCTAAAGCATGTTCACTATTCCATTGAGCTCATAGGATAATATTTAACAGGCATTACATAATGTATAAGATGAACATGCTCATTACAGATTAAGCAGAATATTTTGCAGATCTATAGGGAAAAAGCCAATTTAAATATTTTCCATTGTAAAATGAGTAAGTTAATGAAAAACTACGTTTAAAGATGTGTAGTGACAGTATTTGCCCAGGAACAATTTACTGGAATTTGTGGGTTTTTATAAAACCTGATTTTAACATGAAAAGGTAGAATATAATCAATTACAAACTTTTACACTACAAACACAACAGAATTAAAAATTATTCTTGTTAGACTGTTAATTAAACCAAATGAGGAACATAATTGAAATTATACATACATAATATATATATATATATATATATATATATATATATATATATAAATAAATAGTGAAATAGTAATCATCTACTTTCCTTTTTATGTAGAAAGTCCGTCGTGTGTAATGCAATACACTTTTCTTATCATTGGAAATATTGTCAGAGCTTAGATCAAAACAACTGATTCTAACATTATTCATGGTAGTTGAATGGACGACACCGAATATGCAGTTGTTTCATATGATACTTCACCATATCCACAAAATCCTGTGTGTAAGTGGGTATGGTACTCACCCTGCTACCTTTTATCGGAGGACAAGGACATTTTCCACTGCAGTCACGGCCTGCACATGGTTCATGAGTCTTCGACCCCTAGAATGAGACAGACACACAAAGAAAGATAAATGAATTCCAATGCTGTTTATTCAAGCATGGAGCAAGTCCTGACTACTTAGACATGACTGATAGACATGTCGTAACACAAAATACTGATATTGCAATGATTAATTATTACTTGTCATACAACGCATACTGTACAATATTCAAATATGTGAGATAAGTGATGTTACTGGTTGACAGGAGAAGAAATAATCCACATGACATATTAGACACATATAGATAATACCCAATAATACAGATAAAACACATTTAATTTGAGAAAATATTGTTATGCCTACACTTAATTCTAGGTTTCCCCCAATTACAGAGAAAGTAGCTTTGATTTAGTTGGGACATTCAGCTGTCGTCACAACCCCCCCACCCCCCACCCCCCAACCCCCAAAAAAAAAAAACCAACTGAATGACCCTACCAAGTAAAACTACTTTCTCTGTAATAGCCAAATTAATTCATAGTAATTTCTGCATGAAGACTGCATAAATATGCATAGTAATAACTAATCATTAATAGCCTGTGCTATACCGTACACACTCCTCAGTTGTGGGGCCTACTTGTGCCATGCTGAGATACTATTTATTCTAAATACTAACCACTAATTAAACACCTTGTATGCACAAACACACCTATCCACTGATCTGCCCCTTATTTATTTGGGCTCAGTTTGCAGTTACTGACATCCAAGTCACAAATATTTTCAGACACCAGGAACACTTTACTCCCAAATTCCCAGATTATTTGTCTGTTATTTATTTTAAAAGCATATTATTTAGTAGCTACTGTGTAGTTAATAACTGCAGTTAAACTAATAAGAAATATGTGTTGTTATTAGTACAAGCACATGTTTAATAATTAAGGAGGTTATTCAGCAAATCAGTAACACTGGTTGTACTCTGGGTAGCATCATTTATAGAAGATACTCAGTTACAACCAGTGTCTGTAGTTAGTGAGAGTGAGTGTGGTGGTCTAGAATCAGCGTTTGGCCTTTCATGTGACATCAAGAAAGAATTATAAGCACAGAAGGAATCCCTTGCACAGTGAGAAGTCTGGTACGTACAGGCTCAGGAATGTTAAGAGAGCTCAAACAGTAGGTGCGGTCATATGAGGGTGCTTAGCAGGGACCTGCCCTGGGCACAAAGGTCGGGGGTCACCAGGAAGCGTTTCAATGTGATTAAGGGATGAAAGGGTGTGGGATGGCATGATATGACCCAGGGAGGGAAAGAGAAAATTGCTATTGAACCTTTGGGTGAATGGAAAGAGTCAGATGAAATACATCTTCATATTACCATGAGCACAAATAAGACCTGGACTATCCCACAATGCAAAGGACATGTTTGTTTACGTGTGTGTATACTTGTGTAAAGGTGAGCAAACCCGTCCCCAAACTTTTAAACCTTTGCCTCTTATATTAAAGAGCATTTTCGGGTGAGACACAGATGAGCAGATACAACGTCGGAGAAATTGAGAAAGGGAAGAGAAAGAGAATGAGTGCAAAAACGGGTAGAAAGAAGCCTCAATTCATTCACACCTCTGATCTGATGTGTAGTGATAATCGACCTGACAGAAGCAGGCCAAACGAGAGAGAGAGAGGGGGAGACAGAGAAAGAGGGAGCAAACAGTATTAAAGTTTGATAAAGAATGTTAAATGGTGTGAAGACCGGGAATAACAGGAACAGTCATAAGATAGCTACAGTGCCAATGTAATATATTTTCATCAGACGTGACAGCAACGTACACAAAGACTAGCTGCGGTGCAGAAAGAGTTCAATCCATAAGAACAGAAGGCATCGAGAAACTTTTGGCTGTCAATGGCATGTTGGCGCATATTTGGCAGGTGAACTACAATCTCGTAGAATGTGAACTTTTCAGGAGAAAAGGCATTCAAGTGGGGGGTAGTGCAGGAGTCGGAAAGGACAGAGGGATAATTCTACACTCCTCCGGTTTTCCTTGAATGATTTCAACCCTTCAGGGGCCCTTTTGTCACTTTCTTTTCAGTGTGATTAACCTACCTGTTGAAAGTTGTATGGTTTTCTTCAAATAAAGGAGGGGGAAAAAAACTCCCAATAAGGCACAACGATCATAATGCCACACCTTGACATTTCTGCATTGTATTTTTTTTCTTTCTGAGAACGTGCTTTTGAGAACAGAACAAAAACAGTGGAATTTAAGGAGAAATCTCTCCGCAATAAAACACACAAGGGAGAAGATCAATTTCCACACCCTGAACAACACCACTAAAGCATCCACCCCCCCCACCCCCTTCCCCCCCAAAATGCCTGTGGGTACATGTTGAGTGCTGTGAGAATGCGTATAAGTTTTATGAGTATATGTGGGTATATGCTACTGTTATAAGCATATTCACCATTGGCCTTATATCACTACACATCAGATCAGGACATGGGTGAAAAAATGTATGGACATGTGTGAGGGAAAAAAGTATTTGATCCCCTGCTGATTTTGTACGTTTGCCCACTGACAAAGAAATGATCAGTCTATAATTTTAATGGTATGTTTATTTGAACAGTGAGAGACAGAATAACAACAAAAAAAATCCAGAAAAACGCATGTCAAAAATGTTATAAATTGATTTGCATTTTAATGAGGGAAATAAGTATTTGACCCCTCTGCAAAACATGACTTAGTACTTGGTGGCAAAACCCTTGTTGGCAATCACAGAGGTCAGACCTTTCTTGTAATTGGCCACTAGGTTTACAAACATCTCCTCCTTGCAGATCTTCTCCAAGTCATTAAGGTTTCGAGGCTGACGTTTGGCAACTCGAACCTTCAGCTCCCTCCACCGATTTTCTATGGGATTAAGGTCTGGAGACTGGCTAGGCCACTCCAGGACCTTAATGTGCTTCTTCTTGAGCCAATCCTTTGTTGCCTTGGCCGTGTGTTTTGGGTCATTGTCATGCTGGAATACCCATCCACGACCCATTTTCAATGCTCTGTCTGAGGGAAGGAGGTTCTCACCCAAGATTTGACGGTACATGGCCCCGTCCATCGTCCCTTTGATGCGGTGAAGTTGTCCTGTCCCCTTAGCAGAAAAACACCCCCAAAGCATAATGTTTCCACCTCCATGTTTGACACTGGGGATGGTGTTCTTGGACTCAAAGGCAGCATTCCTCCTCCTCCAAACACAGTGAGTTGAGTTGATGCCAAAGAGCTCCATATTGGTCTCATCTGACCACAACACTTTCACCCTGTTGTCCTCTGCATCATTCAGATGTTCATTGGCAAACTTCAGACGGGCATGTATATGTGCTTTCTTGAGCAGGGGGACCTTGCGGGCGCTGCAGGATTTCAGTCCTTCACGGCGTAGTGTGTTACCAATTGTTTTCTTGGTGACTATGGTCCCAGCTGCCTTGAGATCATTGACAAGATCCTCCCATGTAGCTCTGAGCTGATTCCTCACTGTCCTCATGATCATTGCAACTCCACGAGGTGAGATCTTGCATGGGGCCCCAGGCCGAGGGAGATTGACAGTTCTTTTGTGTGTCTTCCATTTGCGAATAATCGCACCAACTGTTGTCACCTTCTCACCAAGCTGCTTGGCAATGGTCTTGTAGCCCATTCCAGACTTGTGTAGGTCTACAATCTTGTCCCTGATATCCTTGGAGAGCTCTTTGGTCTTGGCCATGGTGGTGAGTTTGGAATCTGATTGATTAATTGCTTCTGTGGACAGGTGTCTTTTATACAGGTAACAAGCTGAGATTAGGAGCACTCCCTTTAAGAGTTTGTTCCTAATCTCAGCTCGTTACCTGTATAAAAGACACCTGCGAGCCAGAAATCTTTCTTATTGAGAGGGGGTCAAATACTTATTTCCCTCATTAAAATGCAAATCAATTTATAACATTTTTGACATGCGTTTCTCTGGATTTTTTTTTGTTGATATTCTGTCTCTCACTGTTCAAATAAACCTACTAATTTAGCTGTAATTCCACCAGGTGTGGCCAGGATTTGTCAATCAATTGTGCTTTACAAAATATATGTGGTTATATCCACACACACACACACACACACACGGTTATATCCACATATATTTTTTATGCAAATCCGAGGAATTCCCAGGCAAGCCATCACACAAAAACTGCATAGAGGTGACTGGGTACTACACAGGAACGAGCATGTCGATGGCACATTGGTAGACACACAGCCATAAGCTCAACATGGGATAAATACAAACAGTAATAAGAGTGCTTAAAACACTTCAACACTTCCTTAGGTGTTTATAATAAAACTAATAACAAATTGCTTCTTGAGTCATGTCCTGCATGTTCTGAAGAAGCATGGGAAATTCTCAGGACTTGGATTTTCATGGAGACATATGTGTGACACAGGTGTATTTTTTTTTAACTTTGCTGGGAATGAGTCAATTTTAATATGTTCACCAGTTCACTATATGGTCGGAAATGAACAGAGTTCAGTGTGTGGGTGGAGCAATGCAAAAAGGGATGGGGTATTTGAAATCTGCCAGCACAGTAGTATGTTCAAATCTGCTATTGGCTTAAATTGTGTTTACATTGCTGCATGCAGGAACCTCTCTAAATACAAATATAAAATGGTGTTTTCCTGTGGAGGTTTAAAAGTTCTGTTCTATTTCTTGCAACACTGTTTTCACCCAGCTTTCGATATAAACGGGCTATTTCACTCAACTACTAACTAAATAAAATGGACTCATTTATTTTATGTGTAACAAATAAGAACAAATCTCACGTTTGAATTTTATTACGCACAAAACATTGTACAGACTACCTCATAAGTTCATCATAATAAGGTTAATGTATATTCAGAAAACCTTTTTTTTTTACAGACCATGAAGTATCGGAACGAGGCTGGACAAATCCAAATACTTTTATTCATAGGAATATATGTATTGAGAAAAATGGTGGACATATTGAAAACAAGTTCTGTAAATAAAAGCTTTTCGTTCTTTTCTGACAATTTATGGGACTCCCTGTATAATTAACATTGTTAATAAAATGTCTATCAGATTTGATTAAATACTAGACATGAAAAATGTGATATCCCATTATTACCCATTTCTAGTCATTCTGGAAAGACTGCTGAGAAAACCACTCCATCTCTGACAGTAACAAGGCAGATTGTACAGATGCTGTACAAAGAATTTCATTAGACCTTGCTCAGATACTTTTCCAAGAAAAGCATATCCTTCTCTGTATGGTCTGGAAATGACCCCTTCCACCTCGGCGGTGTGCGTGTGAACAATCACAACCTGACACACGCACAGATGTTGACCTCATGTTATAGCTATCACTCAAAAGGTAACATTCGGTTACACTTTCGTTCCCATGTCAGCTATCGACCTGCATCCTGCATGTGGCCTTCTGTCACAGCTGTGTTTGAACACTCTATCGTCCACAGTTTACCCCAAGCTGACCCAGCACTCTCACCCTCTCCACCACCCTCCATCCTCCTCTGTGCATGGTATGTTGTAAACGAGACCACCCATAGGCAAAGCAATGTTGTGCATTTGTGCCTTTCAAGCTGAGTTAAACTATAACACACTCTGAAATCAGCCAGCTGCTAGCATTCGACCGCCACTTCCTGCATCCTGAGATAATGTAAAGATTTGTCTTTGTGGTACAGACTGTGGGTTTGTAAACAGCAACTAAATACTGTCAAAAGATGTAACCATTTAAAGTGACTTAAATGTAACCAATAAGCTTGTGTTTACAACCCCAATTCCGAAAATGTTGCGACAGTATGGAAAATGCAAGAAAACAAAAAGAGTCTATTCAGTGATGGAAACTTGCGCGTAAACTGTATTTAGGCTAGCCGAGGGACAACATCCAACAGCCATCTTTAGGATGTCTGTGTGATACCATCCACAGTAATCTCCTGGTGAGCTTTAGGCTATGCATGTGGGACCATCCTGTGCTATGCATGCGGAACCTGTTATTAAACGGAAAATGGTAAATGGCGCACTTATATAGCGCTTTTATTCAAAGCACTTTACATTGTGCCTTATTCACCCATTCAATCACACCAGTGGTAACAGAGCTGCCATGCAAGGCATCAGGAGCAACGTGGGGTTCAGTGTCTTGCCCAAGGACACTTTGGCATGTGGAGTCATGTGGGCCGGGAATCGAACCGCCAACCCTACGATTAGTGGACAAACCGCTCTACCACCTGATCCACATGGAAAAAAACCAAACAAACAAAAAAAAAACACTTGCAATTTTGACATTACTGAGAATATTCAAATGTTTATAATGCTACTTTGCAAGGGACTAGCTAACTAGTGAACAAGGTCACGTGAACATGGGTGGCAGGAATTTTTAGGTAATGCCATTTCTAATGATGTCATAAAAGTCCATTTTAATAATCATTTTCTTAGGCATTCAAACCTATTAAGACAAGTTATGAAATATTACTGCAGAAAATCTCCACCCAGCGGCACCATTTCTTGAAGGAGTGAAGATTCAGCCAATGCTTTTTTTTAAGATCTAAGATTGAGCCTCAGTTAATTAAATAAGTTTTAACATGCATGCAGACACACACACCCACTGCTATTCGCAACAATAGTTTATTACTGTGACACATACACATCTGTTACTAAAAGCAGGAACATGACAAAGCAAGGTAAGATTAAAAGAAGGGATTTGGGTCTCTGAGATGGAAAGCTAACACTGGCTAACATTGCATTGCATACTCAATTCTGGCAAGCCCAAGCACCTGCATACCTCAGGCTAATGTTCCGGCATGCCCAATTCTTTGTGTGTGTGTGTGTGTGTGTGCAAAGGCACATGCTTGTATTGACAGTGCAGTAGGTTACCTCTGGCTCTCAGTAAATCAAAGATGGAATTCTGTGCTATTTTGTTCATAAACACGACTTCCAGTTGATCTACTGGTAGAAATCAACTGTTAATTCAAAACCAGTCAAAGATACATAATTCATTTTTGAAAATGTATCCATGCTGCTCCAAGAATAGAGCATGCACAGACGTGGAGCCGGCAGCCAGAAAAATGATCAGCAATAGCCTCATCGCAATCAAGTTAAGGATCCTGGATCATTCTGGGCTCTCGACTATGTTGATGTTCTAACTTTAGCTCTGTAACTCAGAGATCACAGACTCATGGACACTAGTGTCAGAATACAAGCTTCCTGTTCCCCTTCCCTTCCTCTCTTTGCAGGAGGCCAATCTTATACACCACCAGTCACTAATAGGGAATACTTGAGACATATAGGTCAATCTATTAGCATACACATGCACTGTATCAAATTCTACTGATCTGGACAGACGAATCAAGCATGGAATAAAGTGTTATTAAAGTGGGCCCATGCCAAAACACAGACAAACCATCATAAAGGATATGAACTGGAATGTTATTTGATCCTGACTACTACTTGCTGCACTCTCTCACCTCACACTAAAAATTACAGATGCAATGAGCTGCGCCATTCCACATGCCAATGGCATTTCCTCATCTTTCTTTACCTACTGGTTAAAGCAGATACTCACTTCAGGACACATATTCTTCAAGCTCGCAGAGTCATACACAAGGTGTTAGCATGTACAATATTCCTTATCTCAAGCATTCAAACACAATTGGAAGTGAATCATAAATCATAATCATAAATGCTGCCAGATTTTGGCCATTTATTTTCTGTCCACATTTACACCTACCTCATTAACGTCTTAAACTGCAAGAATAAATATGTTCTGATTACACATTTTTTAATCTGAAGGTACTTATGTCTATATTTCGTGACATCAGAATGACACGGTCGTGAGAATGTTTATGATTTTAGGACATTGAGGCATAAAGCTTTGATTCTCAAAACAAGATTCAATGAGATAAGCAGCACTTTCGTGTAAAATGTCTGCTAAATATTCACTGGATTGTAAATAACATTTAATTAATTAAACAACAGTACATGGAGTGAATTTGGTTAATCATATAAGTATTATGGACATTTTTATTTAGAATTTTCCCATTTCAGAGGATTCCAGTACATTTCATCTAACTTTCATATTTCTTGATTACTTAGAAGATTATCGCTTACTCAGCAAAAAAGATACATTCAGAATGTATTTTAAAGATATAAATGTATAAAGATAAAAATGTAAAATCACAATAAGCTTTACAGATCTTTATGGGAAAGGGTTTAAACAATTTTTAACTTTTGTTTTTCATGTTTGTTCAGTAAATCATAAACAATTATTGCACATGCACCTGTGGAACAGTCCTTAAGATACGAACAGTTTACAGGCGGTAGGCGATTAAGGTCACAGTTACAATAACGTCAGACACTAAAGAGACCTTTCTACTGACTCTAAAAAACACCAGAAGAAATATGCCTAGGGTTCCTGCTCACCTGCGTGAACATGCCATAGGCCTGCTGCAGGTAGGCATGCGGACTGCAGATGTGGTCAGAGCAATAAACTGCAATGTCTGTAATGTAAGATGCCTGAGACAGTACTACAGGGACACAGGAAGGACAGCTGATCATCCTTACAGTGGAAAATTACATGTAACCATGTGTTCCCCCAGACGTGATCGAGAACTTGCAGATGCCTTGGTGGAAGAGTGTAGAAACATCTCACAGCAAGAACTGACAAATCTGGTGCAGTCCACGAGGATGAGATGCACTGTAGTACTTAAAGCAGCTGGTGAACACACCAAATACTGATGTTACTTTTAATATTGATCCCCCTCCCCCCTTTATTCAGGAACTCATTATTCCATTTCTGCTTGTCAAATGTCTGTGAAACGTGTTCAGTTTAGGTCTCAGTTGTTGAATCCTTTTATATTAATACAAATATTTACACAAGTTAAGAAATTTGCTGGAAATAAAACCAGTTGAGTGTAAGAGGACGGTATATGTATGTTGTTGTCGATTCTAGATGTCAAACAATATCAAATTATTTGCTCACTGCTCTGGATTCAGTCCAGCATGGATGACAGTTGATGGTCTGAAACTGAGGAGATCTTATGTCATATAAGAGCAGTGTCATGGCTGTTGCCATGGACATTACCTACTTAAGTTCTACCTCGCCGATGAAAGCTGAAGTGGCGTCTTCTCCTCTATAGGCTGTAATTACCAGAGCTAAGTAGCATAGTGTAAATAATGCTGTTTGAAGTTAGGAGAGGAGCCAGGGGGAAGATACACCCCCTCCAAATTGGACACACATCCGTAGAGGAAAGGTTGCCAGGTGTCACTTTTTGACCCTATGACTTTTTAAAAATGTTAACAAACATGGCTTTCGAACTAGTTAAATAGGTACCCACTACAGCCTTTTACTGATGCTTATATCCACTTATTTGGTTGTGAACTTTGTGTCTAGAAAGCAAACTGTCTGAGAAATAGAGAACAATTTTATGATTAGGATCCTATTTTATTGACTTTTTTCACCTTTAAGGATGTCTTCAAATAGAGGATTCTGGGAGGAATTCCTCACTTGCTGTGCATGTTTGTAGATCTTTGCAGCACTTAATTGACATCTTTTCCGGAAGCCTTTGTTCCAAGCGGTACTGTAATTTCATTTTGTGGTGGGGGTAAAAATGAATGACATTTCTGAGAAGCTCATGGGTTAATCAACAACTTGCTGGAACATGTTAATCCTGCAAGGATAAAGGATAGGAACCCCAGTGATTAACGAGTACAGCACAAACCTCAGGGGATTAAGGATTGTACATGTTGCTTACACGCAGGCATTGTAGAGTGCGCTGCAGCATAGAAATGGTTTTGTATAGTATTGTACAATCGTGTCTTATATACAGCAACCAGAATCCTCTCACCTGACAGCCTTTTTGTATTATGTTCTCTTTTCTTTTGTACATGCACAAATAAAAAACACAATATATGTACTCTTAACACTATTAATGTGTTATAACAGAAATTCATTTCTGTGTGGCCAGTACCATTCCACACAGGATTGCGTAGAGCTTTTTTTTTTATTGTTGCGGCCAGAAATATTTGATTTTTAAAAGAAATGCCTCCCCCCCCCAATATTGGTGTAGCACTTTGCGGTGGTTTTTGTGCTTATTTGCGGAAACCGACTGCAATAGCACAAAATTGTTTAGCACAGCCTTTCGCAATGCTGTTTTTGGTAAGTGCGACCTTTTAGCTGTACTCATGTTCCTTGAAGGAGACAGTGTGACGACGTCATATGGTGCTTTTTGGCTCAAATCTGCGATAATTCTGAAAAATCGCATGCTCCTGCAAATATTGCTGAGTTTTCTCAAAATTGAATGACTGCAGTACCAGTTGCATGACATATATACCTTGCACATACAGAAGCCAGCTGTTACAGATGTCTTTCTTACACTGAAAAGAAGTTTTGTATTTTCTGTGATTAGATATTAGCAAAATAATATAAAAAACAAAATAAAAACTTTCTTATCTGTCCTGTTACAACCTGGTTATAATGTAATAATAACAGATATGTTATATTATCATGATCATTATTTTAAATGTCTGCGGATGTCCTCTTTCAAGGAGATTAGGAAAGCGTTGTTTTTTACTGAAGTGTGTTAGAATGCTTGAATGCTTTTGTAGCACTACAGTAGTTCGGACTTCCTTTCATGTTCTTCATGTTTCTTTCCATGACAGCACCGTTTGTGTTGTAAAAATGTACAAATGTTAAACTAGTTTTGGGTTGAAACGTAATGCTACAGGACAAATGTGGGTGTTGAAGTTTGACCAGATGTCACTGGTGTAGTTTGCCTTCTGTGAGATTTATTCATGTCATTTCTTCTCACCACCACCTCACTCTGTGTTAAACAAGCTGCCAAGTTGGCTATTAATAGAAGGAGGATGTCTCACTGTTCTTTTATTGGCAGGTAAACCATGCCAAGAGTGAGACTGAGGGAGGACTCAGACGTGTAACATATGAAAAAGAGTGAAAGTATTGAGAGTGAAAGCGCAAAGACTCACTGTGAATCCTTTACAGTATGACTATGTGTACAAATATTGAAGATACAGTATGAGTTCAGATTGTGACTTGGTGCAAGACCAGTTGTGTGTGTGTGTGTGCTCGTGTGCATACCCTGCATGTGGATAAGTCGACAAATTCCTCATCTCCTAGACTTATACAAACAGAGAGCTTGCCAAGTAGACACAAATACACGCCCTTACCATCTCGGCTACAGGTGACCTATGTTAGCTCAGCTGACTCAGCTGTGGTTAGCGCACCCTGCTCTCAGTTGAACTCAAGACAATTTAGGGAGTAAGTCCAGACAACGTGAGACACTACCGCCCCAGATTCTTACAGGTAGTGCGTGTTCTAGGAAGAAAGTGTGCTGCCACTTGTCCCTGTTTCTAAAGGGGGTGATGTGGTAGGTTGAGGTAAAATAGGAAAAAAGGTCTTTCCTGTGTTCTCACAAATAGAGGACCAAATTTCAAACCTTTACACACACACACACACACACACATTTCTCTTACTATCGTTGCGAAAACCTTCCAGTGACATTATTACAATGTAGCTAATTAATACCATGCCTACACCTACACCCAAACCTAAACCTTATCCTAACCTTCACCTCAGTCACCAAAAGAAATAAAAGCTACAGTTTTCCTCATCAGGACCAATCAAACGTATCCATGAGGTTAAAATGGCAGATATTCCAATCCTTGAGGATCCCCACCAAGTTTTAAAAACATGCACATCTGGACACTTCCATGTGAAAGCTCCGCTTTCCTAATATTAACAACATACACACACACACACACACACACACACACACACACACACACACACACACACGCAATACTGAGTATGAGGGTCTCCCTATCTCAACAGGTGGCCCTCATCTAGCTGGTCTGACTTTTATAAAGCTTCCTTCCTTCACTCCCTAAAACAGAGTAAGAAAAAAAACAAACCCCTATCCATCCATCTCTCCCTTCCCCCTTGTCCTCATCCCTCTGTGTCCCTCTGAACAATGTCCCCTTTCATAGAGGCCGCCAAAGGGCCGTGGTCCGGCTAAAAGATCTCCCTGTCTGACATGGCCTTTGTTAGGGAACCAACTCCTTTTCTCCTTTTTTTTTCTCCTGGGCAGGGTGAATGCCTAACAACAGAGTTACCTACACACCATTAAGCCAGTCTGCCTTTGATGACAGCCAGTGAGATACGCTCAAGGCGCTGAATAGGGAGGAGAGGTGGGGTGGGGTGGGGTGGAAAGAAGAAGAAAGGAGGAGGGGTGGACAGAGAGGGAAGGAAAAGGAGAGAAGAAAAGGAAGCAATACTACAGAAGACAACAACAAAAAAAGATCTCTCCCGAAAACCACTGGTGTGTTTGATGTTAACTTTACTGACAGCCCATGCTTCTCAAGGCGACTGTTTTATTTTTCCGCTTAAGCGTTGTAGTTAAAGGGGCCTGGCAAGAATTATGGGGGCAGGACGGATGTAAAGCAGGAGCTTAATTATGATATATGATGGCAACTGAAAGACAGAAAGGATGAGAGAGATTTAAACATTTACTCCTTAAGTCTCCCACCAGGATTAGTATATAGAGGAGAAAAAAGCGTAACTTTCAGAAAAACAGAGCAATGTACAGGTATACGAAATAAAAGAGGACAGGCAGGTAGAAAACATTTAAAAAATACACATTTTGCTGACACTTTTCTGACAGTAAAATAAGAAATACATTTCAGGTAAAGCGCAGGGTATGTGATAAACAATCTGTTCAAATCACCACAGAGGAAATTTGTAGCCTTGAGGTGTGTGAAATGAAACAGGTTTTCTATGGCCTGAAGGTACATAGGCATAGCTTTCCTTATTACAAACATGTCTGCCAGTCAGTTTTTCAGATATTGACCCCGCCCCAAAAAAAAAAATACGGTTTGATTGAATTCAACTGTCATGTACACTGAGGGAAATAAATACAAACAGAACTATATAAACTCTCCTGAAGAACTATCTTTAAAAGATATCCTGAAGAAAACTAAACACAGACAGAATGTTAAGGACATGCAATGTACTCTGACACGACTATAATGTCCATCCATCCAATTTCTGTACCGCTTATTCTACATGGGGTTGTAAGGGAGCCTGGAGCCTATCCCAGGGTACTCTGGGTATGAGGCGGTGGACACCCTGGACGAGGAGCCAGCCCATCACAGGGCTCAATTGCACACACACGCTACGGCCAATGTAGAAAAGCCAAATAGCCTACAACGAATGTCTTTGGATTGGGGGAGAAAACCGAATCACCACGCTACAGTAACCCCCCACCAACCCCCCGACACCCGGCTTATAACAGATTGTATAGCACAAAAGCATTTTTCAGACCTTATAAATGGGTGTCATTGATGAAGTAAATATTCCAGTGCTGCATTCGACAGAAAAGACACAAGTATACAGCAATTAAAAGTGTGTATTTCTACTTGGGTTGTCACACAGTTAGAAAGTTGAATTCCACTGGACTGGAAACAATTCAATTTAACATTTTAATAATGTTTTTTTTCTTCAGAACAGTTAGTGTAAACGGCCAAGCAAGATGGCTACATAACCACTGCGTAGCAAAGAGTTTGAATAAATACAGTATATTGATAATAGTGATATTAGGTTTGGGTTTACTTTGGGATTGATTTTTGGTGCTTTTTTATTAGGGTGTACGGCACTTCCTCTCTCAAAATGAGACTCTTTTCACACACACCTCAATGTGCTTTGCATTATGAGCTGCTGTTCTGCTCATTATGGTTTGTAAATTTTGGTTATTTGAGTTACTGTCAACTGTTGTCAGCTTAAATCAGTCAGGCTATTCTCCTCTGATCTGTCATTAACAAAGCATTTCCACTCGCAGACTGTTCTGTGTGAAAATCCCAGGAGTTCAGCTGTTCTGAAATATTCAAATCAGCCAATCTGGCACCAAATGCCATGCCACAGTTAAAGTAATGGAGATCACAATGCTCCTTGTTCTCATGTCTGATGTGAACATTAACTGAAGATCTTGACCGGTATCTGCATGATTTTATACACTGTGCTGCAGCCACAGGATTAGTGGATTATATTATTGCATGAATGAGAAGGTGTACAGATGTTAACTTTACACATGTACACCTGTGGTCTACATAGTGATCTGTCCATACCACAGCCCTTTCTGGGTATTTCTCTTCCTACAGCTGTACCTTAAAGGAGCTCCACTTACATGACCATACAATGAAGTCAATGCAATATTGCCATGGATATAATTACCATGGTAAATATTAAAACTATTACTATGTATTTACCATGTACTATAGTTGTTGGTCCCTTTCACACATACACTTTTATGCAGGACATTTCTGAGGTCAATTGGGACAGTGTTAAGTGTGAATACAAGCCAGAGTTGGAATCTCAGGAAGACTGACACAACCTAGTGCTCATGTCTGAATAGAACAGGATGACATATTGATGAATCTTATGACATTTCGATGACATTTGAGGCAGCCGATTTAAAACATCAGAACAGTTATGAAGACACACAGGTTGAAAACACCAGAGCCATAGACAAAGAAAAACATCTTGAAGAGCAAATCAGGAATGAAGAAGCTGATTCGTCATCCAATGAATGAATGTGCTAGATGTGTTAAAAAGACACTCATTGTTCCATTTCAAATCCAAATGTCCTGGTGTAAACATCACTGCAGTGTATATTAGCCTAGCTAGCATACGTACTGTATATCAAGTCTGCAACTGTAATCTGGGTTTGCAATCGTTCTTTGGTAGAAATTGGCATTTTATTATGTAGTGAGATCAGCTGAGATCTTTATCACTAAAGGCTAAATACGGCTGATCCTGGATCAGGACGAAACCTTTTCTGAGACTTTATTCTATGCGCCAACATGATTGCACATCCTCAATAAGGCTACACATTCCTGCTGTGCAGGTCTCTGGGATTCCACTGTGTGTCTGAACCCATTTGACTTTTCTGCTACCCACAGGGCATAAAAGAAAGAAAGATGATCTGAGGAGTGGGTGAGAAGAACGTGTATTTTCGGCATTAAATGTGGTCAAGAACCATCTACTTCCCAAGAAAAAGGTTTGATTGACATAACAAGAAAACTCCTAAATAACTTTTAAACACACTGTGAACTTTTTTTCAATCCAGAAAATGCTCACCGAGTCATGGTGTTCAAAGATTTCCTCACCGGACGGCAGTACAATTGCAGATGAGTGACCAATAAAAGGAGAGAAAAAAGCAATACAGTATATTGGTGATTTGTTGGTCCATCACCAGAACAATTTGTATGCACCTTGGTACAGATTCTACAAGTCTCTGGAACTGTAACAGGATGAATGAACACCATTCTTCCACAAGATTATCTGTCAGTGTTTTGATTATGGTAAAAAAAAAAAGGTCAAACATTGTCAATAGGTGTTCAAATGGGTTTATATCTGATGCCTGTGAAATCCATAGAATACTTACCAAACTACTCAATGAGCCTTAAAGTGGACAGTGAGCCCTAAACTGAACGACTAACATGTACATTATATACTGCCTATTTTGCAAGTTAGGGCAGCCTTGTTCTGTACCAAAATCTTAGGTATGTTTATGAATGACAGTCAGTAACCACACTGCTTGACTGTCCTCTTTTTTATGCTCCTTTACATACCTGCAAACTATGTTCAGTGCTTCTATTCCTCATTCATTACATTTATGAATTGCTTGTGTTGCCTCGCCTCTATTTTACTAAAAAGCAAGTGGTGCTTGACCCAGGGAGGAATGGTGGCTTAGTGGTTAACATATTTGCCTCCTTTCATGGCTTTTTCCTCCTCCAGTCCAAAGACATGCGTTGTGGGCTGACTGACATTTCCAAACTGTCTGCAGAATGTGAATGAGTGTGTGTGAAATTGTGCCATGCAATGGGTTGGCCCCTGCCTTGTGCCCCGAGTTCCCTGCGATAGCCTCAAGGCTCCATGCAACCCTTTCAAGGATAATCAGTACAGAAAATGGATGGATGGATGGATGCTCGAACGAGTACAAAAGTACCGGTTCACTGCAAGTTGTTTTCCTCTGTTTATTCACAAACTAGCCCACTTTAGACATGTAATCTCTCTGATTAGGAGAGACTGCCAAAGGGAGGAAGTGAAAACAAGATTACTGAAGTACCAATAGATCCTTTAAGAGGGAGGCAAATGTATTTGACACAATGAAACGTCTACATAGCCTGCAGGTAGATGATTTTAAAGGAAGATAAGCTCATATGTGTGATATTGCATGTATCTATAAGGGAGGCTGAAACATTTCAACAAAGAGAAACTTATCTCGTTCATTGAGATTAAAGGCTCAGCCTGGTCTTTGCTAATACCTGCATGACAAGAAGAAGAACAGAGACAAAGAAGGGGGAAGAGCAGATATAAGAAAGGGGAATTATCTATTTTTCCCTTAACATTCAACAAGCCAGCCATATACCAGGAGCTCTGAGAGAGATCGTCAATGACCAAGGAATCTGATCCAGTGAATATTAAACCATGTAAATAAATGTTAGATAATCTTAGACAACATTCAAAGTCTAAAATCTTTTTTAAAATAATTTTTATGTTCCATTAGTATAAATCTTTGCATGTAAGGATTTTAATATTTGCATTTATGCTATTTATTACACTCTCAGATTCTAATGGGACTCTAAACAAATGCTTTATAAAAGGCAAGTGCGCTTGTTTGGAGAACCAGTTACTGAAAAACTGCAAGTACCTGTAGCTCAGATTTGTCGCTCATACTAAACAGAATGTGCAGCATTGTGCAACAGTGCAAAACTTCAAAATGCAGTTTAGAAAGTTAAAAACAATTGTCCCCAATTACTTATAGATGGCCCAGATTACAGCATATATAAAGACAGTCAGCCAAGTGGAATATTTGCTATCCCTTTTTCAGTCAATCATAGCAGATGTCTGGCACAGATAGAAAAACAGACTTGCCCTTCCTTCCTACAGCGGTTGTTTTCTCTCTTTCTATACTCTATATACACTCTTCTCTTATTTCACATTTCTCTCAGACACACATGCTCACACACTGACATTCCTACAAGATCAGAAAGATCGTTCCCAAGCAACTCCGCCACTTAGTCCTGATCTACATATATTATTAAGTGGATTAGCTACAACCGTGTAGTTAATAATGAGCAGGATCAGACTGAAGCCTCCTTTTAAATCTCACTTTATACACACCCATCATCACATCCCCCAAATACAAAGTGCAAAAATGATGAGGAAGGCATATGAGAGAGAGAGAGAGAGAGAGAGAGAGAGAGAGAGAGAGTAAAGACAGGGTGGCTATGGGTGAGAAAAGGAGTGAGACAAAAGCCATGCTCACAAATAGAAGCTCATGGTGAATGGATCGTAAAAAGGCCATGATTTGTGGCCAGTATACTTTGGCTCTTCATTGTTGAAATCTGTTCTGCTTATGCCATTTTTCTAAGCATATAAAAGAGGGTGATCATATATTAAATGTTTTTACTAACAAGTGCCAACAAGGGCAAATATAGGACCATGGATTCTTGATCAGTATTAATAAAATTATTTCACAGAGAAAAGAAGGGAAAATTAAGCAATTGGCACAAAATAGTTTTAATGTTGTCAGTTACTTTTTACATGAATGCATGACTGCCACATTGCCCAGCCCTACCATCTCCAACCATTCCTAATTTTTACAGGCCAAATGACTGAATAAGCGATAGGCAATCCAAATCACTGGGTTCACCTCTGACCTCTGGAGAAAGCCCAGTTAGGGTGCAAAGAATGAAAGGAACAGAGCCAAAAATGTGTCATGATACACAGCTGAGAGGAGACAGTGGAACTCCACTGCCATCACAACACACCCACTCCCTATGAGGCCTTTACAATGATAATCAGATGTTTTCCTTAGCTATGGAACAAAATCTATACATTAGAATGAGTCCTTCTGTAACGAGGCACCATGGGAGGTCAGTTAGAGAGCCACCGTATACCACCAACTGTAATCTCACACTCTGCCGACTTACACATGGACAAAGATTTTGTAGGAAGACCACACACAGACATACACAATTTCATCTCCTCCCTCCATTTTACCCATTCAGAGGACTACTAAAAGCCTAATCGTAGCTTTGCTATTGTTTCAGCTGAGGTCAAAAACAGCCCTTCCACTGAGAAAGGTGAAGATGGAAAGAGGAGGTGCACTATAGTGTCTAAACAGCAGAATCAATACAATGTGGTAAGGGCTAGTTCATCTTAATAATACGTTCTCATTGGATATATATATATATATATATATATATATATATATATATATATATATATATATATATATATATATATATATATATATATATATATATAAATGTAGAGCCATCACTATCATGTTGTATTAATGAGAACATATTGTTAAGATTTACTAGTCCATACCTCATTGATTCTGCTGTTTATACACTATAGTCGTATAGTCGTATACTCTCCACAGACTGGGAAAATTATGAACGAGAGGTAGGTAGAGTTGTATTTGACGAAAAATATGTAAAGTGCACAGAAACACAGATCCAGCTGGTTCACTCTGGCTTGCCTGTATATGCGCACTTACAGTGGCTTTAATTATCAGCTCTGAAATCTCCTAATCCTTCTCGCAACTGCAAGGAGCAGTGATTAAAATGCCTTGTGATTTGTTTCACACACAAAGCAGCCACTCTGGCCATATTTTGTTCTGACTGTTAGCTCTGTTTTGTTTTGATATTGAATTAAAACTTTCTGAAGAGTCGTATTTTATCTCTTGGCACTACACTAGCACTAGACTCATTAAGAAATTTTCTTGGTATGCACATCTATTTTTAGCCCAAAATATCTCTTATGCCCTTCTGCTTTCAAACTCTAACTGGGCTTCAAATGTACCACAGTAATCAGTGTGGGATTGTAGAGAACGTTCCACTCAGCTAAAGCCAAACATTTAATGTGAAGAGTGAACATGTTAAACTGCATTAAGAGATGAACTCATGACTCAGTTGATTCCCTCCCATGGTTAACGAGAGATTATTGATGGAGTTCTCCGTCTCTGTGTAATTGCAATCCTTATGCTATCAAACAGTGTCAGCATGTTTAAACCGTTTGATGCCAAAAAGTGCTCAAGTACTGAAGTAATATCAACTGATACCACATCCATACAAACCATACTTATTAGACTGGTATGGCATTAACATTTTAAACTGCTTTGCAATTATATGAAAACATTGCACTACAAATATATGAAGGCGTTTCTTATGATGGTCTTCATACAAACAGGAAGAACGAACAAGAAAGTAATTGAGGCTTTCTTTCAAATCCAGGATATCAGGTTACAATTTTAAACATTACACGTTCATTGTATTTTCACAATTTGTACTTTGGGTGTAACATGCTTTAACCCTGAAAAATGCAGGACTATTAAATGCACCTTTCCAGACAACAGCAGACAAATTGGCTGCGAGCTGATTAACAAGGTCTGGATCTTATTTCGGTTAAGCCATTCCTTAACCAATAATTAGGTTATTGTAACTTTTGTATTTTTCCAATTTTTCTCTAAAGAAGTTTCTGATTTAACAGGGGTGTGTAGACTTTTTATAACCATTATATTAACAATAAAAATAAATAAATAAATAAATAAATATATATATATACAACTTCCTTTTTCCATTCAAAAATCATTGGGGCTGCAAACATTTGCCCACAACTGTACCCTGTATGTATGGTGGGATCATAACAGCTAATTCTCCAGCTATTCATTTATAGTTCAGTTCAAACCTTTTGTAATGTACTATTAACTGGGCTTAAAGCATTGCCCTTCCTCTGCTGTTTGTTTTTAATCTTCCCTACTCACTTCACATCAAGTCTAAACATAGAAATGTTTTTTAAATAAATTATGCTGTTAAGGCTGTTGATACTTAATAGTTCTGTCATTGCTTGACTAAATGCTCTACAGTGCTCAGGGTTTTAGAGTAGGCTTGGAGTGTGTGGATGCTGAAGTGTGGGAGGGAGCTCTGTAGTTCTCTCCCTGCAGGATTTTGTTTGGGCCTCTTTCTTACAGAGGCTTACAGGTGATTTAGAACAAAATGTATGTGGATTTGCAAGGTGCCGCCCAACATGGGCTCCTGGCTGAAATGTCATGAGTAGGATCTGTGCGTATGTAAAACTGTGTGTGTTCTGGGAATAGCTCGGAAAGTCAAAAGGCACTGACCTGGAATTTTACCTATTCCATCATGCAGGTTAACCATGAACTGTCACAAATGTATTCTTGTACATGGATAGGGCAATATAACTTCCTTTTCAAAATGTTGCCCATTTTTCTGACAAAGACACAGCATTTGATAATCATACAGCAAACAAACACTTTTTAAACTGTAAAGAACCTCTAAAAGTGCTTGCGAAACAGAGATGGAGCACATTCTAGTCACCTGAAAACATTACTTTCACTCTTGCTGGGGAGTTTGCTTAATCCTGACACCTGAATATGTCTCAACTCACACACTACACATCAGTTGCGATAAGATATGACACATGAAAAATGCCAATAATTAGATGTCAAGTTATCATCTTTAATATTACCTCCAGTGTCATAGACCATTCCATTAGATTGGGACAGATTACACTGTACCAACATGAACATGCCAAAGGGCATTATGGTACAATATATTGGTACATCATTACTTTGTATACAAAGTGGTCCCCTCATTATCCAGGAGTATCTAATTTGCAGATTTACAGATCTAATTTGCCCTTATTACTTATATTATTGGTTTCATCAAGGTCTCCACAAGACATTAAATTCTATGTTGGTTATGTAAAAATGGATTTAAGGCTGGTTGGTACAGAAAGCAGGTACTGGAGAATGAAACAAAAGCCCTTAACCTCTTGGCTCATTCACTGTTTTTTATCAGTAACTACTAGAGAAATTACTAATAGGAAATGTAAGGAATAAGTGTGGAACATACAAAACATTCTGGGAGTTTAAAGAGATAATGCCAAGGTGAGAATATTGCTCCCTAATGGCTACTCACTGGCTGCCTGCACGATCGCCTTGACAACAAAGAATGTATACACATGAGGCTCAAAATAAAATGTTAAAGGTGCACTATAAATAACCGAAGCCCTTAGAAGCAACGTCGCACACTTCAGTAAGCTTTGCAGTACACTTTAAACCCTTAAAAGCATGTCCTGCTACTCATCTCAAAGAACATTATTCAGAAACACTACTACAAATTATTCAACTATTACAGTTAATAGAAAACTAATGTAGTTAAACCAGTGGGAGGTTTATGGAATGTAGATCAGTGCTATCCAGATGTGTGGCTGATGTGTTTATCCGAGTTGGCTTAATCATTTACTAGTATTATACTGAATGAGAAGAAAAGCCACTAGTTTGTTTTTGCACTGAAACGGTAAGGATCATTACTGGGATTAAACACTTGTTAAGTAGAACCTGCCTATATCATTATTTGAAGTATGTGTTTGACCAATCAGAGTTCAGTATGACACCAAGTATCCACCCCAGTACTTTCTTGTTCTCAGAAAAGTACCCATCCTGGAGCATGAGCCAAAATCATGAACCAATGTAAATGTGCCAAATGTGCATGAGTTTCTGTAAAAGTTCTGCGATGTTCCTGTGGTGGAAGCACTGTCTGTGGATTCATATGTATGCACCTCATCATATAAAAGATCCTAAGATGTCTACATTTCTGAACTCCTATAATTATTCAGGCTGCTGCACACATGGTGTAAATGTTCTCACAGGAAATGCTCTGTTACAAATGTTTTGGAGATGCACAACTGGGCAACAAAGAGCATCACATGTTCAAAGCACAATACCAGAGACACATATGGCTCCTCATGTGATGTCTGCATATGTCAGCCATGTGTCAACCTTCACTTTTTCTCCTTTTTCTCAGTAGATTGTTTTGTATCTAACATGTTTCTGCAAGTTTACTGTACACTTCTTGTTGTCAACAGTAGTAAAAATCCCATGATCCCTCGATATGCTAGATTTTGTGGTATATGCCATCAGAACAGCTGGCTCCTATTTGTACCAAGTTATTTAATACCATCTGTGGCCCGAACATGCACAAATACCACAATGAAGATTTGGGAAACACAAACGACTAAAGAGCATCCATCAAAATATTTTTGAAAGCTTTCTGATGCTCCTCTAACATTCAGCTGGTTCACTGTTTTCAACGATTACATTAGGACTCATATTGAAGAAGAAGTAGACAGCATTATGTTCTTGGATACAGAAGAAAACAGGCTAATAATATCACATCAAATATCCATTAGGCAAATGTGGTATGATTAGCTATGAACCATTTAAAAGGACTCCTCTTTGCTTGGTTGCCAAAGCACACATTTAAAAAGGTTCCATGTCTTTGTTATGTGCACTTTGGGTATTCATCTATTTGCCCTGGTTACATGGAGAATGGAGAAAGCGCTGAACTATTGGAACCCCTCTGACAGATTTAAGGAGCTTACACTATACACACGGCATGTTATAAGCAAGTTGCTTTGTTATTTGTGAGCCAGTTTGTTGCTAATGAAGACACTGAAAGAGATGCTGAACAGCGTAGACTTTAGATGGTAATCAGGGGTTAGGGAACAAGCACAATTACACCAAGGCACAGAATCCCATTGAGAGTTATGTGATACAATGCTCTAAACCGATGACACATTTGTTTTTGTTGTAATATAACTAAAAGCTTTACTACTTCTGAACTTCATACTGGCATAATGAAGCCTGATGAGGACCTTATTGACTGAGGCCTCTTTGAAGCACTGTGCAATGTGGGTTTGCTTTAAGCTATATAATGATAAAATTGTTTAGTCTTTATGTATAGATGTCTGTGGTATTATGAGGTATCTGATGTGTTTAAAATGCCTCACTATATCCAGATGCATCTCAGGCATGTAAAGAAACGTGCTGGGGCACAGTCTTAAAGCCCACAATCTCCCCTTATATAATTCATCACTCATTAGCCCATCAGTCTGTGTCAATGTGTGCATGTTTGTGTGCATGTGTTTGTCAGTCATACTATGGAAAAAATGCTCTGTTCTGCATGTCTGGATGGCTGTCTATTTATTTATTGCTAAACCTTAGTTTCTCCAGTGACATTTCTCACTTTTTGCCTCAGGATCACTTTAAGTAACATATCAGGAATGTGTACATCCATGCATGATTTAATCTTCTCAGCGATTGAACACAAAACCAATAAACATGAAAGTATATAAGGTCGCTGCTGAGACTATTTAAAAGATGGTTCTATAATTAATCTGCACTTTGTTCAAACACCAATGGCAGAACCTGCTCCATTGGAGCAGAAGTGTCATGTTCAGGCTCTGAGTCATGCACTGGAGAGTAGAGACCTTAAAATACTGTATATTTTAAGGTCAGTATATTTATCCCATCGTCTGCACATCCAGCATAGCTACACAATGATACACTCCCTCGGTTAGGCTTGCTGGCTAGCAACAAATATTTTGTTGATAAAGTGTTGAAAAAAATATAAAAAGATTCTTAGATACATTCAATAATTTGATAGCAACCGATTGACTAATGGAAGCAATATCAAACTCTGGTGTAACTAATCAAGATATTGATTATACACGCACCTATATCAAAGCTTGTCAATTGTGTGTTTTCCCATGGTTTTCTCCTGGAAAGGGAAAAACCATGAGATGAGCAGACATATCCAGAGAGTCAGGGAGAGTGAAACAATAGCTTTAAGTGTTCTTAGTAAGGGTTAACCCATTCACTTTCTCGACTTTAGGGCAGGCTTGACGTCTGTACAAAGGGCAGGCTATGTACATTGCTTGATGGGTTGCTATATAGAAGCAGTGCTAAGTGGAAATGTAGTCATCGCTAAATAGATAGCAGGAGGTCTTAAAAAAAGATCTATGGAAGTATAAAATTAGTTGGTGAAATATTTACTGCAATACCTATCTTCAGTAAGAGAAGCACCATCATTAAAAACTCAACTGTCTAATTAATGTTCAGTTCACACTGGTGGTTCAAGCTCCATTGTAGGTGCTATGATCTGTTCAGAGGGAAATTCCATACGTATGCCAGCTTTACAATTCTTTACCAGGATTATTGTGGGTTTGTGTGTGCTTAAACTGGATACTACCACAAATCTATGCATCATCAGCTTTTGCAGACAATTTGACAATTTAACTTACCTGATCATTACCAGCAACTGATATGCTAGAATGCTGGAATTGATGGTCAAGTGAGCGAAATGAATAGACCGAGGTTGTGTATTGGGCTGGGGGGGTGGGGGTGGGGTTAGGGTCCAGAAAGGCAAACATTTAAACCTCTATGAACATGTCTTGACATCAACCCCAACCGTGTACCTGAAGAACAACAGCCCTGGCCCCTAACCACATTCCTGCTCCTCACACTATATCTCTGTTTAGTCCTCTCCTACATTCCTCCCTTGTTCCAGGGGCCTTCATGTCTCATATCCCCACAGACACTATGCCTTCAGTCGATATCTGATCCCAAACATCATCCCAATGGCATCAAGCAGCCAAGGCTTAGACCCCTTCTCAAAACACCTTAGGCTCATTCTTTAAAACACTTACACAGACATGTATGTGATTTGATTGGAGTTTGAAACTACAGAAAGATAAGCAACCACTCCAGTTTTGTTCCTATGCAATTTACACTTATAGCATGTGCAATTTGTAATTCTGGCTACACATTTTGAGTGGACACATGAATCATCCCATAGACTGAGGATAGTAGCATGTATGCTCTTAAAAACAACATGACATCTATCTCCATAAAGGGGAAATCTGGGTGAATCTACAATAGATGGTTTACATTTTTAGAAAGGGTTCCAAGTAGAACCTCATTTGAAAGGTACAACTGTTAAGCATCCAAAGAAACCCAGTGAAAACCCTTTATAGAAGACAATAGACATTCATTAAATAGACAATAATGGTGACAGATAACAACTATAATAATAATAATAATAATAATAATAATAATAATAATAATTATTATTATTATTATTATTGCTGTCATTTGTTGTTACTGTTATTGTGCTAGTTAGTTGGTAGTCAGTTAGTTAGTATGTTCGATGGGTTGTATGATGATGTTTACATGGGGGCCACCACCTGCCTCTTCCAGTGTCTCCACAGACATGGTCAGTGTATGCACAGAAGAACCTGGCTGTATGGTGTGAAGGCAGAACTTGAAAGCCAAAGCAATATCACAGTCCTGTGCCAGGGAGCATGATGAGTAAGACTATAGAGAGAATCTGGTGAGGCAGGGAGACCATTTCTTTTGTGAGTTGGCTGAACCATAGCTGAATCCAAAGAATTGGACTCAATTTCAGCAGTCTCTGGACACCCGATATAAATGATCCATCATGTGGATGTAATATGCCTTGAAAACTGATATCGTTCTATGAAATATAAACAGAATAACCTCTTTAGATACAATTAGATACATTTATAATGATTTTCATACTATCTGTATGTTTCCTAAAAAATTTGTAGTTTTCACTTGCCAAGACTACTACTTTCACAGCTAAAATGTGTAGAGATATTTTAATACTAACTGCATATAAAACCACTCTTACAATGAGGTCTATGATTTCACAGGTTTTATTTGATCCATGTGATCCAAAACTGGCACGGTGGGTTTAAAGCACAATTTTCATTCATAAGGTTCATTTCAAGATAAGCCATTTGGCACATTCTAAAAACATCCACACTGTGTCATCTAAACTAGACTTCAACAGCTGTACTCAAGTGTTTTATCATTATATTGTCCTTTAACTGTCCCTGTACTCTAAATATGTAATATTTCAAGTATTACATATGCCGTAAAGAAGGCATGTTTGGTATTAAAAAAATAATCCTTAAGAAAATTGTGCTTGGGGTATTATTCCAGAAGCTTCTCACGAACATTTGTTGTACATTTGTCCAGAGAGAACTAGTGCAGCTCTGTCAGGTCTGTGGACCTCCTTACTCAGACACACTTTTTCAGTTCAATCCATAAATGTTCTATGGGATTCAGGTCAGGGCTTTGTGATGGCCAATCCTAAACTTTCACTTTGTTGTCTTTAAGCCATTTATTTTTTAACACTGTGGAGGTATGCTAAAGAATTGCTATACCAATATCAAAGCTTGTAGGTTGTATTTTTCCCCCAAAAAAGTTTTCTACTGTAAGGAAAACAAGTTAAAAGTGCCAAGACATGAAAAGAGCGTACATTTCCAGAGAGTTAGGGAGAGTGAAACAATAGCTTCTATTGTCTTTAGAAAGGTTCAACCCATTCACTTGCTCATCTTTAGGGCAGGCTCTAAACTGTGTATGTAGTTTGATAGGTTTCATATAGGAGCAGTGCTAAGGTAATGAGCAGTTAAAAAAATACCACAAAAAAGATCTAGATGTGTGTGCCTGTGTGTGTTCTCCCTCCTCATCTGCTTGTAACAGCACAAACATAAAATTAGTTGGTTAAATATTTACTGCCATTTATTTTGTCTCTATGTTTGGATCACATTGATAAAAAAAGCCTATGCTACTAAATTGTTTCAGAATTTAAAACAAAATAAGACAAAACCAAGGCAACCTGAGCAAACACAATATACAATTTTTAAATGATAGTTTCTAATTGAAGCAAAAAAGTTATAGAATACCAACTGGATTTGTGTGAAAATATATTTGCCCCCCATAGTTACTAATACCTCAAATGTATGAAACTGCATCCATAATGGGGTTCAGCTGGACAAGACACACCCAGGTCTGATCACTGCAAACAGGGATTCGATCACAGCAACACTTAAATAGAAGTTTTTCAACAGAATGAAGTTGGTTAAAATGTCTTATCCAGTAACACACTATGCCAAAATTTAAAGAAATTCCAGAAATGATGAGGAAGATGGTGATTAAAATACATCAGTCTCGGAAGGGTTACAAAGCTATTTCAGATGTTCATGACTCCACTATCAGAAAAACACGGGGCAAAAATGGCATTCATGGAAGAGTGGTGTTGTGAAAACCACTGCAAATCCAGAAGAACTTTAAGGCTTGTCTGAATTTTTTCAAAACACACCTTGATTATCCTCAAATCTTTTGGGAGAATGTTCTGTGGATTGATGAGTCGAAAGTGGAACTGTTTGCAAGACAGGGGTCCCGTTACATCTGGCATAAACCCAGATGTAAACACAGAATTCCACAAAAAGAACATCATATCTACGGTCAAGCATGATGGTGGAAGTGTGATGGTGTGGGGATTCTTTGCTGCTTCAGGATCTGGACAACTTGCAGTAATTGAGGGAAACATGAAGTGTGCTCTCTACCAGAAAATCCTAAAGGAGAATGTCGGATCTTCAGTCCGTAAGTTTAAACTCAAGCACAACTGTATTATGCAGGAAGACAATGATCCAAAGCATAGGGGTAAATCCTAGTCCTAGAAGTAAGAGAAAGACTGATCTCCAGTTATTGGAAGTGTTTGGTTGCTGCTAAAGTTGGCATAACCATATTTTAAGTTTAAGCGGGTAATTTCCCACATGAATGATAGGTGTTGGATAACTTTTTTAGCTTCAATACAATAAACAAATAAATAAAAACTTTATTGTGTCTTTCCTCAGGTTGCCTTTGTTTTATGTTGTATTTTGTTTAAAGATCTAAAACTGTTTAGTCTGAGATATATACAAAAACAAAAGAAATGCAAACTCTTTTCCACAGCACTGTAGTAAATTAAAGTTAACTAAATCTATCTCTAATCAGCTGCTTTCAAAATGACCTCTGATGTGAACAAGTAGATACGTTGACTGTCTTGCCAAAAGAATGGTAACATGAAACGTGTAGTTTGGAAAGTCTTGAGACTAGGAGTATGCAAAATTTTGGCCTGCTGAACTGTAGGCTATTGCCTAACTTTACTGCACATGCTATAACTCGCAACCACTAGCTGATGCAGATAGGTTGATTTTGTTTTGCTATATTAAAAGGCCATCATAAAAATGCAGAAACCAAAGAAAAACCAAAACACCAAGACTATGAAAGAAAGTGTGAAATGCATTGGTTTAGTGATAACCAGAAACCCAAGAATTATTCCAAATCAGATATTCAGCTATTCATCTGTATACATGTCAGGAGTTGCAAGAATACAAAGTGAAAACCTCCAGTATCTGGTACAGGGAGGGAGGCGTATACTACTCTTTAAAGCACATTGAAGCATATTTTCTTGGAACAGTGTGAAATTCACCAATAAAATATAACATTTATTCATATGAAGCAACATAATGTTTGATGCTACATAGAATAAAATAGTAAAAACTCTAAATATATCCATCCATCCATCTCAACCGCTTATTCCTGCTTCAGGGTCGCGGAACTCTAAATATATGGATTTAAAAAAATAATCAAAATCAGAACTGAACTAAGGAAAAAGTGGATTCCACTATGAAAATGTGCATGAGGAATGCTTTATTTCGGTTTTGAAAAAATGCTCACAAGCGTCCAGCTTTCTAAAATCTTCCTGAAATTAAGACCATATTAACTGTTAAGGAGAGTGTTCGATGAGATGCTCATTCTACTTTTAACAATGTTTTTATGCTGCAATGCTTTTAGGAAACCCGGTCCTGATTCTTGCATCGGAACAGATAACAGAATTTGAAATTGTTGCTATAATTTGAGCAATAGACCAGGACAATTGACTGACTGACAAAAGACAAACCATGACTACCTGAATGTATTACTGTGAAATATACTGCATCTATGAGTAATAAACATGTAATCATGAGCTTTAGAAATCGTATAAAAGAAGAAGGAACAGGAGCAAGATGCTTTTTTGCTACTGAGTCATATCTCAGATCTTTATGGGTGAAATTTATTTACTCAAGTTTTTGCTTTCTATCTGTCAAGAGTTGTGTCATGTCTTCCTCCCCTTCTCTCTCTTCTGTATATGTACTTAGGGAAAACTTGGACAAGAGCAAGTAATACCAGATTTGGACTTGTACAGATGTTATGCTGTGAGTCTTTTTTCCATCCACGCATAACAGTACATTCTTCATGACAAATAAGACACCTTGCTTTTAATTCTGAGATGTTACATCACATCCAACAAACATCTTTATTGGTTGTAAATCTCTTTTTGGAAGAACCTTTAAAACTACGTTTTCATTTCAGCTTCAGTTGCTCTTGGGTGTCTGCCTCATTTGTATATACAGATATGACATTGATGTGTATCAGAAACATCCTCTCCCTGTTGCTTGTTAGTGCCGAAGCACACATGTCAGATCTGTGGTGTCTCACGATGACCTCAGGAAATGGAGCTCAACAAGCCACAAGCCGCAACAGATTCCTTTAGTCACCACTACAGGAAACAACAATTCAGCTGTATAGAGAAACTGTGGCTTCAAAGTCCAAACAGGGAGCCATTAAAATCCAACAAGAAAGCAGAATTATGGACCAGAGCCCAGGGGAGTGTTCAGACCCAACACCAAAGCACTGCACTGCTTTTTGATATTAAGGAAAAAAAAACTTATGAGAAGGAGCTAAGAGTTTACACCAGTAGGGGAATGGAAGTCTGCCGGGGCTTTGGGGAACTGTGCTGAGAATTGTTTCTCGAGCATCTCTATACAACATGCAATAGTTAACGAGTAACAGATAGGTTTTTGTTTAACTAAGGCCTTAGAATGTGTTTTCTCATATATATTTCATGTATTTCATGGTAAGCCCAGTATATAGAGATATACTTTATATATATATATATATATATATATATATATATATATATATATAGTTTATACTGTAAGGTTGCTGCTTGTCCAAGCTTATAAAGTTGCTGCTATGACCTTTGGACTGCAATTACTGCATACAGTTTTGCACTCAAGTCTCCTAGGGTGAACGGTGGACTAGTTCAACAAACAGACTTCATGTAAAAAACCATAATGAACTTTCCTTTACTTTCACACTGTCCGTTGTTACCCAGATGAGGATGGGTTCCCTTGGGGATATCATCTTGGGGAGCTTTTCCTCACCACCGGCTTAGGGATAAATTCAAACATTTAAAATCTGTGTCCTGTGTTTATATGTTTCTATAAAGCTGCTTTGAGACGATGTGCAATGTTAAAAGCACTATACAAATAAAATGGAATAGAATTGAATACACTGAATATCTTGACATCAGTCAATTTACTGTATATGCAGCTTAGCTGTAAATGTAAATTTGAAAGCGCAGGATATAAACAAGACATTAAGTTTATAAATTTGCAAGCATATCGTATACATTTCCTTGTAAACAACCTGCAAACCAAACAGTGACTTCCTTTACTACATAAAGAGGAATACAACTCATGTGGGACCAGCCTCACCAAAGCATAAATACAGGTGACAGGGACATTTTTGTGCAACAATTTTATTGAAAATATTCCTTTTTAGGAGATCCTGGTAGACAAACACATGTTTTCTCTAAGCTTCTGACACCAGGACTGTAAGGTTGATAATCAATGTAACCTCCAAAAACCTCTTGTCTCAAATAGTTTTCGACAAGTAAAACCAGTTAGACAAAGTTAAGACATTAGCAAATTTCTGATGAGTTTTTGAAACTTTGTTCAAGAGAATAAAAACTGGGAAAAACCTGCCAGAGCAATGCAAAATATTATCTTTGATAAGACAAGAAAGAGGCCCAAGGCTGAGAAAACGCTTCAGAACTTATATCTGAGGCACATTACTCAATCTGTGGTGAGATTCTGGTGATAACATGAAAGAGAGGCACAAGAACACACAAAGAGCATGATGAACAGACTGATAGTAAAAATGAGAGGTGGTATATTTTTTCATCGTGTCCTCTATGAACCAGCTGTGGACTGTTTCTATGAACCAGCTGGCTGACCTGTACTCGAACTGGGACAGAGCTTCTAATGACTCAAAGCAGAATTAGATATGGCTGAAGAAAACAGGCAATACATTTAAATTTTCTGTAAAACACTTGGGATAAGATAGCATAATTGCATTGAGGGCTTATCTGAAAAGCTGTAAAAACATCTGGCCATGACACTATTGACGACACACATTTTCAACCTTTGTTTTTATTTAATTAATTAATTTTTTTTAAATAATTTTTCTGAAATGGCATAATGTAGCTTAGATTAGTTTTTATTGATTTACTACCTGTTGCTTATTCTTTCTTTTTTCACTTCCCACTACAGTCCATGACATCATACTCATGGCTTGATTTATGAATATTCTAACCATTTCTTTCTCACATACCCAGAAGGGAACCTGGAAACAGGTGACATGTAAAATACATTGTGGTATTTATAGCTAAGAGAGATTGCTTAAAGGTCAGAGACGAAAGTCTGTGATTGTCTCTACCTGTAGTATTTAACAAAAAAGGAAATACAGTGGAAGAAAGAAAATGCATAAAGTAAAATGCATAAAGTAATGTAAGGAGGTGGGCAAGAGCAATGGACAAATGAAAGCGACAGTGAGGTCACATGAGAGTACAGAGAGAACAGAGCAACAAGGATGTGTGCGTTCCCTATTTTAACACTTAAACAGATTTAGCAGTTAGTCCTGAACACATCATATTAAAACATAACAAAATAGTTTTACACTCTCAGGGCATGTTGTGGATAGATTTGTCTTAGATAGTAACACTATCTGAAGTACATGAGTAACAAATCAAAGGAAACATTACTATCTTGCAGTACCCAAAGTGGTTTGATGAGTATGAAAATAAAATAAAATCATACACTATATCCTTCACTGGCACCAAATCGCAACCCAAATCAACACCTATAAGAGATTTTGGACTGACATTTTGGATAGTGCTCTCCAACACCAACTGAGGGACTATCTTTTGCAAGAATGGTGCATATTCCTCTAGTAAAGTTCCACATACATGTGGAAACTGGTGGCTCCTTAGTATACATTACTATATAATACTGGTTCTTTACTATCCTTACAATATATGCCTATGAACATGTTTATATCTAAACCAATCTATGCAAAGGAGCATTGAATCTGTCTTGGCCACTTGTGGTGGCCCATGTTGTTGTTTTTTTCCTTTAATCTTAACACCAATCTATATGTATGAACACTTGCTGAAGCACTCACACATTTAAAGGTTAAGACATGGTGAGGAGATGGAGGCGCAAATAAACAGGTGAGGTTCAGACAGTTTGCTGAAGGTTGTAGATTAAGCTGAGGCCTGCCCTTTTACACATCTTTGAATGCCATCATGCAAATGCCATCACGGGAATGTGTCTTCAGGGCCTAAACGTTTCAAGGGAAAATACTGTACTGCCTTCATTCCCCACACTGGAACAACCATATTCTGCAGTGAAGAGCGCACAGACAGAGCAGTGGTGAAATTTTATGGACTTCAGTATAATTTTAACCACCACGGTCACTTTGCTTTATTGACAAAGATCATTATAATAATGACTTAAAAAGCTATTATTTTTTAGGTTTAGAGATTACTATTTGTACAAATTGAAGTGGTTGACATGTAGCCTGGGCATCTACATTTTTATTATTATCGTTTAAAAAGACATAACGGTTGAAGTCAACCTCAACTACTACTGAAGTCGTTATAGTTGTTATAGTTACTATTTAAGCATTATAGTTAGAAGCCTAATTCACTGGGGGTAAAGGTTATAAAATAAAACCCTCTAATGATGGCAACAAATAAATATGATGGTACATTTTTACCTCATCTGATTAATATTTGAATAGTTCTATGAACCATAAGATTATGTTCAGAAAATGAATCTGTACAGTGATCATAAGGGTGTCTGTTGATTTATTTATTTATTTATTTATTTATTACACTGAAAGGGATCTCTAAGCACAATTTGTGAGTTATATGAATTTAAAATCTAATGAAATATGAAACCTGATCAATGGCAATGATATGAATGTTTTAAAAAATTTATAGTTTCCATTTTCATTACATAACATAACATACATAATATCTCCACATTTACTGCAATACAAGTGATTAACATGTTTTTTTTAAACACGCCCATGTCATACATGGGAGAAAATGACAGCGAGCGCAATGAAAAAAACGACTGAGGCTCCCTGAATGCTTTCTAATAACAGCAAAAACTTCACCTGACCAGACTTGTAGATGAACACAAAGCAGCTGAGAAAGCTTTTGCAAAGGGGTGCTTGAAAGTTTGTAAACCCTTTAGAATTGTCTATATTTCTGCATAAATATGACCTAAAACATCAGATTTTCAAACTTTTTCAAAGATTTTCAAAGTCCTAAAAGTAGACAAAGAAAATCCAATTAAACAAATGAGACAAAAATATTATACTTGGTCATTTAATTAATGAGGACAGTGATCCAATATTACATATCTGTGAGTGGCAAAAGTATGTGAACTTGTAAGATAAGCAGTTAATTTGAAGGTGAAATTAGAGCCAGGTGTTTTTATTCAGTGGGATGTCAATCAGGTGTGAGTGAGCACCCTGTTTTATTTAAAGAACAGAGATCTATCAAAGTGAATTATTGAAGTATCAAAGTATGCCATGACACGAACAAAGGAGATTTCTCATGACCTCAGAAAAAGAGTTCTTGAAGCTCATTAAGCTGGAAAAGATTACAAAACTATTCACATTTTATGGCATTTGGCGGATGCTCTTATACAAAGTGACATTTATAGATCTGAGGGATAAGGGCCCAACAGTGGAAGTTTGGCATTGCTGGGTTTTGAACTCAAAACCTTCCAAACAGTAGTCTAACACCTTAACCACCGAGCTCTCACTGCCCCTCTCTAAAGAGTTTGTACACCACCAATCCACAGTCAGACAGACTGATACAAATGTAGGAAATTCAAGAACATTGTTATCCTCCCCAGGAGTGTTCAACCAACAAAGATCACTCCATGCAGAAGACGTGTAATAGTCTGCAAGGTCACAAAGGAACCCAATGTAACTTCTAAGCAACTAAAGGTTGCTCTCACAAATTAATGTTAATGTTCATGAGGCCACCATCAGGAGAACACTGAACAACAATGGTGTGCATCGCAGCGTTGCAGGGAGAAAGCCACTCCTCTCCAAAAATACATTGCTGCGCATCTGTATGGACAAGTTGGAAAAATATTTTGTGGATGGATTAGACCAAAATAGAATTTTTGGTTTAAATGAGAAGCGATATGTTTGGAAAAAGGAAAACAATGATTTCCTGCATAAGAACCATATCCCATCTGAGAAACATGGTGGTGGTACTATCATGGTTTGGGCCTCTAGGCCAGGACAGATTGTAATCATTGATGGAAAAAATTATTTTGAATTGTACCAGCGAATTCTAAAGGAAAATATCAGGACATCTGTCTGTGAACTGAATCTCAAGAGAAAGTGGGTCATGCAGCAAGACAACGACACTAAGCACACGAGTCCTTCTACCAATGAATGGTTAAAGAAGAATAAAGTTAATCCAATAGAAACATTGTGGAAGGACCTGAAGAAACCAGTTCATGTGAGGAAACCCACCAACATCCCAGAGTTGAAGTTGTTCTGTACTGAGGAACAGGTTAAAATTCCTCCAAGCTGTAGGCAGGACTGATCAACAGTTACCGGAAACTAGTTGCACTTATTGCTGCACGAAGGGCTCACACCAGATACTGAAAGCAAAGGTTCACATACTTTTGTATGTGTTGTATTTCGTTTTACTCAATAAATAAATGACCAAGTATAATATTTATGTCTAAGAGGGAATTCTGGGTAAAGTGATGAAAGAAAATTGGAGCGGTGGATAAAGGAATAGACAACATTAGACACAGGTAAACAGACGAGGTAAAGGAAGAAAAGATTCAATGACAAGATGGAATGAGAGGGAAAATGGCACTAATCCATTTAAACCTTGATAGTAGACAGATGACATTTTTAAAGGTCGAAACAGGCAAGTACTTGCAGCAATTTCATGAAAATATAGATGTTAATGTAGCTTACCCTATGGAATGTGTCTTTTTAAATGAGGCTTAAAAACCCCAAGGCAACTGTTTTTCGTTCCTCTGTTTGCCCTCACATGTCAACCATAGTAATGTTCTCCTCTCAGTTTGTGGTGAAAACTCAAAAATTTGGACAAATATAAGAATTGTTGATTCACTCATATATTTTGCACCAACAGGTACAGTTTTAATTGCATGCTTTAATTATGCCCTTAACGGAACCCTCTCGTCTTTCCTCATCTTCTTCATAAAAAAAATGACCTTTAAAAAGTTAAATACATCAACTGATAAAAAATGTTAGGCTTTCATCACTGCTCTTTTCTCTAACTTTATTAGAGATTATCTTTATTATAATTCCATCTTTGACTTTTTGTTTACTCAACAATGAGGTGGGGGAAAGACTGAAAAGCTCTCAAAATCCTGATTCAGAAAAACAGACATCATCTCTCTACAGACTATTAGCACTCTATTTATCTAATAAACAAAGATAGTTACATTATATACAGTGAAAATGCCTGTTTAGAGTCCAAGTGGGAAAAATATTGAATCTTACAATATGCAATAATATAAGAAAGAGAACCACCACAGAGAATAAAAAAGTGCAAGAGAGAGAGAGAGAGAGAGAGAGAGAGAGAAAAAAAAAAGAGAGAAAAGAGAGAGAGAGAGAGAGAGAGAGAGAGAGAGAGAGAGAGAGATTAAAAGAAAGACTGGAAATATTTGCTTGTGATCTCCAATACTTGTAAGGCAAATATACACTCACCATCCACTTTATTAGGAACACCTGTATATCTGCACATTCATGCAGCTATCTAATTAGACAATAATGTGACAGCAGCACCTTGCAAAAAATGTCATGCAGATACAGGGCAAGAGTTTCAGTTATTGTTCACATCAAACATCAGAATAAAGTGATCTCTCTGATTTTGATTGTGGCATGGATGTTGGTACCAGATGGTCTGGTTTGAGAATTTCAGAAACTGCTGAAATAATCTCCTGTGATTTTCCCACACAACAGTCTCTGGAGATTACACAGAAAGGTGTGAAAACAAAAAACAAGTGAGCAATAGTTCTGTGGGAAGAAATGCCTTGTTGATAAGTGAGGTCACTGTAAAATGGATAGATAGGTTCAAGCAGCCAGGAAGGATAAGGAAACTCATATACTTTCTCATGCACAAAACCTTGAACCTTGACTTGGATGAGCTACAACAGCAGAATCTGAGGCCATGGTTGTAAATAGTGGTTATTTGAGTTACCATGAAGTTAACTTCATGTCAGTTTAAATCAGTCTGGCTAGTCTCCTCTGCCCTGTCTCATCAACAAGACATTTCCATCTGCATGCAGGAATGTTTTATGTTTTTCACACCATTCTGTGTAAACTCTAGAGTCTGTTCTTTGTGAAAATCCCAGGGGAAAGGCAGTTTCTAAATAATACTCAAACCAGCCCATCTGGCACCAACAACCATGCCACAGTTAAAGTCATGGAGATCATATTTTTCCCCCATTCTGATGTTTGATTTGAACATTACCTGAAGTTCTTGACCTGTATCTGCATGATTTTTTAGCATTTTGCTGCTGCCACATGATTGGCTGATCATATGATTGCATGAATGCGCCTTTGTTTCTAATAAAGTGGACGGTGGGTGTACTTGCCAATTCCAATACACAAAAAAAATTCACATTGTGAAGTTAGTCATTTTTAAACATTTTAGTTTTCTACACCGTCCATGAAAACATTAAATATGTCTGCTGAGCCATATCCACAGTCAGCTGTAGCCTTAAACGGTAGTACTTCCTGGTCCTGGTAATAATTATTATTCTTTCCTTTTTCATAGACAATGTAATAAAAATAAAGGCAACTGGAAATATAACAAGACATTTTAAGACTGGTGTTGCTCTTCAGTACAATAAATCGGTCAGCAAATTTTTCAATTATTAATATTGAAACATATAATTTTAACAATTATTTGCTAATAGTGATAATATTGTGCGTCCCCAGTAGATTTGAAGTTTAGAGCTTCTAAAACATAAGCCACTTAACTATATGATCTATTCTGGACAATTTCTACCAGTCTGTCAGAAACTTTCTTTTAAAACAAAAAAAACAGAATTGTCTAAGGATGTGATTTTCACTCTATCTGAACTCCATTAGAATCAACAGAATCAAACTGGTATTAGATGAGAAAGGCCATAAAACTTTCTCTTTAAAGAGTTATGGCTTAATCTAGTCCTGCATGTTCACGCTGCAAGGACGTGGCCATTTATGGAGGAAACCCTTCTCAAGAGGTGATGTCTTTTCATGTGGTTAAACTATCAACTCATTCCTTGATATAATTATTCTCTCATGATAAAGACAGAGAAAAAGAGAGGCAGACAGAAAGGAAGGGAAAAGCCTGATAATAGAAGATTGAAATAAACTGAGGAGACACAATCAGCCATCATGGTGGTCTACGCTATTCATGAAAAAACAAACAAACAGATAACTGATGAGAGTAATAACTGATGATGGTCACACAAGACTTTCAGCATGCCAAATTTCCATTGATGTTCATTCATACGCATGCAATGAATGTGAAGAAGGTTGACAATAAAAAGAATAATCTAAAGACCTGTGTGATCATCTAAAGATCTGATTGTGTACAGGCTCTAAAATCTGATGAAAAAAGGAAACATGAGGAGATTAAGTGGGATTTCATGCATTGTGACTTGTTTTCACTGCTACATTAAAAGCAGAGAAAACAAATACTTCTGCATTTACAACCTTTAAAATAAAGAGCAGACAATGACCCATCTATAACCATTTAGTTGTCGAGCCATAAAAGTGCTAGAAGTGCTGGCTGACGACAGGAGTTTAGAATAGCCTGAAACAGAACCTGTACCCTCAGGGTAGAGATATATCAAGGAGGGGCACTAACAAATCACACAGGCATCACAAAGCCTCAGTTTAACCTGCAGGAATGTTCTAGGAAAGTGACACCTGCAGCAAGAGAGAAATCTCTCAACAAGTTCTGCCAGGTAGCCCTGGAATTTTTCTGCCACACGTGGGAGGGGGTGTTCGGAGATAAAGCGTGAATGCTTAAACAGTTCGTACATTCATAAATATCTAAACATCTTGATTCTGAGAGAGTGATAGCTTTGGGAAAGTGTGAAGTGTGTTTGTGATAAGGGATGGTCAGTTTGCCCTTGTTTACTGTAGATTCTTATTCATCTCTCCTCTCCTACGTCAAGCATGGCTTTCTCAGCAGAGCGTTCACACACTACAGTTTAGGTGTATGTGGGTGTGCATGTGAGGAGCATTCTTATCATGATCAGGATTCAGATTTCCATACTCTCACTAAGTACCCATAGTACCCATACTCTCAATAAGCACCCATACTCTCACTAAATACCAATACTCTCACTAAGTACCAGTACTCTCACTATATACCAACACTCTCACTTTATACCAATACTCTCACTATATACCAACACTCTCACTATATACCAATACTCTCACTAAGTACCAATACTCTCACTAAGTACCAATACTCTCACTAAGTACCAGTACTCTCACTATATACCAACACTCTCACTTTATACCAATACTCTCACTATATACCAACACTCTCACTATATACCAATACTCTCACTAAGTACCAATACTCTCACTAAGTACCAATACTCTCACTATATACCAATACTCTCACTAAGTACCAATACTCTCACTAAGTACCAATACTCTCACTATATACCAATACTCTCACTATATACCAACACTCTCACTTTATACCAATACTCTCACTATATACCAATACTCTCACTAAGTACCAATACTCTCACTATATACCAATACTCTCACTAAGTACCAATACTCTCACTAAGTACCAATACTCTCACTATATACCAATACTCTTACTATATACCAACACTCTCACTTTATACCAATACTCTCACTATATACCAATACTCTCACTAAGTAACAATACTCTCACTAAGTAACAATACTCTCACTATATACCAACACTCTCACTATATACTGTACCAATACTCTCACTAAGTACCCATACTCCAAGTGTCTATTCTCTCACTAATACAGTACTTAGCAAAACAGTAGTGCTTCAGCCACTCCCAATCAAATTTCGTAACTTTTAAAAAACATTGAGGATACCTATGATAACCCAACAAAATACATTATGATAATCAGTCAATATATAAATATTATAACATACTATTGCCCAACCCTCCTATCTTACTCAGTTTCCACAGCAGCATGCAATACACTTATGTAGAGAGCGTCTCCTCATGTCCAGATCATGTAAAGGAGTCTGAATACCTCCTGAGTATATAATCACTTTAGACAAATACAAAAGAATTAAAAAGTCAATCATAAATATGAAACAAATGTGCAGATCCCACAGCTGGAAAGCCCGAAGAAGAAGAACAAGTTCACTATGCCTTAACAAAAGAGAACAGTGTGTGTGTGTGTGTGTGTGTGTGTGTGTGTGTGTGTGTGTGTGTGTGTGTGTGTGTGTGAGGGAGAGATCGAGAGAGTGATAGGTGAGATAAAGTAAAGAAGATAAAATAACCATATAATTCTATGCTTTGATCACACTGTGTGGCATTCTCTTTTGAAATGCAGTTGATTTTTGACATTATTGCTAATTTCAAGATACATATGATATGCTACACCAAATAAATCCATATCTTGCAATCGTGTTCATCTTCCAAAAGCTTAGACACATGCTTAGATACATATGGGCTATCTGTAAGCCTCGAAAATGTACAGCAATGATCTAGCAACACTTTAGAAAAGTTGAGCTATGCACCTTACTGACATTACTGGGATTGAATGCCTAATAAATACTACAATCCCCTCCAAAACTATTGGAACAGCAAGGACAATTCTTTTTTTTTCTGTAAACTAAACATATTTGGGTTTGAGATCAAAAGATGAATATTAGAAAGGAAGAAAGAATTTCAGATTTTATTTTCTGGTATTTATATGTAGATGTGTTAAATGACAGAAAAATTTGGCACATTTTGTATCAGACCACCAAATTTGTAGGTGAGCAAAAATATTGGAACGTGTGACTGACAGGTGTTTCTTGTTACCCAGGTGTGTCCTGTTAGATTGTTTAAACAATAAATGGTTCTGAACATCTACTCACATCTAGATTTTAGCCTTCAGTTTCACCTGTAAAGAATCCATTTGTTGTTAAAAAGAATAAGACAACATGAAGATCAGAGAGCTGTCTATGGGAGAAAAGAAAGCCATTTTGAAGCTGAGAAAAGAGGGAAATCAGTCAGAGGCATTGCACAAACACTGAGAATAACCAATACAACCATTTGGAATGTCCTGAAAAAGAAAGAAACAACTGGTGTACTGAACAACAGACACCAAATGGGTGTAAACAGGTGTGATCAGGTGTGAAGGTGTCACAATCCACCATTTGAAGAAGACTTTGGCTGCATCCAAAATCGCGCACAGTGACAGTACGTACTGCACGTACTAATCGGTATATGTGTGTAGTATGAATATAATCCCGGACATACAACATCTACCATTTTGGCATTGTCATGTGACCATTGATGTCATCATAAACCCAAAAATCTTAAAGGGACCACCAGATTAAACTAACCACACTAATGGCGAAATGCACGTTGGGAAAGTTAAATGAATTAATAATTTAATGTGGGCAGTGTTAACAGGCTTAGGTAAATTCTTTGCCATTAGCTTGGCCAGCTAAGGCTTGATGGATATCACAAACATATTTCAAATACTGTCACAAATGTTTTCTTGTTTAAACCTTTTACAAGTTAACAATTTATTTGGATATTGTTAAACATGTTATGTTTAACCAAGGTTTAATACTTAAAAAGATTTTTTTACCAGAGCTCGTCTGCACCAGTCAAATTGTATTATGGGATTTTTGAGTCACAAAGTGTCCATCAGTTGCATACTGCAAAATCTCGCCGAAATCCAGGTATTTCTCGCCTACTGTTTCTTGTCTACTAAAATTTGGACATACTACCCCTCTGGCATACTGCTTTTCGCATTTGGGACACAGGCTGTGAGAGCAGAAATATAGAGGCCATACCACACGATGCAAACTACTCATCAGCAGTAAGAATCAAAAGGTTAGATTGGAATTTGAAAAGAAATGTAGAGATATCCACTAAAGTTCTGGAACCAAGATTAACCTCTACCAAAGTCATGGAAAGACCAAAGTGTTTAGAAAGAAAGGATCTGCTCATGATCCCGAGCATACAAGCTTATCTGTGACATTTATGAACCATCAAGAACCATTTCCTACTGCAACTGGGATTAGAAGGGAGTGTGTAAAGGGATGAGTGCAGAGTTGAACTGCTTGACTTTGCAACAGGCATGAGTACATGGTGTGTACATGGAAGCTTGGCAAAATTTATGTGAGTTCCTTCTACATCTGACCAAGGAGGGCTATCATTGCATTTCTGGGCCTGTGCCTAAATTTCTTCGCCTGGTTAGGAAAAAATTGGGATTTTTTAAATTTTATTTTGTTTTTCAACTTTTTGGAAAAGTCTACACTATGATGAAACTAAACTGATTTTCAATTCTAACAGTATTATTTGAGAGCCACCAACTTCACTATTAAAACATAATCATTTTCACCTATCTTCGTTCTGCTATAATCAGTGTCTGATATTGGGAAAGTAATATTGTGAACAATAGGACTACAAACATCCTTAATAAACAGAGTGAATAAAAAGTATAACAAGGATTATAGGCTATAAAATCATTAATAATGATTATGTAAAATATCATCATCATCATTTCCCCTCATGGCTAGGACTAGTGTACTGTATATTTTTAAGATTATTTCGTATCAAATCTAGCGGCCTCTGGCTTTTTGTGGCAGAACTGCAGGCAAGATGCAATAAATGTGTCTGGTTATTTATTGATTTATTTCAGTTCTGAAAGGTTTGGGGAAACATTTGTTGATTTACAAATATTTTTAAAATGAAATTAATGGACATCTTAATATTACAGAGTTTTGGGAGAAGTATCCATGTACAATTAGTTTGTTACAAGAGGAACAACAAAATAACCCACTTGGATAACCCACTAGGATTCTTGATTAATTTTGAACCTTTATTTCCTAACCCAGAGCATCTTGGTATTTGTTTTGTGCTACACTTGTAATTCAACTAGTACTTTAAATGTTGTTTTAGACACCACACTTGATTTACACTGCCATATTATTACCATTCTTTCAACATCTGTATGCACAACCCCTGTTTTGATCTTAAGAACATGTAATTTCATATCAATTTTACAATGTCTCACACTATACTGGCCATAACATCACAGCAGCTCTAATATGGTCTGCGTATACACTTATTATGGCCAAGGCATTCATATCTTGCTGCAAAAGCTACCACAGAAAGAGCGAAGATAAAAAATGACAAGTTTGTAATATCACGTAGTCAGCTACTCTGTATATGGGTGTGAACCAAGCCAGAGAGTCTTTTACATATTCATAAGTAGACGCTTTAAATGAGTGATAATTACAACATACAGTAGCACTCAACAATTAATGAAGTAACATGTAGTATTAATATGGCAAATCACTGTCTAAATAATGATTGATTCAGATTATCCGAAAAGTATTTGCACTAGGTTATA